>NW_020769343.1:10606826-10652628 GCF_900518735.1 Pseudonaja textilis | reverse complement strand
ACTGCTGCTGTGCACTCTGCTCGGGGGTTTGTCCCCAAACACTAACAATTTTGATAAGAAAAGTATTAATCATAACTGTAAACATACAAAATACATACGTAGTCGACACACAGTTGAAATAGAATGGAATTATTGTATAAATAAAATAAAAACTTTGGAAAAATATTTCCATGATCTATTATGGGCTGTATTATTTTTTTTTCAATTAAGTAAATTAAAGGTGTGTTTAACCTGGAATCCTCAAATGATTTTTCATGCCGCAGATATGTTGCTCTGCCTAGCCTTGGTCTGCCAAATTTACAGCTCTTTTTATTACCTGTGAACACCATCCTCCTGGGTATTTACTAAATAAAAGTTGCATTTAATAACTGGTCTTGCAAAAGCCCCTCTTTAAGGTTGATGAAGAGTCCATTTCAGCCAGGGAATTGCACTAATTACAGTAGCACCCTTTAGAAGTGTTGACATTATTTTGTAATGGCCAAATGATTAAAGGGAAATTAGCTAGGCTAATATTTCAGTAATACAGGAATAGACAACCCAGAGAATTTTGCTTCAGTTTCAAGTCTAGGTGGGCAATTAATGTTAGCAATTTTATCCAATAATTTTGAAGTCTTATAAAGATTGCAGTGCTTTAAGCAAAACACAAATTCCACTCAACCTGGGAGAAAATTCTGAAAAAACTAGAAGTATAACATAGAAACCCTACTGATTTTGAAATCTGTCCATTTTCTATACTATTCTTATTTCTAAGTACTATAATTACCTTATGTCTAAAGAACTGGAGTTGCTTCAAATCATAACTGAGAATTGATGAGACCCAGTAGTTTCTAGGATTGTATGGGAGCAAAACAACAGCAACAAAGGAAATGTCAATATTTTCTACTGCAGATCCATAAGGCCAACGTTCTTGATAAAAGACTATCTCACATCAGAAAAACCTAAAACCATGTGACAGGATGAAATATGATGATCCAGAGATAGTCCCAAACATAAATCTGGTTTTTATGAACAGTTTTAAAATCTTATATGCAGAGACTACCTGCTTAGAGATCTTCTGTCTTTAAATAAATACTAAAATATGTTGAAACAAAGCCATTACCGTACAAAAAAGACTTAAGGCAGAAAAGGGGACATTCTGCTTAGAGATTAAAATTATTTATTATATATCATGCCAAAGCTATAACTTTAGCTTTTCCAAATCTGATAGCCCCTAGTTTTGTTGGTCTGTAACTCCCATCGCTCTGCCCCCAAAGCCACACTAGCATAAAATAGCACTTGTGGCTAAAAGAGCAGTGGAGGAATTGCATTTATGAGCACTAATGAATTTTGGCTCATTTTCCTGTAAAATTCTTCATTTCTATATTCTTCTGCTTTAATATGCATGGTTTTACTCCACATTAGGATTCCAGTTCTCATGGAACTTTGCAAATACCTTCAGTCATTTCACAAATTCAATATGCAAACAAACATAGGAAGGTGTGGAACATGAAAGTGTTAACTAGATCACTTGTGATCTGCCTATCCTTCTACAACACTGGCAGGTGTTGCCTGACCATCTGGATAGATTGGACAATGGTCACAAACTAAGTCGAGATTTGTAAGAGTCTCATAAAGTTCATTCTCACATTCTATTTGCCATGGCACAAAGATGCTTTAAGAATCATTTTTGAGGTACACAATCTCATAATACCACCTCCATTTCATTACCAGCCTGTTGCTGAGGCAACTTGGTCCTTAGTCATTTCTAACTGACTCCTACTGACTTCAGTCCAAAATTTCCCATGCCACTAAGATAAACCTGGAGATGTATTCAAGGACTGTGATCTGCTCAGTTCCAATTGTCCCAGCAAGTCTCACGCAGAAATGTTGCCTCCCTATCTAATAGTTGCCAGTCAGTCTGGTGTGAGAGGCCAGACACCTCTTCTTTTTCTCCTTGCATTGGAAGATTAAACTCCTAGGAGATCTGATAGTCAAAAGTCATATTATTCAATACCTGTGTATATTATGTATGTACATGTTGAGCGTGTGTGGGAAAATTGCAAAATCAGGACAGTCTTTCACAAAGACATGCACATATATGCAGGCACAGAAATGCACACATGTATGGAATGGGGCTAGGAAAGAGAAAAGGCTTTTCACCAGATCTGAAACTAGATCTGTGGGAAAGTGGCTTCAGGAAGGGGAAAAAGTAGAATCAAAATAGCACAAAGAGTTCTGTGGTTTGGGCTTCTATGCTTTGCTTTTGAAATAATCTCTTTCAACACCAAGAGGTCCAGGGAAATGTTTATCATAGGGGTGTGTGTGTGTGTGAGAGAGAGAGAGAGAGAGAGAGAGAGAACTATTGATTTCCCAATAGAGACTGCTGCACACAAGGATGGGATGGGAAAGGAGAGCAAGAATCGACTAAAACATTACTTTTAAATTATTCTGCATGAATTCAGAATACAGAATAACAGAGTTGGGAGGGATCTTGGAGGTCATCTAGTCCAACCCCCTGCTCAAACAGGAGACCCTTTGTACCATTCTGGACAAATAGCTGCCCAATTGCTTTTTTAAATTTTTCTGTTTCTTTGCTACTACCTGATGACTGATTCTTTGTTACAAATCAACCCCAAACTGAACGCTCCATTCTTAGTAGCAGAGTGGAAGGAGACAGTATTTAGTGTTTGATGGTGGGCATTGTTAGCCCCCTTCCCACAAACCAAGAAAGACATGCTGAGGTGGGATTCCATATTTTTTTTTTACTACTGGTTCTGTGGGCGTGGCTTGGTGGCGTGGCAGGGGAAGGATACTGTAAAAATTTCCAGTGAGAGGTGGTATTTGCCGGTTCTCTGAACTATTCAAAATTTCTGCTACCGGTTCTCCAGAACTAGTCACAACCTGCTGAATACCACCTCTGATGCTGAGTTACTTCAAAGCAGTTTCCTTATTATTCCTCACCTATAGACAGAAATCTTTCCAAACTAAGCCAAATTACTTGCATCATTAAATATATAAGAATTCCTAAAGAGGAGCTGCCTTCACCCTCTTCCTCCCAACCAGACTATCTAAGCTTTGTTATCTCTCTTCTGAGATGCAGCCCCTATCTCCTGGCATCTGGAATACATTCTGCCAGAGAGACTATGGAGATTCTCAGTAATCCAGGTCATTGTTGTCCCAAAGGCAATTGGATTTTCTTTGTTTCTCTACCATTCAGTCAAAACTGAAGAAGCTTCTTAGATGAGAAGCAAAATGTCTTCAAGCAAAACAAAGAAAGTCCAGGTGCCTTTTGAAAAAGCACTTTTGGGGCATTCCACCAGAGGCATCTATCTATACAGTGGTTGTAGGAAGACAGAAGTGCAGTAGCAAGTAGGTAATAGGAAGATAGAAGTAGAGGATTGTGAGCTTATCATTTGAATGCTTGAATTGTTTTTACAAAAGCTAGTTAAGGCTATAGTCCAGTGTAATCTATGTGGGATTAAATATAAATCCCATTGGTTACAGGGGGATTGCAAGTAGAGATATAGTAGTGTAATTCAAAAAATTTTACTACCAGTTCTGTGGACATGGCCGTGGTTTGATGGGCGTGGCAGAGGAAGGATACTGTAAAATCTCCATTCCCACCTCATAACCTCAGCTCCATTCTCCTGTGCAGGGCAACAGAAGAAATCCAGCCAATCAGTTGGGATTTCGGGAAGCAGAAAATAGATGGTGACGGGGCCAGTCAGAGGTGGTGTTTGCCGGTTCTCAACTACTCAAAATTTCTGCTACCGGTTCTCCAGAACTGGTCAGAACCTGCTGAATAAGACCTTTGAGCTCTTGTATATATCTATTTTTTCATTGCAAAAGCAGAAGAAAACATTATATAAATATACAGCCATTCATACCACAAAGGGTCCTGTTACAGTTTCTATGTCACATTGGAATCATTTACAAGTGATGTAATTAAGACAAAAGGTGTAATTAGCATTACTTGTAAAAACACCTCTGGAAATTAGAGTACTTTGAGACTAACAGGTTTATTTTTGAATCCTTCACTAAGCAGTTTCAGGAGTAGCTCTACCTTGTAATAGGATGAATGATTGGTTCCAATAGCAACACGATGAAAAGATTGAGTGATGTAAGGACAATAGACAGTTTTAAGAGCATTAGTTAAAAAAATCTTGGGGGGAAGTGAGCTTTTTAACTATTTGAAGCATCTCCAGAGAAATCACTTGTTATTTACTTATTCTTCAACACCAGAATATTTTTGTCCAGATTGTTATATGAAGTTTGGAGTGTTTACTACTTTTCTATTTTTATAATATAAAGTAGAAACATTTATAATAGTTCCATTTCTCATTTTTGACCTAGCATCTGGCTTTTCAGATGATAAGAAATCAAACTATCCTAACAAATATTGTATGAATAGTGAAGATCAAATGATTTCTTTCTAACTGTTTCTTAAAAGACAAAGGGAATACGGTAATACATGTCAGCTTCAGATAGGAAATATAAAATATGATGTAACTCATATTTCACTATATTTCATTTTAACCAGCCTCCAAAGAACATTAAATTCTGAAGGATTCATATGCTCACCTACCATTATGTTTGAGTCAATCATTGTTCAGTGAATATTCACAGGTGTTTTATTCAATTAATATAAATCAGGGAACACAATAGTATTTCTCTATATCGGAGATTCTATCTCATTTTTTTATTAAAATTTCAATATCATTGTGTGTGCATGGAAGATTCAGTATTAATGAATATTGTTTTGTATAGATAAAACAGAAAAGAGCCTTACTTACTTAGATAAAGATGGTTCTTAATATACACATATTTTGCTTGATTTTCCAACAGTACAACTGGATTGCTAGTGAATGTAGATATTCTACTGGGAAATATTCTGATTGGGGTAATATTGTATATTGTACATAGAAGCCATGGTGGCACAGTGGTAGGAATGCAGTACTGCAGGCTACTTCTGCTGACTGGCAGCTGACAGCAATGTGGCAGTTTGAATCTCACCAGGCTCAAGGATGACTCAGCCTTCCTTCCGAGGTCAGTAAAATGAGGACCCAGATTGCTGGGGACAATATGCTGACTCTGTAAACTGCTTAGAGAGGGTTGTAAAACACTGTGAAGCATTATATAAGTCTAAGTGCTATTGCTATACTATAGACTATGGTGTTGTATGGATGAAAACAATGCCAGAAAACTAAGGCATATTGAGGGTAACCTGTATCAGACAAAGACTCATTTAAATTATTATTTCCTAAAATATACATGGCTTATAGTATGATGAAGACTAGAATGTAGCCTCCTCTTTTTCCTAAATTCAGTTAAACTTATAATTCTGAGAATGATACAACCTAAGTTCAAATGTATGGCACCAAGAAGAATGATATCTTCATAAAGCACTTAATATTGTGATATGTATACTTGTTAGACTTTCACAAAATCATCTCTCCAAGGAAGGCTCCAAAGATTAGAGATGCAGGAAGAAAGCAGAACTGTATCAGCTGGATCCATCCATTGTATTCTCTGCACTTTCAATCCCCACTGTTCTGTGTCACACCAAGGCATAGTTAGCCCCATAATGGAAGGGTGCCATGTCATATATAAGAAACAGAACTTTTTTAAAAAAAGACATTTTGTGAAGTATTGTAGGAATAGTTTTCTAAAACTCTGTATCCTACAGAAGAGAAGGCTGGGATTTGTGGTCCAAAATATCAGTGGGTAACAGTGGGACTGTTGATTATAAGCATACCAACACACACACACACACACACACACACACACACACACACACACACACAATAGAATGGCTGAACTGATACTGATCTTTGGAGCTACAATTCATGAAAATCAATAGAAAAGCAATTGAATGAATTTCTGGCTTGGTAGCATCCTTCAAAGATATGTATCCAAGTCTATATTTTCTATTAATATAATTCTAGGTGAATAAGCCATCATTTCATTAGCTGTTCCTTCACAGTACTGCCAAGAAATTAACTGCCTCCTTCTAATCTATACGTGGAGCTAAACTGTAAAATAATTTCAAGATATTTCTTTTCCTAAATATAGCTACTTTCTTCACAATTATCTTTTGACTAACTATTTTATATACTGTAAATGAAGTATTGCAGTATTGCACTTTCTTATCCCATATACACATTTATGGCTAAATGAAATGTTCAATTTCCTTTTCCTCAGGTACTTGTCTTGGTATGTCCCATGTTATCAACTCACTTTATATCTGAATCTTGTTCTATCCCTGGCAAACAAATGTATGTCATCATGGCATATTTAAAGGTTAGAGAAAATGCTTGCTTCAGAAAAAAAGATATCTCATATATTAATTTTCAGAAAAGGATATGGAAAAAAAATGATTTATATTCTTTCCTAAATACAGGATATTAATCTTTTGAAAGCAAATTTTACTTTCAGATGCAATTATATATCCAGTGACTGTGTAAGATACAAGAATTGTATCAATATCTATTTTGTCAAATAACTGGTATTTTTTATTTCTGTAAAAAATATACCTGTATGCACATGCCTCCATTTATAACAATAGGTACAAGAACATATTATAATCCAGAAATGTAAAGCTGCAGTAATTTATTCTGGTTTGTGTTCTGTGATATATTGATCCATAAATTTTGTCTTGCAAAACTGATTCCCAGCCTACTTGTCGGCCATGTACATCCAATAAGCACTTTAAACAGAGGCATCTATTGCAAATCATAATGAAAGTAATAAATGAAATTGCTACCAGGTCTATGTGGACAAACATCACATCAATTAAAAACCAGGATCCACAAACATTAGCTGGCAGTCAAACACCATGATCTCAAATAGTTAATCTCTACCTGCCCATACCAACACCAAACAGCACCAGTTTAATTAGAGTAAACCAAAAATCATTGGCCATACTATCCACCACACTCATGAGCTCATTGAAGCCTGGCAATCCACAAGCAATTCCATCAATAGACATTTTGTGCCTACAACCAGCCTATGAACCCCTCGGAATCTAAATCAACCACACAGCCAACCAGAGACAGCCCTCAACCAACCCACACAAGCTCTGCCCCCAACCAGCACTTTACCACCCTATGATTCTCTTGTAAACTCCCCATCACAAGACCCATTACAAGACTTTCACTGGTGACTTAAACCTAATTCATCACAAGACCCACCACAAAAACCTCATTTGACAGACCCATATCTGACCCATTACAGGATTCATCAAAAGACTTATCACAAGACCCTGACCTGATGGGACCTTTACCTGATGGGACCTCCCCATCACAAGACCTACTGCTCACATGAAGCCCTTATGAACAGAACACTGACACTGACACCCGCTCAACTCTGCTGAAGGTGTTACCTAGCCTGATAATGAAATGTTTGGAAACCAACCCACAAGCTCAGAAAATGAACCATCACCCTCATCCTACACATGAGCTACCAATATTTGGCACTATTGTAATAGCACTGTCTTGACCTTTCATATCTGCCTCACTGAGTTTGCATCATAAAGACATGGAACAAGTTGTTGTTACTTGTTCCCTTTCCCCATGGATCTCTATCATTGTGAGAAGTGAAGTGCTGACTAAAAGCCCTGATCCACCAGAACTAATCTTATGTTCTTGTGATCCCATAGCCTAGAGCTTTAATACCCTCACTGCTTAGAACCAAGTTGTCTAGTCATATATAAAAACAGTGTTCCATGGCTCTCCTCTGTTTATGCATCAGTCTCAGAAGAAAAAGTTCTGGTTTCATTTGAATGTCAGACTTTAACATCCTACAATCAACAAGCTTCTATTCAGCATCTAGAATGGACGTTTCAAAAAAGGATGAAGAATGAGTCGAGTTTGCACCATGAAGAGGTAAATTTCAGATATGTTCACCCTATGCTGTCATGTATGGTATTTTGAAAACTCCAGTTGATATCTGATGAGAATTTCAAAGCTTAGTGCATCACTCTAGAGAAAACCAACTAATAATCATTTTTGGGATGATTGAAATAATGGTCTTTGCTTCAAACAAAAAAAAAAACTGGGAACACAAGATGGGTTATGAGTGGGTAAGAGATCATGTGGGTGAAGAGTTCAGATATCTTTTTTTTTTCAGAGATATTGGGCCTGAAAACATATGTGGATGTGGCTATTTGGAGGCCCAAAGACGTGTTTCTGTGGTCTTAAACTTTTTCTGCATGCAAGATGGGGAATGTATCTCAGCAGCCTTGAATTTTCTTTGCTGTTGCCAAACCCTTTGCTTAACTACTTTAGCTGAGTAAAATTGACATCTAGCCAAACATTAAAACATTGGAAATAGTGCAATCTAAGTTCATAAGAATGCTGCTTTCAGGACCAACCTGAGCATCTAATCCAGTCCTGGACTGCTGAAGTTCAAGGCTGCAAATAATTACTGACTCATTGTTGCCCAAAAGAACTAGTTTGCTTTTTGCTTAACTGAATAATTTCAATCCTCATTGTCCTAGGCAGTTATAGAAAACTTTTTTTAAAAAAAATTTTTTATTGGTTTTTAAGACAAACATAAAAACATCAAGCCAACTTCCATATATATATACATACAGTGTGTCGGTTGGTTTACAGATTGTTTTGTGCTTCCATTTCGTAGTCTTCAATTACAATTACATTGTATATATTCTCATATTTTCAATCAAATATTAAATACATTAATATCATTGTTAATCATTTGACTATACTTTTATTCATTCATGTTTTACGAAATAATCCATATTTTACTTAATTTGTTTTCTGACAGTTCATATTATCATCTCAGATCTATCCTACAATCATTTTGTAGATATAATAAGAAAAAAATACATCTTTATATATTTATTATTTTCTAAGAATTCTACATATTTCATTACCATGTTTTATTGTCTAACCATTGATAGAATAGATCCCAAATTTTATAAAATAGTTTATCATCTTGTTCTCTGATCTCAAATGGCAATCTACTCATTTCAGCACATTCCAATATTTTCTTAATGATTTCCTCCTCTAATGGTATTATCTCGTTTTTCCAGTTTTTGGCAAATACAATCCTAGCCTCTGTTAATACATTTACAATCAGATATTTCAATTCTTTACTATATATTTCAGGTAAAATTCACAATAAAAATATCTCTGGTTTCAAGTCTATATGCTTTTTTGTCATTTTTTCCAACCACGTGTGGATTTTAGTCCAATATTTTTTGGCATCCGCACAAGTCTACCACATATGGTAATATGAGCCAGGTATCTGATGACATTTCCAACATTTTTCAGATTTGGTCTTGAACATTCTTGCTATTCTTGTCGGGGGGAAATGCCACCTGTAAAACATCTTATACAAATTTTCTTTATACGCTGTTGACATTGTCATTTTATAATTTTGAGACCACAATTTTTGCCATTTCTCTAGATCAATCCCGTATCCAAAATTCTTCCCCCAAGCAATCATAGTTTCTTTAACTTGTTCTTCTTCTAATTTAATTTCTAATAAATATCCATATAATTTTTTAATCACCTTTTCATCAGTACCTGTCAAAATCTTATCTAAGTCAGTCAGTTTATCATAGAAACCTTCTGTTTTAGAATCTTTGTCATATCTTGAATGTATTTGCACATATGAAAACCAATTCATCTTTATACCTTGTTCCTCTAATTTTTGCATAGCTTTAAGTTCACCCTTTTGATTCAATATTTCACCATATCTAACTGTTTGTTCCTTTTTATATATTATAGAATAAGAAAATGCTTCAATAGTCAATAGCCAGACTGGAATTTTCAAATAGCATTGCCTTTTAGTCTTCTCCCAGTTTAACCACAGAGACTCCCACATATAATGGCTTCTAAAATACCCCTGTGTTTTGGTTTCTTTATACCATAAAAAAGCATGCCACCCCAACAACAGATCATGTCCTTCTAATGTCAACAATCTAGTATTTCTTAGTGTTATCCATTCCTTAACCCACATCAAATTTGTAGCTTGGTAATACAACTCCCAATTAGGCAAACCAAGTCCTCCTCTTATTCTGGCATCTTGCAAAAGTTTTAACTTTATTCTCGCTTTCTTACCTTGCCATATATATTTCAACACAATTTTATTTAAATCTTCAAAATAATCTTTTCCAAGCCAAACTGGAATTGTTTGGAACAAATATAAAATTCTGGGTAGTATATTCATCTTGATTGTTGATATTGTCCCTATTAATGACAGTTGTAAATTTTCCCATTTCGCCAAATCTAGCGCTATCTGTTGCTTAAGTTTGATATAATTATTCTCTTTTAGTGTATTACATCTTGCTGTCAAATGTATCCCCAAGTACTTGATCTTATTCGTAACCTGAATTTTTAATACATCCGCCAGTTCTTCCTTTTGTCTTGATAGCATATTCTTTGTCAAAATTTGTTTTATCTTTATTTATTTTCAAACCAGCCACCTTTCCATATACCTCTTTCTTTTCTATCAGTTTTGATGCTGTTTCTAGTGGGTCTTCTAAAATGAAAACCAGATCATCTGCGAATGCTTGCAACGTGAATTCTTCCTTTTTAATTTTCATCCCTTTTATATCCTTTTCTTCTCTAATATTTCTGTTTAACACTTCCAAGGTTAACACAAACAACAAAGGTGATAGTGGGCACCCTTGTCTTGTACCTTTTCTTATATCAATAGAGTCTGTCAGTTCTCCCTCTATCAGTACCTTTGCCGTTTGGTTATGATATAGAGCTTCTATTGCTTGAATAAATTTTTTTACCAAAGCCCATCTGTTCCAGCTGTAATAACATGAATCGCCAATTCACATTATCAAATGCTTTCTGTGCATCTAAAAATATCAAAGCCATTTGTTTTTCAGGGTGTGCCTCGTAGTATTCCAAAGTGTCCAAGATTACTCTCATATTGTCTTTAATTTGTCTCTTTGGCAGAAATCCATTTTGATTAGGATAGATAAAATGGTTTAGGTATTTTTTAAGTCTTTCTGCCAATATTGAAGCAAAAAATTTATAATCTGTGTTTAGTAAGGAAATAGGTCTATAGTTCTTGATTTGTAATGGATCGGCCATATAAGCTTCTGACCATGATTTGGGTATCTTCTTCTTTAACATAACTTCATTCATAACTTCTAGCAATGGAAGGTTCAATGATTCTTGTAGTGTTTTATTAAATTCTGCCGGAAGTCCATCTGGGCCTGGTGCCTTTCCATTGTTTTGCTTCTTAAGTGCCTCAGTTAACTCCATCATCGTTATATTAGTTTCTAACATTGTTTCAATCTCTTTAGGTATCTAGGGTAGATTAGCATTCTGTAAGTACTGTTTAACTCTTTCCTCATCAATATTCTCTTGTGTGTATAGTTTCTCTTAATAGTCTCATATAATTTCCTTCTTCTCATTACTACCATAGCAAACTTGGCCCTCGTCATCTATTAATTGCAATATTTTCCTTGATTCTTTCTCCTTTCTCAATTTATATGCTAACCAACTACCTGGTTTATTTGCATCTTCAAAATAGTTCTGTTTCGCACCTCTGATTTTCTGTGCTAGTTCTTCTTTTTCCATTAGTCCCATTTTATGTTTAATTATATCCATTTTTAACTTAATGTCCTTTTTCTGTGGCATTTTCTGTAGCTCTTCTTCAAGTCCTTTATACTCATCCTCTAATGCCTTAGAGGCTAGTCTTTTCATGGTATTTCTTTTCCTTGTATAGTCTATTATCAAGCCTCTGGCATATGCCTTGTATCCCACACATTCTGCATTGATGTATCTTCTTTTTTGTTTCTCTAAAGAAGAAAGCCAGTTCTTTCTCCATCCTCTGTGCAAAGTCTTTTTCCTTTAAAATAGTATTATTTAACATCCATCTAGATCTTCTTCTTTGTCATTTCCATTTAATTGCCATTGGATTGTGATCTGCCCAAGTACTTGTTTCAATATTTATTTCTTGAATATTAGCTAACAATTCTGTTGACATCCATATCATATCTATTCTGGACCATGATAAATATCTGTTTGAATAGAAGATGTATTGTTTAGTCTTAGCATTTCTTTCTCTCCATGTATCTTTTAAATTGATTTCATCTATCATTTTAAAGAAAGCTTTAGGGAGAATTTTTCTGTTTTGCTTTTTTTTTTCTGTGTTGTATAGTCCAAGTTATTATCTACAATTCCATTAAAGTCTCCCATCATAACTATATTAGCATAGTCCAGTTCAATTATTTTCATATGTAATTTTCTATAAAATTCTTCTTGATTGTCATTCGGGGCATAGATTGCAATCAGGAGTGTTTTCATATTATTGTCCATTATTTCCACCATTAGTAATCTTTCATCATCATTGGTATAGATCAATTTCACTGGGATAATATCTTTAATGTATAACACCACTCCTCTTTTCTTGCATTGTGTCAAAGAAGTAAATATTTTCCCTAATTTTGGCTGTATCAGCAATTGTTCATGTTACTTTTTAATATGTACTTCTTGTAGGCAGATTATATCAAATTTTAATCTCACTAATTTATGGAAAGTTTTCCTTCTTTTAACAGCTGAGTTAAGTCCCTTTATGTTAATTGTAATCAGTTTTTTTCTCTTCCATGGTTATATTTTGTAGTTAGGTTTAGCAGCTCTTGTAGATCTTGGTTCACATTGTTCTTTGACTTCCACCTTTCCGCCTACTGCACCTTCTTCTTTTTCAGTCGCTACTTGTCAGTCCTCTTGGAATTCAATTAGTGACATTTCTTTTTCTGCCTCCTCCTCTTTCCCTCCAAAATATTCTGTATAAAATAATTCAGCTTTCTCAATTGAGTCAATTCTATGTCTCTGTTCTTGCCATGTGAACATTAAACTTTCTGGAATCAGCCATCTATAATTCACCTCTTTTTTAAGTAGCATTTTGGTCAGAAATCGGTATTGTCTTCTCATCTCTCTCACTCTTCTGGGTACTTGTTTCAGGACCACAATCTCCTTGTCTTTATATTTCAATGTTTTCTATCTTGCCAGTTGCAATATTTGCGTTTTAATGGCTTTCTTTGTAAATCTGATGTGAACTTCTCTTGGTAAGCTATTTCTCATTGCATATCTTATGAAGACTCAATAAACCTCATCTATTCCATCCATCATCTTCTCTTTAGTCATTTACAGAGCTTCAGCCAAAATTTCTATCATTATCTCAGCTAGGTTTTGTCCCTTTTCTTCCTCTATGTTTTGGAATCTGAGATAACATTCTGATCTGTCCATCTCCAATCTCAACATCCCACTTGTATCTTGTTCAACCACAGTTAATCTGCTATCAATATCTCCAATCTTCTTATCTCTTTGTTTATCTCCTTCTTCAATTTTTTGGAATCTCTCATCATACTTCATCATCATTTGTTCAATGTTCTTTTCAATATTATCTGTTCTTATTTGTATATTTTGAATTCCTTGCAAAATCATCTGCAACATCACTTTTTCCTGTTCTTTTTCTTGCTGTAACATCGACTGTATTGAGCGTTGTCCTCCAGATGGTGAAGAGGAAGAAGTAGAAGTTGAGGAACCAGGGGCTGTTAGTTTCCTACTCATTTCAGACAATTCAAAATCTTCAGGTTCTTCAAGACCTTAATCCACTTGTGAAATAACCAATTGTAATTCCAAGTAAAAATAGTGGGGAAAAAGAAGCCAAATAATAACAATAATAATTAAAAAAAATTCTTCAGGTTCTTGTATATCTTAATCCAATCGATTGGTTAGATAGCAGTAAAAACTCAAAAATGGAACAAAAGACCATAAACACACAAAAAAAGGAAAAAATTGTTAAATCCTGGAAAAGGCGGAAAAATAGAAAATAAAAAACTAAAGAAGAGAAAAGAAAAGTTCTTCAGGTTCTTCAACACCTTAATCCAATTTAAAAGTCTCAGGTATAAAAGGGTGCATAAAAAAAAGAAAGCCACAAAAAAAAACAATATGGAAGGTAAATAGAAAAAAAAATACAAGGGAGGAAGAGAGAAAAAAGCAAAGAGACTACTCCCTTAAAAAAAAGAAAAAAGAAGGAAATCGTTAATACTAAAACTTTTCCTTTAAGATAAAATGCAAACATAAAAATTAGACTTCAAAAACAAAAAGAAAGACAAAAAGAAGTTCCAAAAGGCCAAAGATCCAAATAGCTATTACAAAAAGTAAGCTAGTAAGGAGTGGGTTTGTTAAAATAAGAAATAGCCCAGCTTAAAAAAAGTAAAAAGAGCACACTGCACCTTGTTTGGATATCCAAGGCTTTTGTTAAAATTTATAACTCTCTTCTCCAGAGTCTTTTCACTTTTTTTTCTATAAACTTCAACACCAGACTCCAGATATTGATAGAAACCCAGAAGAGCACCTGCAATAATATTCTCCCATGCTCTTCCCTCTATCTTATCAAACAGGCAATGTCCTTAAAAGAAGTCTCAGTTCTTACTCAGCTTTATCTTGTCAAGGAAAAAAAGAGATAGAATATTTCCAAGCTTCTAGTTGGCAGTGTTACAAAGTTTCTTCTGCGTTCACTTTCCCCCTCCTTTTCCATACAAGATATAATAAAAATTAATTAAAAAGGGGAAAAGATATTAAAAAGATAACTAGAAGGGAGTCTCTAGCCTAAAATATTATAAAATCAAAAAGGAGAGAAAGAATAGGTGGGGGAAAAAAACAGTCCAGTTTCAAAATATAAAATCATGTATAGAGAATCCAGCAATGAGAAAAAAAAATAAAAAAATATTACTTTGATTTCCTGTTTAAAATCGCCGCTTAATCACTTCTGTCAAAACTTTTACAGATTCTTTCTTTTCTTTAGGGTGTCCTTTCAAATCTTAAAGTACAGAAAAAATTCTCACCAAACCGGCACACTTTCTCTTTCCGTTCTCTTTCATTTCAGAGCTGTCCCAACTTCAGCAAATTTAATGGCTGCCTCTTTGCCGCTGGCAAAAAGAGGTTCTCCTGGATCTACCAGGGACTTTGCAGTATCCTTGGGATCGACAGGATGCGCTCTTTACATTCACTGTCTCTTCGGGACGGTTTAGATCCGATTGGACAGTCCAGGAGCAAAGATATCAGCAGCGATCTCAGACCTCCAAGATCTCAGGCCGTATCATCGCGATGGCAGCTCCGCCCCCCTCAGAAAACTTTTCTCATAGTCTTTCAGGAGATTTCTTAGTTCTTTTACAAAACACTAAGAAAATAATCAGAAAACACTTTCTATATTGTAAATGTAAAATTAGGCTGATCTGGTCTTCTTTCTCTTATTCAAAAATGGTATGAAAATGACAGAATCGGCATAAAGCATCATTTACAAGGATTGCTATCAGATCAAGAGACACACATAGTAGGGTGTTGGACTAGAAGATGTCCAAAGTCTCTTCCAACTCTATTTCTCTGTTAGAGCTATGTATCAAGACCCCTATTCAATTCATTTGGAAAGAAATTCACACCTGAATTTGGTCTAAATTCAGAATCCTTTTGGAAATAAACACAAAAAGGCCAAATGGAACACACTAATTATATCAATTCACTTATTTCACCATCCTAACAAAGGTACTTCTGTAGAATAAGGTTTAATATTCTATCTTCAGCATGAAAATTTATTAAAGTCCCTGTAGTTTGCTGGACTTGTCCCTCTGGCTGTGGTGCTGTTAAATCTATTCTTCATGTATTGCTCTACTGACCCTCTTATAATGACAGCTGGAAAAAAAACTTATTTGTCCCTTGTTACTACCTGCTTCAGGTTATACTGCTAAATTTTATGTTAACTTCTTCGGGGAAGAAAACTCCAGTCACATAAATGTTGCCAAGTTTTATATAGCAGCAACAGATCACATTTGCAAACAATTTATGTTGGACTCATAATATCAACTATGACCCTTTCCTTGAAAGAAAAGGAGTGGAGTCTGATGTGACCAGAATGAACATTAAATTTTCTGAATCATATTGCTATTGGTTTGGTTTGAAAATTAAAGAAGAAAATATCAATGTGTTAAAGAAAGATATACAGCTGGTTTTTGTTTAACAAATGGACTTTTTTGATGACATTCCTGGTTGATCTGCCGTTCAGTAAGAATATTCTAACATTTTCACTTTTTCCCACCAGCTTAAAGTGACATAGAGCTGACCCTGCTAGAATGCTAGTTTCTCCAGATAAATCAGGAAATTCGTGGCCTGACCTTGCACTTTATGTATACTGAGAATAAAGCATGACTGTATTGGGAACTGATCTGATTAAGAGGGACATCTTCACTTTCTGAAAATTCTTGGAATCATGACCATGTAATTTGTGTATGCACAAATGTTTATCTTTGCTACAATTAGAATTTTATAAGGTTCTTCTATGATCCATTGCAAAGTTGTGGAAGATCCTTATTAAAATGATGGGAGATCTAGTTTTCGGTACCGGTTTACGTGGTGGCAAGTTAGACAGTTGAAGTGAATCAAGGAATTTCTTTTCAAAATGAGTGGCTTCAGCTTCTTCACTGACAGCATTGAAGGAATAATATTTGTTGAGGTAATTCCCTGTTAGGAGAATGAGCACATACAGGGAGACGTATTTGAGAGAAGTGTTTGAATAATACACACAGAGCACACAGATACACTGTACAGTAAATGTAGGTTTTTACTTCCAGAAAGGTTTAAGCAAAGTCCAAAATAAGCAATCCAAAGTCATTCACAAGTTAAATCAGTCAGTTTTCAATCTAGGGATAATCCAAATATCAAATTCCAGTGTCAAAAACAGTTCAGTATCAGACTTACATTAAATCCAGTAATATCAGTCAATTAGAAGAAATGGAGCAAAATCAATACTTTCCAACAGAAGGAAACAGAGATACACTCAGACACACTCTCTTCTGAGACTCAGACTAAACAACCCAGGTTTCTGGCTCCATCTTATGGCTGTTTGAGAAACCACACCCAATTGCATGCTCTTGCATTCCCTTAAAGATATAGTACTAAAATGTTTATCCTGATTTATATATTTCTAACCCAAATACCTGTTAGGTGACTTATATTCCTAACTATTTTCTTTCATGATTCCAGGCAATCATCTAATGCCCATGGAATTGATTTTTTTATCATTTCATTTAGAGGAAACAAAATACAATTCTGTGAGAATGGTTCTTCAGGATTGTTGAATGTTGGGAAGATGAAATCTATACATTCTTCTTTAGTTCTTGTCAGCAGAAGAATATTTTTCATCATTTTCTTTTTTTCTGTATCTTGTCTTCTGAAAAAGCACCTTTGGGACAACCATGACCTGGATGACTGAGAATGTCTACAGGCTTTTAGCTATACAATTTGGGATGAACGCCCCTTGAATGGTGTGGGAATAGGAATGGATTTCCAGAGGAAAATTGCAGACTACAGGAACCAGGAGCACTACCCTGAAGACACAGCTAACCTCCAAGTACTTCAACAACCCTCTAAAAGGATGCAAATGTCCAGCTGTCTGCAAATAATATCCTTCCATTCCCTACTATCCTGTTAGAGCTGAAGAAGCTTCTTGGATGAGAAGCAAAATGTTTTTTTAAAAAAACAATAGTTGCCTCCTGAAAAAGCACCTTTGGCAGGGGTGGGATTCTACCAGTTTGCACCTATTTGCTAGAACCGGTTGTTAACATTCTAAGCAGTTCAGAGAACTGGTTGTTAGAAGAAATTACTGGCCTAATCCTGTAAGGAAGGCAGGAAGGAAACATTTTGGTGTTGCTTACAGAAACTGCCTCTCCGTTAACCCTTATTACATTCTTGGCAGGACTAGACTTCTTGTCTCTGGAACTTCTCTGGAGTTTTTTCCCCCTCCTTTGCTGGTACTTTGCTTGTATGGAGTGACCATTTAAAGTTACAATGGCACTGAAAAAAGTGATTTATGACCATTTTTCACACTTATGACTGTTGCAGCATCCCCCCAGGCGAGGAGATGCATGCCTCAATGTGAGTGATGTTGAGTTGGCCACGCCCAGCCAGTCACATGACCATCAAGCCATGCCCACCAACTAAGCCATGCCCACAGAACCAGTTGTTAAAAAATTTGAATCCCACCCCTGACCTTTGGGACTATCATTTCTATAGTTTTAAATGAAAGTATGTGTCCCATGATAACGTTGCAGGATCCAATCTAGAACCAAAGGATTACTCTTCGAAGCTTTCAGGCTCGTACTGGAGCCCAACATCAGGGAACTTCTCTCTCTTCAGAATATGTGCACTGTGCTGTTCTATCCATGGCATCTAAATGGTTCCTTGAATAATCATAGAAGGATTCCATCTGTTTCTCAATGGAAGGACTTCTTTAGCACCAAAGGATATCATTTGGATTAGGCAGATGTATTATCTGATGTTCTCCCTGAACTCATTTGCAATAAGTTCATCATTGATGTATAAATTAGGGAGTATAATAGGTAGATGTTGCAACGTGCCTCCTGATCTGTTCCTTCATATAGCAGAAATTTGTGATTACTCCAGGGAAGGCAGGACAGTGAGGCAGCCTGTGGTCATCACACCAATAGCAGCCAAAATATTATGCAATATAAGTCATGAATTTTGCCTTGCTATTGCTCTGTCATTGGTCTTGTCATTGAAGTTAGGCCTGTAATGTTGAGAAACTCTCCTATACCTACTGTTTACCATATATTCTTGAGTCAATCTTTCTTTGTCTCTGATCCTGAAGACCTGTGTTTCTCTGTTCTTTTGTCTTGTCCTGTCTTCTCCTTTTGTTCCTGTTGTTGTCATTCTGGATATGTTTTTTGTCCTGACTGATCCTGGAGTCTTCTAGCACTGGCCTCACCCAATTCTTTTCCCTCCTTCTCCTTGCTCTTTGGTGTCATCTGTTGGCCATGATATCCCACCTTTCTTTCCATGTGGCATAATTAGGCTGATGATACTTTTTTTTAATCCTTATGCTGGATGGTGCCATCATCATCTCAGAGGAGTATCTATAATAGATGACCATGGAATGGTGCAGTAGCCTGAATTTCCAAATAAAACTGGTGTAACATTGTGAAAATTTCAATTTCATATGATTAATGGGTTCCCATTGTTTTTACACATTCCTTAACTTATAAGAATTGAAGAGAGGACTTTCTTCTGTTCAACAATGTCCAATTTTCAGAGATTGTCAGAGAACATGTCTGGACAAGTTCCTGCAGTTTTCTCGGCTATGTTTTTCAGAAATGGTTTGCCATTGAAACCTTTCTAGGGCTAAGAGAAAGTGACGAGCCAAAGATCACCTATCTGACAATGCATCTAAGCTGGACTAGAACTCACAGCCTCTTTGTTTCTAGCCTGATGCCTTAGCCACTACACCAAACTCAACACAGCAAATTTGAGGCACCTTGATTCACAAATTGTTGCAGCATAATGCAATAGGACCAGGAGTGATTTCTTACTTCCTGCTGGCTTCCCCATTGACTTTGCTTGTAGGAAGCTGACAGGGAGTGTTGGAAATCATTATCATGTAACTGTGGCTAACCACAGCAATGTTGCAGTGGCCACACCTTTGCAAACACAACAGCTTTGAAAATCCTTAAAATTTCAATCACATAGGAATAATGGGTCTCAGATTTTGTATGCATTTTTACATTAATGGATTTAAGGTATTATGATTCAAGTATTTTTGTGCTATGATGCTGAATTTGGGATAACTGAAGGTTATCCCAAATTCGGTTGCAAACAAACAGGAGAGGATTAGTGGTAAGTAGATATTTGGTATGAATATAATTTATGAAACTCATGCTGTCCAAATTTCAATAATTCTACATTCAGTGTAATTTTATTTAATTCTTGTTAATTTATTTGTTGGTCATGAACTCTGGTTGCCATTAAAGTGTATATGCATTTAAATTATTGTTTTCAGACCTGCAGTGATTCTCATCTGTATTTAAATGTTATTCCCTCCTCCGTATCCCATAGATCTCTTAATTTATTTTCCCTAATGTCTTCCCATTTTTTTTGTTATTTGAACCTGTTTTCAAGATGTATTCATTTAAAATACAAATTGAAAATCTATTATGAGCTTCTTTTCTTATTGCTACATTTCATAATCATGTGTAACTTTCTCTAAAAGAATTAGGCTCCTTTTTGAAAACATCTGTTGTAGTACTCAACTTTCAAAGTATGATAGATTTCTAGGCCAACTTCCTGTCCAGTGCAGGAATCCTCAAACCACTTTTGGATAACTGGCAGTCTTTTATTGAAAACTTAGGGTGATAGAGCACCCACAAATCACAAGTAGGCTATTCCACAACATAATAACTGTCACAGTCAAGAAATTCCTCCTTATAGATAGTCGTCCTTAACTACCTTAATTGAAGGACCGAGGTTGAAGTTCAGAGTAACTGGACCCTGGAATCTCTCAGGATATATCTAGTACAGGGGTGTCAAACTCGCAGCCCATGGGCTGGATGCATCACACACTGACCAGCTCCCCCACCCGCTGGTTTAGCGAAGAGGGAAAAAGTCACGATATGTCACTTGACAACTTGATCTAGTAGCTTAAAAAGTTAATCCATCTATCTATATAATGTTTTATTCATCTGTTGCACTTTACTATTATATCTTATTGTTTCTTTTCTCTTTTAAAGATGTTGCTGTAATTGGCATTGTTCAAGCATTCTAATAACAAATTTATAGGCATCTTTCCTGGACTTGTATTATAAAGCATTCATACAACAAATTTAAACTGTGATCCAAAAATCATATTTTATTTTAGAAAATGCAAGGAAATTTGACTAGAAAATAATTGGTAATCATTATTTATTATTATGCTTTATCACTATTAATCATTATTTATTATTATGCACAGGCAACCAAATGTTTAGACTGAATTTGGCATTTTAGTGCATCTCTTGTCAAGAACCTGAAGTAGGCAAACGTTGTTGTTTAATGGCATCATTGCAGGATGTAAGCTGTTCCAAGTAAACCTGCCTTCTGTAGTTGACTGATGGTGATTTTGTCAATATTCAAATAATCCTACAGATGATTTGGGATTCTACCCAGGGTGCTTATTACTATTGGTACTATTTAACTTTCTTTTGCTACAGTTGTTCTATTTCTACTGCATATTTGGGAATAGTAGTGTTAGAAACTATAGAAACTATCCACACATTTGTTTAAATCCATATGATTAGTAAGCAAGCTAAATGTACATCTATTTCTGCAACAAGCATATCTGCTTCAATATCTCAGCAATTTTGCATCAGGTCAATTCATTCTTCAATTGGAATCATGTCTTCAGATATGATCTGGACCAATCATCTGTTTGAGACATCTTGATACATGGTCAAAGTTAGCAATGGCACCAGCCATCTGTTCAAAACTAAATGTCTACTCCCGAGTCAACATTAGTAGCTAGGTGCAAATGACTTCAGCTGCTAGAGATAGAAATGCATCCAGAGGGACTATTTGCTGCACCTGTTCTTAAATACAGTTCCTGCCAGAGAAGCTTATCTGAAGATAAGCTTCCACCTCTGGTTGACTGAAAGAAGCATGTTAGATTCAGTTACGTTGTTGTAGAGGATCATAATTAACTTATAAAAATGCATTCAAAATATTACTTATATAAAATTTCTGTCGATTCAGTTTAAGAAATATTTTGTTCATGAAAACATATTTAAACACTATAACATTTAATAAGCTTAAAATAATGCATTCCATAAATAATTATGTATGTTTTGTATCAGTATCTATTGTTGGATTTGATGAGTGAGATAAACCATAGATTAGACTTATTTCATAGAACAGATTATTATTTCTTGAACAAGGGAATGTAAGTTAAGACAGAATTGTGATATAAATTTTACAGCAGCATTGTTAATTACAATCTAGAGTACAAGTTTCATGCCATGGATTATATTTGTACCTATTAATAAGGTGTGTGTTTATGTGTTATTTTAAAAACTAAATAGCAAGCTGAGAGCTTGTGGAGCTTACCCAGGGGTGGGATTCTACCAGTTCACACCTATTCGCTAGAACCGGTTAACATTCTAAGCAGTTCAGAGAACCGGTTCTTAGAAGAAATTACTGGCCTAATCCTGTAAGGAAGGCAGGAGGGAAACATTCTGGTGTTGCTTACAGAAACTGCCTGTCCGTTAACCCTTATTACATTCTTGGCAGGACTAGACTTCCTGTCTCTGGAACTTCTCTGGAGTTTTTTCCCCCTCCTTTGCTGGTACTTTGCTTGTGTGGAGTGACCATTTAAAATTACAATGGCACTGAAAAAAGTGACTTATGACCATTTTTCATACTTACGACAGCATCCCCACGGTCACGAGAAGCCAGGAGAGGACACACGTGCCTCGATGTGAGTGATATTGAGTTGGCCACGCCCAGCCAATAACATGACTACCAAGCCATGTCCACCAGTCACATGACCACCAAGACACGCCCACCACCTAAGCCACACCCACAGAACCGGTTGTTAAAAAAATTGAATCCCACCTGAGCTTACCGCTTTATTGCAGCTCTAGAACAAATAGGGAAGAAGTGTATCTTCACAGACCAGCCACTCATCTTTCAAAGAGCAACCACTAAGCAACCAGTTTTATTTTTTATTACCTTTTGTTAAAATTTCTCTCTGATTAAACTCCAACCGCATATGTTATGGAATTTGAAATAACAAGATAACTAAGTAAGAAGAAAACCCAATTGGCTAATTGTGGTTCTGAAACAGAATTACATGATGGCACATCTACTGAAAAAGGTAATCCTTTGATGACTGGACTTAAGGGAAGGATTCAAAGTTGAGGATATAACCTACCTATTGGCATTGAACAACTAGTAGCATCTGACAAAATGTGTCGCATCTTACAAGTTAAGTAATGGTGGGACTGATTAGCAGCGGGATAGAGAAATATTAGGGTGAACACCAGAGTGGGAAATAGAAAATCTTCCTACTTTTGCATTGCTCCCCATTTATAAATGTTTGTCATGGAACTAGTATAGTATGCTTTGCTGGATACAGAGTACCAATTGTAGCAGTAGGGAACTAAACAGTAGTTGTTGGTAGATCAGCAGCCTGTTATAAGAGGACAAATTTCAGGAATTTAATAGCTGTTCTCTTCCAGTTGCTCTGTATAAACTCGTAGGCTTTAAGGATGTCCATTCACAAAAACTGCCCTTTCTTCTCTGTAATGACAAATCAACTTAGATAAAGCTGAAATCATATATAATTTGATTATGTATGATGGAGTTGTCCTAGCTTAGATAACTGAGAGATGGGAGGATATACTGTATTGGCAGCTCTGGCTACAATAAATCTGTTGTAGTGTTCATAAGGAAAAAATAGTAGGAAAATAATGTGGCTATGCTTCATAACAATAATATCACTCCTCCAGGATTCCTGTGAAAAAGTTGGGTCTCAGAAAGTGAATCTACCTGAGCCTGGGGAACAGAAATGAGCCAAGGTTTCTGTTTCTGCATTGATCATCTTATGACCTATGAAAGTCCCTGGAAAGCTAATAAAGTTATTAGCAGAGTTGGAATTTTGGAATGCTTTTGATTCAAGGCTTTCTCTGGGATCTCAGACTGAGAGAATGGCCAGGAGCACTTTTAACCAGCTCCAAACAATATATCAGCAACTTTGTCTTATTTTTAGAAAGCTGGTAGAGATGGAGAACTCTTCGTTGACATCTGCAGTGAGTTTCACATAAGGCTACCTTTGGATATAATGAAGAATTCAGTGATAACTAGCCAGCGCAATCTCTGGAATAACCCAAATGGACAACATCACCATCACACAGTATTAAAATGATTACATTGGTTGCCAATTTATTTCTAGATGAAGTAGAAATGACGGGTGATCCACTATATACTCCAGATGACTTAGATCAAGTGTCCAACCTTGGCAACTTTAAGACTTATGGACTTCAAGTCCCAAAATCCCCCAGCCAATATTATGAACAAGAATTTTATGCAAGTTTCTTTTACCAGTTCCCCTAAGTCCAAATCAAGACAAAATTCTGGAGTGCTCCATTATTTTTGCTAATTTCTAGTATGGCATTTACACAAAGTAGAAGTTTAGAAATTTTATTTAAGTTAGAATTGCACTTGAGATTCTTATGTGTTTTGGGGAGCGGGAGGGGAGAAAAAATCATACATTTCTGTCACTAAAAGGCAGCAATACAAGTTTACATACTTCCCAGTAATCATTATTCAGCGTCAATGGACTATGTCAGTGGTGGCTAACCTTTTTGGGCTCCTGTGCCAAAAATTGTGCACACGCTTGCATGCTTGTGCTCACATGCCAGCACCCAGAAGGCAATGCATGTCCCCCCACCCACCCACCCTCTTACCTGCATGCACTTCACAGCTGATTTTCGGCTGGTTTGAGGCTTTTTTCAGCCTCCCAAAAGCTTGAGGAAGGCTTCTGCAGGCTTCTACAAGCTTTGTAGGGTGAAATCTAGCCCCATTTCATCACTTTCTGTTTTTCCAAAAATACTGGAAGTGACAAAACGGGGCTAGATTTCAGCCTACAAAGATTGTAGAAGCCTGCAGAAGCCTTCCTTAAGCCTTTCGGGAGGCCGAAAACCAGCTGTGAGATGCGCACACGCACAGTGACGTAAGTTTGCCTGCAGCTCACATGCCAGCACAAATAGCTCTGCGTGCCACCTGCGTGCCATAGGTTCTCCAATATGGGACTATGTCAAAGTGCACCCAACTGACAAACAATATAAACTTATTTATGTATGATTTACTTGGCCAGCATGAGTGGCTTGCTCTCTATTATTATTGATGCACTTCATTGATACCTCAGGATGAGGTATTTTCAGTGCTTGTGACTTCTTTTCTATATGAAATACTAGATAACCCATGATCTACTGGGTCATTGTTTAAGAGATACTGTATCCTTACCATATTCGTCAATGCTTTCAACAACCTCAAAGCTTCTGATGTACTTGAAAAAGTTTTTAAAATTCTGGGAGATATTCAGAGATGTATCTGCCTTGAAAGTAGCATGTGTTGAACTGTACAGCACAGGCAAACATCATTAGGTGACACAGGAATGTTTTATGACATTTATTTATTTTATACTTATTTGTCAAGCATGCATTAGATAACAAATATAATTAGAACATGATTACATGAAATGGGTATGAATAAAAGGGAGACATTAGGACAGGGATGGTAGGCACATTGGTGCGCTTATGCACACCCCTTACAGACCTCTTAGGAATGGAGTGAGATCAACAGTAGACAAACTAAGGCAGTAGTGGCTAACCTTTTTGGGCTCCTGTGTCAAGTGTGCGCGTGGTAGAATGCTCTTGCTTATGTGGCAACACCCAGAAGGCAATGTGTGCCCTCACCCCCTGCACATGTGCATGCAATCCCCCAACCCCAGTCCCCACCCTGCCGCCCCCTTACCTGCACTGTGCCTCAAGCTGATTTTCAGCCAACATGAGGCCTTTTTCGGCCTCCTAGAAACTTGAAAAAAAGCCTCTGCAGGCTTTGCAGGACAAATAATAGGCCTGTTTCATCACTTCCGGTATTACAGGAATTGACGAAACAGGCCTATTTGGCCTGCAGAGGCTTTTTTCAAGCCTCTGGGAGGCTGAAAAAGGCCTCAAACCAGCCAAAAATCAGCTGTGAGGTGCACACATGTGCAGTAAGTTTGCCTGCAGTTCGCATGCCAGCACAAATGGCTCTGTGTGCCTCCTGTGACACGCATGCCATAGGTTCGCCATCATGGGTCTAAGATTAAAGTTTTGGGGATTTGGGGAAGAAACTAGAGTCAGGTAGTGCATTCCAGGCATCGACAACTCTGTTGCTGAAATCGTATTTTCTGCAATTGAGTTTGGATCAGTTTACCTTAAGTTTGTATCTACTTTGTGCTTATGTATTGTTGTGATTGAAATTGAAGTAGTCATTGACAGGTAGGACATTGCAGTAAATAATTTTGTGTACTATGCTTAGGTCAGACCGAAGGTGGTGCAGTTCTAAGTTGTCTAAGCCCAAAATTTAAAGTCTGGTGGTATAAGTTATCCTGTTGAAAGCAGAAGAGTGGAGGACTCCTCTCATGAAATATCTCTGGACTCTCTCAATTGTATTAATGTCCGATATGCAGTGCGTGTTCCAGACGGATAAGCTGTATTCAAGAATTGGTCTAGCAAATGTTTTGTATGCTCTAGTTAGCAGTACAATATTACCAGAGAAGAAACTATGCAAGATTAGGTTAACAACTCTTAATGCTTTTTTGGCAATGTTGTTATAGTGGGCTCTCGCACTTACATCTAATAATTATATTAATAATATTATAATAATGATTAGATCTACTGATCTAACAATCATTAGAGACAGGTTGCATTATGTCATAAAATGTTTGACTATAATTTTATGTCATAAAATATTTTATAAAATTTGCCAATTTTCAATTCACAGCAGTCATGAGTTCCACATTTTGGACGGAAAATGTAAGTTAACCCCTTTGAGATATCTTGGTTCAAAAATTGTTGTCCTATAGTTGTTTACAGTTGCTTATTTTCTCAACCATAATTAAATATAAATAATATCTAGCAATACTTCATGTAGATTTATTTTATTTTCCTTGTACAGCATTTCCTTATTTTAAACAAATATACAATGTCCTTTTCTTACATTCTTTATTCTGAGGCTACTTCTTTTCAGTAGATGTTACAATTTAATCATGACTTAAATTGAAGAAGTGCTAAAGTATTTTACTAACTTGAAAAGTTTCTTTCTTTTCAATACCACCTGGCTTCAGCTTCCATAAAACATTTTCTTGGAGAAAAGTGAGATTATATCTCTTTTAATGCATGCCAACTGCAGATATAAGCCAAAACTACAAGAGATTGAATCTTCTGACGAATTTTTCTTTACTACCAGAAGCTGCAGAAACTAGCTTCCACCAGTTTGATTGTGGAATTAAAACTGGGAGTGGGTGTTAATCACTTTTGTATGTAATTTACATATTCCAGATTATTCTCCAAACTGTTATTAATATCACAGGGTGGGAAAGAATGTACAGTACTGTTACATATTAATTCAGCAAAAGGACAATTTGAAAGGGAAGATAATTTCAGGGGAGAAAATAGTGGGAACAAAAAGATTAAAGCCATTCTTTCACAGTGCCCCCACATTCTTGATATTTTATAATGTTCTTTGAATTTTGAATTAAATATTAATTTCATTCTCAAGCCAAAATTTTGTAAGCATTCCATCAAATGTAGTTATAGCTATTTCTATATAATTGTGATAGATACCAAGGATTTCTATCAGTTGGGGATAGTGAAAGGTTTGTTTATATGAGTACAGTTATATGCATCATATGTACCATTTATTTTGAATTTACATATTAAAGGACTCAAGAGGATCACGTACATACCTATCTGCATGCAAGAATGGATATCATAGAGAAGAACTGCTAGTCAAGCATACTGGGTAAGATGGAACAAAAGTCTTACTATACTCTTTGATGTCTTTGGATTAGTGTGGTAACTCCCTGGACAAGTCCATGTGGTTTTCTTAGCAACATTTTTTAAAATATGGTCTGGATTTGCCTTTTTTCAAGGGATAAGAGAAAATGGCTGGTCCAAAGTCAACTGAACTGGCTTTGTGCTTAACGCACGACTCTCCCAGTTTCTAACCTGGTCCCTTTAACCACTACATCAAAGTGGTTCTCACCATATATATAGCAACTTCTTATATTTCTACGTATTATATTTCCTTTCTTATCTGTTGCTACAAAACTGTTTCTGCCATGGAATACAGAGCCATAGGACACATTCTTTCAGAGTGCAGTGACATTTTGCTTTGAAACTTCCTTGTTTACATAGAAAAGGTGAGAAGACCAGTAAGAGACCACTATAAGCAGAGGTGGTACTCAGCAGGTTCTGACCAGTTCTGGAGAACTGGTAATGGAAATTTTGAGTATTCGAAGAACTGGCAAATACCATCTGACTGGCCCTACCTCCATCTATTCTCTGCCTCCCAAGTCCGAGCTGATTAGCTGGGTCTTCTTTTGTTGCCCTGCACAGGGAGAACGGAGCTGGAAAGCAGGTTAGTGGGGTGAAGAGGGAATGGAGATTTTGCAGTATCCTTCCCCTGCCACGCCCACCAAGCCACACCACACCCAAACCATGCCCACAGAACCGGTAGTCAAAATTTTGAATCCCACCACTGACTGTAAGGAATTATGATATCAATCAGATTGAATTTAGATTAATTTATATTTCAAGTCATATTTTGAGTCAGAAAAGGCAGGTGAGAATACTTGCTTCAGTAGCTCCATTTAGCCTGTATAGGGTAGTCCAGTCTTCTGAACTGCATAGCACTTCCCTTGCTAACAAGATGGAGACCTGTATTATTAAATTGCTTGCTATAAGATCTGTCCTGTGACAGATCTTTACTCAGCATGAGAGTAAATGGGCAGTTTAGTGTTGGACTGGCAGTGAAGAAACCCAGATTCTAGCCTGCCTCTTTAGACAAATTTGTGCCAGTCATGTTCTCTTGGGCAAATATACCTGATAGTGTGCTGGACGAAAGAAAAGCACTAAGAAGATAATGTTCAACCTGACTGAAAGTTGATGCATAAACAAACAAACACATAAATATCAGAACGGCTAAAGTAATATGGGTGGAATATGATTTTCCTTGCTATGTGTTCCATGTGTTTTAATTTTCATTTTCTTAAAAAGTGGCATCAGCTCCTTCACAACGTACATTATATCAAATTATACACTTATGCCCATCATCTATAAAAGATGTTGACCCTGTAATACAGCTTCTTTCTAGAAACATGTGTAAGTGAAAGAATTTGTAACTTCCACTTTGAATATAGCTCCATAGATCGTTTCTGTCCAGGTTGCTGAATTTACTAGCATAAATAACAAAGAAACTAGGACAACCATATGTCCATGAAGCACAAATAAAATCATATCATGCAAGGAGATAAACTAGAGAAGACTTTTCAAAACGATTATAAGAAAAGTTGCTGCTTTTTGGAAACATAACTGTTCTGGTGTCTTTTTTTCCAAACTAGTTTTAAATCTTGCTTTTTGATGCTGAGAACATAAGAGTTGGATCTGTGGACAAGCTTACTTTTCCATCACCCAGTCAACATAGATTTAGCACATATTAATGAATGTCAATAGGGAAAAATCCTTTTTCAAAGGTTTTCTGAGAATGTCTCTTTAAAACTAGCATAAATTATTTCTTGATAAAGTTCCCAGTTAGAGATTTAACAAAAAGGAATCATTTTGCTTTAGAGTTTCTTAAAATTCAGCTTGCACTATGGATTTTTCTTTAATATTGTTGAGACATTGTGCTCATGAAAACCTAAACATGAAAGACTGTTTTATGTTATAAAGGAACAAAAGGAAGAACGTATAAGTCAGGCTCAAAATGGAAAAAATGCATTGCACAAATAGAATATGGATGTGGTAACTTGGTCATACTAGATTTACCTTCTGAGAGCTAAACCTCATAACATCATTGCGGCAATTATTAAAAAATTCTTCACCAATCTTCCCACATCTGATGTCCTGCAAATGTATTAGAACAACAATTCCCAAAATCCGATTAGTGTGACTGTTGGCCATGTTAAATGAGAATTCTGGGAACAATAGTCACAATACATCTGTAGAGCATGAGACTGAAAAAGATTGTTCTAAACTGAGATGCTCTTTGAAATTCAATACAAATGCAAAGAATGCAAATGCATTCTTTCCAATACACAAATCTATCTGTCGTGGATTAAAATATTGATTTCTGATATACACATGCAAATTATCTCCATGCATTTCTAATAGAAAATAACCAATCCATATGCATAAGCAAGTCATA
Organism: Pseudonaja textilis; assembly: GCF_900518735.1. Next base: position 10,622,869 of record NW_020769343.1, on the reverse strand, counting down.
TTGAAAAACATCAAGTTGCATTTATGAAGAACTATAACAAGTGGCTTTCTTCTTTGTGAAAACATTTTGAACCCAGAAATTGAACTTTTGACATTTTCAAAGATAAGATATTAATTTAAAATTAATTATGCTTGTGTATTTTTAGCCAGCTTTTCCAGATGAAAATTCTTAAGTAGACTTTATACACAAATTCAACAGAAAAAACATCAGTAAATATTATACTCTTTCAGTGATGGTGTTCACATACCTAGGAAACCAGCCAGCTTATCTTCTAGGACAACCTGCTCTTCCACCCCATTTTTCTCTTTCAGCATTGAGGCACTGTGACTCAATTACAAATTGGTTGTTTTGGGTACTTTGTTATCCGAATCATAGAGTAATAAGGGCCAGAAGGGACCTTGGAGGCCTTCCAATTCTCCCTCCCCAATTTATGAGTTGACAGTGTCCTTGGAAATCTATTGAAGTTTTTTGCATATCCTGCTGAGGGAAGCCTGACACAGCTAAAGATGTCTTTCAGCTTTCTGAAAGTCAGCTGTTTTTGGGGAATGTGATACACAAAACATTATGAGAGCACACCATATAACAACAGATACTATCACGTCTTTGTCCTGCAAGGAAGGGACCATGCAAAAAGCCCCATGTTCAACACCAAAAGCTAATTCACACACATCATGTCACAAGTCATAATATGGTTCTTAGCTTAATATAGTGTGTGAATCATCCATTATGGCTTATTGTTATGTGTGGAGCAGATTAAGATGCTGGTTAAGAAGTTGGATTCGGATGATCCATATTTAAATCCACCTTCATCTATAGAAATTCACTGGCTAACTCCAGACCAATTTACTGCATAGGGCTGTTCTGGGTTAAAGCAAAGGGAGATTTTTCTATAAACCATTCTAAACTCCTAGAAGAGAGGTTCTTAATCTGGGATCCACAGACACATGGATAGATTTAACAGAGGGCAGGATTTTTTTTAAAATAAACCAACCCTGTAGCTTTATTGCAATCTCTAACTGAAATTTAGCTTACATGGTATTATTGACTTAATGCATTGATAAAGCAATATATTGCTATGCTACACATTTGTTATATTTTAACAGCTGTATTTGAGCATCATTACATTATAAAGGAAATCAATCTACAGTATATTTATGTTTAGATAAAATTTCTCTGAGAAGTTTCTGTACATTCCATAGGTTTCATCATACCCGTGATTGTGTCCCTGACACAAAATGGTTAAAGAATTCATTCCAGAAGTCAGGCAAACTGAACACGTGAATTAAATTCTACCATTTTCTGGAGTTACAGAGGAACAGCCCGAATGCACCTGCTTCCGGGCGCCTGGGATCTTTCCGTCCAGCTTGCGCCCGAAACGCGCAACGAAGAGCCACCGAGACGGAAAGGTCTGGAAAAGGAACCTTCCCGAGACTTGTTTCTTTATCGATTTTATTGGCGATTCGGAGGACACGCATACGTTGGGGAGAAAGCTCGGGCATTACAGACGCCTCCCGTCAGCCTGGCACAAAACTTGGGGGAAAGTGCTGTTAGGTTGGGGGGCGGGGGCGGGGAGGCGAGGCCAAAATGTCTTTGCGAGCGCGGGCGTCAGGCGTAACGGGTAGCCTGCCGCCGTCCCCTCCGTTTTCAGGATAAGGCGTCGATCCCCCTCCCTTAGGCTTTTTTTCGCGCAAAAGGCGCTAGCGCCCCCGCCTGTCTTTGCCGCCCATGCCCTCCCAAAGAGCAGGGAGGGGCCACGAGGAGCCGTGCGCATCTCTCGGCTCTTCCAGCCCTCACAACATCAAAGCGTCGGAGAGGCAGGCAAAGCCGCCGCAGCGGTAGCGCCCGAGTTGCCTTAGCATGCTGGCCTCTCGGCACCAGCGGCGACGGGTACTTGCTGCAGCCATCCGGCAGAAGCACGAGCAGCAGCAGCTGCTGCCTTTCTTGCCGGGTCTTTAACGCCTGGCTTGCTTCTCCACTACTGCCGCCGCCGCCGCCGCCTCCTCCAGCATCTCCTTCTCCGGGTAGGGCGATTATGTACTAACCGAGCGGCTACACTGAACCCCTCAGCTGCTCTCTTTCCCGCGGTAAGACTTGGCGTGTGGAGAAAGGAGCTGGCAGCTGCTGCTTGGCGGTCCCGCGGGCGAGACGAAGTCATCCCGGTCCCGGTTAAAAGATACCAGCCACAAACCCAGAGTCCAAGCCGAGAGGGGTCGCTTCCCCCTGCCGGGGAAGAGCCCCCCCCCCCGCGCGCGGGCGCGCACGGTTCAGTTCAGCGGCCAACCTCCACAGCCATGTGCCAGGAAGGAGCGGAGCTGGGGTCAGCGGCCACTTAGCCTGGGGGGCTGGCGCGGAGGGGGGGAAGGAAAGAGAGAGAGAGAGGCGGGAGCAATCCAAAGGGGGAATGAATGGGGAGAGCTGACAGCGGGTGCCGGGGGAGGGGACTGTTGTTGCCGCCGCCGTCGTGTGTGGGAGCTAGTTGGCGCGTGCATCTCAGGGACCTGACTCCGGGGTCCCTGGAAGAGCCGGGAGGCGCGAGAACTGCGAGTGGGAGTGTTTGGTGGTTTCGAAGAATTCCTAGAAGGCGGTAGGTTGGCGTTTTGTAGGTCTCGGTGAAAGAGTGAGCTTTGTTTCGCCTCCTTTCCTCCTCTGGTAATGCGAGCAATGCTGTCTCTCTCTCTCTCTCTCTTCCCCCCCTCCCCAAATATCACTGGCTGTGGCTGGGTTTGGCAGCGGCACTAAAGCTTGCGAAGTGCCCCCAGCTTGAGCACGCAGACACCAGACTGTGGCGGCGGCGGCAGCTGCGAAGCGCGTGGGGGATCCGAAATATTTTGCCCTCGGGCTCAAGAAAAAGCGGTTTCTCGCCGTCTCTCTCTGTAGCAACCCCGAATACTGTAACTGTAAATGCAGGGAAAAATAATGCCGTGTGGGTGGGGGGGAATAGATACTCGAATGGACAAAGTTGCTGGGCGAATTTCTTAAAATGTTCTTTTCCATAACGATCTAAAGAGTGAGAGGAGACTCATCGTGGATATTATCTCGTCCCTCTCCCCTGTTTTGTTGTATACTTCTTGTAACCCGTAAAGTTGAATTTTAATTTGTAATGGGTGGAATATGATCTTTCACCCCACCCACCCACCCGAGTTCTTCACTTTCCATGAGGTGTATTTATTCTACTTTATTTTATTGTGGCTGAACGTCAAAGGAGTGTAAATGGGTTTACACATTGCTTGGGAAAGAGGTGCTTCTTGAGAATTTAAATGAAGTGTTTAACACCAGCTTTCTGGGACTTTTCTAGTCCTTTCCATTGTTTTTTCTCAGGTTTAGACTTTTGCACTGAATCTCAGAGAAATCCATGTTCATGAACAGAATGATGGAGTCCACACATTGGGCTCAGTCACAATACATACCATGTTTGATTTTGACCTTTTTTTTTTTTAAGTTATGTTCTGTGAATCCATCAATATCATTTATGATGGTGTGGTCCAGCCAGTTACGATTTAGCATATCATGGCTTAATGCAGTGTGTGAACCAATTTTATAAGCATAATTGAGATATTTTTGTATCCAATTTGTGCCCAAGAAACTAGATATGATACAGAGAAGAAGAAAAAAGGTGAATTGAAGAGCTTTTATATTTCAGACTACAGTATTAGAATAGAAGTAACCGTTTGGGCAAAAGTGACTCATGGCATGTTTCCATAGGTGTCTAGCCCGGAAAAGGAATCCTGTTGAATTCAGTGGTACTTCTATGTAAGTAAGCCAATGGGATTTACTATAGAGGAGATACAGGTAGAATTCCATTATGAATGCTATCATGGGTTTTGGTTTCAGATATTGTTCTTGAGGTTTACATAAATTCTGAATGTCTTCCTCAAATAACCTTTTTACTGGTTTAAGAAAATCAGCAAATTTTAAAGGAATGAATTTAAGTGTTTAAAGAGAAAAGGGATATTTCACTTTAAAAATTAAAGTTTTTTAATTAATTAGTTTAGCATTTAAAACTGAAAATGAACAGGTGAGTTGCTTAGAATTTCCAAACAAAAGTACAGTGAGATTTGAATAAAATTCTGCAGAAAAAAAATTGCATGTTATGAATGATATAATATTTTGCAGAGAGAGAGGTTTTTTCTTTAACAATCCATAACCTGTTCAACTAAGGCAGTGGAAGCATAATTTTGGATTGTGAAATAGAAGTACAATGGTCAGACATGAACGGTTGCATTTGGGGTATTAGGAAATATTTTATTTCTCATTCTTAATAGACTTAGTTATGTTTCTTCTGATATTACTAATATGTTTGCTATCCAAGGACAATGACATTTTTAGATCAATTCCTTTAGGATACCAAATGGCAGGAAAAGTTCCTAATTTTATGGTCTGTTAAACAGATTCTACTGTATGCATCTTCTGGTTGTTTATAATAGTATGCCCAGCTGCTGCTACGTTTTTTTTTTGTTTTGTTTTGTTTTTTGCTCTACTTACCCAATTGCCATGAAACTCTGAAACAGTCAGATACAGGACAAAGAATTACCATTTTAAAGACTCTATTTTTATGTTAATCTCACTGTTCTTTCTCTCCTAAATCCTCACACATTCATGTTACTTTGCAAAACAGTTAAAAATAGAGCCATAAAATAAAGCAACCATGTGTAACAAACTAATAGGTTCACTAAAGAAGTAAACTGGTTGATAATAATTCTTAGTTTACTATAGATATGCTCATGGAGTTTATAAACCTATTAATTAGAAGCTTATTCAAAAGGGAGAGGAGTTTTGTTAAATATTTGAATGGTTGTTGCACAGGTAACAAATAGAAACTATGGTGCAGAGTTCATTTTTGAAAGTCTGACTTCCTTGTTTAGTGTAGTTATCCTGGATGCAGTATTAGTTCACTGTTATAGCTTCACAAATTCTAAAATCTTTCGTATTATTGGTTGCTTTGTAGACTAATAATAAAGAAGATGTTGTTGCCCCTCTATGCTTGGGTCATTAGATAAAATGGGAAGAAACCATGTTTTAAGAACCTCTATTCTTTTGCAATGATTTCCAAATACTAAGCAGGCCCAAGCCTTCCTGCTTAGCTTCTGAGCCTAGACATAGTCAGCTGGATACCAATACTTGGGAAGATGCTTTGGAAGAAGCTAGTCCCAAATTTTAACATTTTGAATCAGTAAACCCCCAAACCAATCAAGATTACCAAGATTACAACATGATTGTATCAGATAAAGCCTTAAAAGGCTAATATGCAATAACTTTATCCTGGGTTCCCTTTGTATCATTGTGAATTAATAGAGACACAAAGGTAGCTCAGACATAATTATGTTTTACCAAAGAATGTCTTACAATGTTCTCCCATTCTACACATAGATGGTGTTTTGAGGATTTTGGAAAGGCGAGTAAGCACTTAGCTGTCTGTTTGATATATATCACCTCTAGGGGAATAATATAGTTGCAATGATAAAAGGCTATATTATTGATTGCTTTCTCCTTCTTCTGCAGGGGAGATTTTCCTTTGTATAATAAATTACTAGCATATTTCGTGCACCAAGAATATATGCTGAAGGGATTGGAGGAATGTATACAACATCATTATGTCCACTTGTTTCAAAGTACAAAACTATGGTTGTCCTTGTAGTCAAGAACTTTTTATGAAATTGAACTACAAATGTATGTGAGAGTAACAATTACATGTATGCTAAATCCCCATTTGATGCTTGAAGTAACTGTGGCTTTAGAAGTTTGATAAATTTTGTAGTAAAAGGTATAATCCATCTAGTTTTGCCATTTTTAGCATTAAGAAAGATATTTCAACATGTTTTCATCATACAAATGTTGTACATCAATATGTTTAAACTCATGTATGATTCCACAGTTTTTGTAGTGTATACAATGCATGCATATATTACAAGGCTTTCTGGAGAACTAGAGTTTTAGCTTTAACATTTACATAACCTTTCCGATTTTAAGAACTTCTCTATGTTTTTTCATTCTGAAGAATAAATATTTAGTTTTCAGTTAGCATGTGCTAGGGATACTGAAATATCAACTCAAGACTGAAACTTTCCTTTTTGCTTCCTGGGTTTTGCTTCAATAGTTTATAACTTGATTCACATGAATAAATTATAAACAGCAGTTTATACTTTATGTAATGAATTCACTTTAGGTAGGATTAAACAAAGTTCCTCCTTAGTGATACATTTCTTTGTTATATTATGAGATATTATGCACTTTGTGTCATTTAATATAGTACATGAATTTTAATTTGCGCACCTGTTCATTTATGTGTGGGTTGTAAATTGGAAAAGGAGTAGAAGTCTAAATAAGATGCCATTTTATCGAAGTAGCTAAACTTGTAGCAATCTATGTCAGGATAAGGTACATATGGAAAGCAACATATATGTAATTGTAGTTGATTGATTCTGTAGACAAATAGCATTAACCTCTAATTGAAACAATAATAAGCCACTTGGCAGAGGGATGTGTGTTTTGCATATACTGTTAATGAAATTAAACTGGACATAAGGTAGTAACAGAAGAGAAAGAATGTGATTACAGTAAATAAATCCTTCCCATTTTTGGCTACTACCAGTCTATTCTAATTATTTCAGTTATCTCAAGTTACCTGCGGAAATACTTCTCCTAAGGTTAATACTAATCTTACTTTCTTGTACTAATAAAGTTAAAAAAACATCTGAAAATGTCTAAAATTCAGGCAATTTTTTTTTATAAAATGAGGGTTTGGGTTGCTAGACTGCTTCTGGAGGTGGGCTAGTGCTGGGATGATTGTTAGTTATTGTCATAGCTTTTTGTCACCTATAGGCAGGAGCAACAAAACAAAAGCCATTAGCACCCAACCCTGGATACAGCCCTAGGAACTTCAGAAGTAACCAATGAAGTGTAATTTATAATGTGACAGAATGGGGAAATCTTTAAATATTTGGAGGGAAGTCCTGTTAATTAATTTGGCTTACATTCAATTTGCATTTAAATATGATTTAATTTTTCTATACTTTCCCTTTTTTAAAAAAATCCTGTATTGCTACAAGAACTTTTCAGAATGTGGTTGCTAAATATGCCATCTACAGACCAAACAGAAGGCCTTTGTCAAAAGAAGCTTGCCCAGTTCCCTTATAGCAGTGGCCCCCAACCTTTTTTGTGCCACGGCCCGGTACCGGCATCACAAAATGATCTGCGGCCTGGTACTGGCATCAGCACGCATGGCAAGGCGAGCTGAGCTACTGGCCAGCCAGCCGTCCCCCGCTTCTCCCCGCCACCTTCAACTCCTCCTTTGTACCTTTGTTAATGGGCTTCAGGACAGCTTTGGGACGGTCGCTCGGCTCACCTTGCCTTGGGTGCTGAAAGAATCCTCGCGCCTTAGTTTCGTTCAAAGCCTTCGATGAAACTAAGGCGCGAGGATTCCTTCAGGACCCAAACGCCACTTTCCAACTGGAAAAGCTCACCAGAAGCACTTTCTCATCAAAACAAGATGGCGGTGCCCAGCAAACCAGCGGTCCGGTAGAAAATGTTCCACGGAGCGGTACCGGTCCAGGGCACGGTGGTTGGGGACCCCTGCCTTATAGAACATCCTTGACCTGCTAAGGTTTTTTTTTAATCACTATTTTATTTCAAAAGATATGTAATAATCATGCTCTGTTTATTGTAGATAAATATATGTGAAAATACACTTAAAATGAAGTTTAAAACATAATTTTTTGGGATTAGTGCTGGCATTTTTTCTTATCTTGCTTAGAAAATATTTCTCCAATACCACATTTTTACTGATTATTTTTGCCTTCATTTATGACTCAACAGTGAGAATAAATCAATATGGAGCAGACAGACCACCTATTTTGTGAGGAAGAGACAGATTTCCTCAATCTGTTCTGGCTGAGAATTTTGAAAATTTTAGTCTTCTTAACAGTTGTTTTCTAGCCTGATGATCTGGAGGCCATAAGGCTGTTAAATACACAGTGAGTGTTTCTTCTACTTATTTTTGTTTATGAGGATAATTATTATTTTAGTTATAGCAATGAATTGTATCAATTTCTTTAGAATGTTTCCTTGCATTATTCCTTTATTAGAGCAATGCAATCATAAATGTTGGGGGAAGCATAAAGATACTTTTCAAAGTGGTAAGAGGTTCCGTGTTTTGCAGTAAAGCTGATCTTCTGCACATATGTGAATTGTTTCCTATAGTCAATAAAACAGCATATCTGTCCATTTCATGTCAGTGCTCATAAAGCAAGTTTGTGAATATAGAGTTGAATGTCAAGATTTATTGCTATGCCTGCTGTGAAGTCAATAAGTAGGATTATGGATTCCAGCTTTAAAAAGGTGTTGTTTACTAGCACATTGTAATTTAGAACTGCAACCCCCAATCTTTTGGGCACCAGGTACCGGTTCTGTGGAGAAAGGTTGTTCTTTGAGCCAGAGGGGATGTGGTTTTGTGTGATGCCTGCATCCTGAGAATGGGGCTTCGCTTGTTCATGCGGCCCAGGTGTTCGCATGCCGCAGCCCATGGACTGGAGGTTTAGAAGTTATGACTGTTCTGCAGGCACAGTGATGCAGCATAGCTGCTTAAATGCTATCTACTATGTAGATTTTAAATGGCATTTTCACTCATGGCATAAATTGGCAATGCTGTTTGATAACATGGGAAAGCTTTCTTGCTTTGTGGTAGAGGTTCATTTTTAAGGTCTGTCTATAATTAACATTTTGCTGTTAGCAATTTGTGTCATTTTCCACAGGCTGCATCAGGATTTTGCCATTGCACAGTGACAAAACAAAAAGCGAAGGAGATAAAGCGAACCATGAATATTGTTGGTAATGGGTTAATTGAAATCTGTATTATTTAGGACAGAAGTTCTGTCTCAAAATGGCCCAGGAGATGTATTAGGCTATTTGCAGATAGACTGTAGCACAATCAAAAACATCTGTGCCCTTGATTTATATTTTCTAACCATGGAAATAAAGGCAATTTTTATCTGCACATATCTCTTGTCTGTGCCTAGTCCAAATTAAAAAGCAAGATAATTAAGGAAACTGAATTGAAACCAGAACTAACAAATACTATCCATACTATTATAAAATTATACTTTTAAAAAATCACATTAGAAATATGTGTATGTTTCATAATAAAATAATATATATATTCGAAGTGCGCGCTCACCAAACCAGTTGTTACATCAGTCAAATTCCACCACTGGTTGCAATATGTATATATGCATACATCATTGCTATATATTGGTCTTTATTTTAATCTTATATATCACAAACTTGGGAATTTTACTATTGATAGATGTTAAAACCAGCCTCTAAGGCAGGTAGGAAATATCTGGCCAATGGGTCTAATTTGTCTTATTAAAGCTTCCAACAAGACCACTCCATTCCAAATTTCTCTCTTTCAGTCAGTTTGCATGAATTTGCTTGGGAAAGACTGTCAGAGCCTTCACTTCAAAAAGGGTCTCTATCTTAACTATTCTGTCTTTCCCATGGTTGAAAAATGTGGACAGCTAAGATGACCAACAAAGTATTTGCAGATGAAATAGCAAACTGGCGATCCATAGTATGGTTTCTGTACATGGGGAATGGGGAGCTTTTGTTATATATGACAATTTTTGCTATGCAGAGCAAAGCAGAGAACATTGTGTAGGCAAACGCACACCCTCTGTGTACATTGTCTGTGCATGGTGAAAAGGAACGATTTTCTTCATGAACGAAGAAAACAGTGGTCTCTAATCTTTTCTCCCTTTATTGAGCTCAGCCAGGGAAATGAGTAAGTTGAATCCATCACTTTGGTCAGTTTGCTACTCTTTGTAACGTCAAACTGCACTCTTGCAACAACAAATAGAATGCAAAAGCAGGCTTTCTTTATTACACCATTGCAAAATGATTTTAATTTTGTTTAAATGGTTTAAACATGAGAAATCCATCCTGCTTCATGAGGCAGCTTCAGGGGATGCCTCATCAACCAAAACATCTCTTATAAGCTCATATAAACCTGTTAGATATTTCTGAGTTCAGATCTTTTTTTGCCAAAAGATGGCACTCAAAGCCTCAAATCAAAAGTTTAGAATAGTTATTAAAAGCACATTAAAACAAAACAGAGCATAAAACATCTGCCATTTTCAAATCCACTATTGCATTAGATGAAAATAACAATTTCTTTAAGGTTAGGCTTGTTTTAAAATGTGTTTTTGTGCAAAGAGTTCAGGCAAGTGTAATACTGAATTATTTAATAAAATAATTATTACATAAATGATAAAATAATGCTTAACTGATAAAATAATTTTTAAATTAAAAAACAAAAAAGCTGAATTGGTATTCTTAGATTCAGAAAGGGCTATTGACAATTAACTCAACTTCCTTGCTTAAAAAAGATAAGAATATTCTAAAAGATAAGAATGTTGTAAAGAACTTCATAAAATGGATAAGTTTGATCTATACTTAACAAAGCACAAATAATTGTTAATGAAGATTTAACAAAACCCTATGAAATACAAAAAGGGACAAGACAGTTACATTATCCCTCTCTTGTATTGAATAGAGAAACAAGATAACATGAGAGGGTTAAGGGAGAGAAAAAAAACCTTATAAGTTAAGGTGTTTTAAGGATGATTTGGAGTTGGGTCTGGAGTATCCTTTAAAGAGAATTGAAATATTAATGAAGTTGGTGCTGTAGAGAGTTCTAATATTAATATTAATTAAGGTTAATAAAAAGAAGTTAACACAAAAATTGAACTTCAGACAGAATTGATGAATAACATGAGTTTTAAGATTGAGAAACTAAATTGTTTGGTTATTGATATGACAAACATGAATGTTATTTCAAAATAATTACATTAAAATGTAAAATTAAGTTAAAATATATTAATATGAGATAAGTTATGTGATAAAATGAATATCCTACCTAGAATGGTGGTTTTGTTTCAAACAGTACCTGTTTTGACACCTGATGCATCATTTAAACCAGTGGTAGTCAACCTGGTCCCTACTGCCTACTAGTGGGTGTTCCAGCTTTCATGGTGGGTGGTAGGGGTTTTGTCCCCTACTTTATAAATCATCATTACTGTGGAACCGGTGGGTGGTTAGAGAAAATTTTACTGCTAACAGAGATACAAAAGTGGGCAGTAGGTATAAAAAGGTTGACTACCCCTGATTTAAACAGTGGAAGAAGATTATATTTAAATTTGTGTGGCAGGAAAAAAAGCTACAAGTTAAATAAAAGGTACTGCAAGATGCAAAGGAAAGGGTACGATTGGGTTTACCTGATTTGAAGATATATTTTTCAGGTTACTGGTTGATTTAGATGAAAGAATGCTGTTGAGAAACAGGTTTGAGGGACAGAAGGATGTGACCTGAGATTTAACTGGCATGGATACTGGTGGTATAACGAAATCAAAATCACTGTGGATTTTAAAAATCATGCAAAATATGCCATTTTGAGACTATGTGATAAATACAAGACCATTTGTGCCCAAAATACTGTGTGAAGGGTAATTATGCCAAAAGTGATATTTCAGGGTTTTTTTCTTTTTAAAATAAATTTACAGATATTTCTAAAATTCTGTTTTCACTTTGTCATTATGGAGTACTACAACAATGATTTGTTAAAGCTCTGAGGAATTTTTGGGGTGGAACAAAAAAAATAAAAAGAGGGGACATTTTAGGACATTACTTGAAGTGACAATATCTTTTTTTTTAAATAAAGAATATAGAGTTGATTTATTTGATCAAGGTTAATATAGATGCTATCTCTGAAAATCCTTAATTGACTTTTGTTGATCAGGGCTTAACAGCAAGGCTTTAAGGATTTCTTATAGATAAGAGATGGAATATGAGAAGAGATGATTTGTTTCAAGGTGATAACTTACCAAGTTTATATTTCTTGTGATGTCAGTGTTCCAAGTAATCCACCCATAGAAATAAGAACTCTGAGGCAAGCAGGTTCCTCAAATAACAGTTTTATTGGGTAGAACATATTGGCATAACTGGTAAAAGCTGGCTCTAAAGTTCCTGCAACTTTAACCTAATTAAAAGAAAGTTTTCCGTTTTCCCACAAGTGACTGGTCATGCTGTCCAATATAGGAGCTGGCCAGTTGCTTGGTTACCTCGCCCCTCCTGTGGCCAGCCAACTGTTGGAATGTTGTTTAAAAAACTCAAAGCATATTTAAAACAAGCCATAACACTTAACAGATAAAACACAGCTTAAAATCATATTAGAATATAAGTTTATCAACAAGTTATTCCAAGCAAGCATACCAAGACTGGTACTCCAAAGCTACAAAATTAAGCAGTCCTTTAGAAGCAGTTTGTGCCTCCATCTAATAAGTCTATTTCCTGTTGTATGGTACTCCTGTCTTATGTATTACGTTTCAATGTAATTCAAACAGCAGCAAGAAGGCAAATAATTCCTTTACTTTCCCCTCCTAACTTCCCTGTTCCCACAGGTTGCTGCTGTTGTCTGATTGATGCAGCTTAGCTACATTAGTTGGAACAAAAGTATAAACCTGTTGAGCAAATTGCATATCAATTAATAGAATTTGTGGAAGCTTCACCACGATGAGCTTCAATATAAGAAGTCAGTGAACTTGGTCCATTGATTTAAAATGAATGATTTATGGACATCTCTTGTTCTGCTTACATTGTTTTCTGTGGAAGAAGAATTGTGGTTTCTACTTTGCTTTTTTCCATTTTATTAAATAGTTGTTTTCAGCCATAAATTTGTTCCAAAATTGGCTTTGCTTAGATGGAGATCATATGAATGTATTGTATTTTCACAATACTATTTTCCACTGATAGTTGTTACTTATCAAGGTGACATTTCATGACCCTGCTACTATAGCTTCTTCCTTTATTAGGCCAATCGTTTTCTCCTCATTTAAAAAATACCAGGTGGCATGTAGTATTATTGGCATTTTAAAAAAAACTTGTAGGCAAATCAAAACTCTCCTGAAGGACCTGTCCTATATATGTTCTACATATAAGTTTTATTTCACTCATTGAGTTGGGTAACAGGTTGACTTTTGTGACTACAATAAAATAGCTATAGAATCCCCCCATCCTTTTTTTCCTATGTGTACTTCTGGTTTATTTTTTAGGTAACATTATTTGAAATACTTGAGAATCCCTACAGTTTTTGTTTTTATTAATGAACTATTTTACTTACATTCATTTTCAAAATACTTTGATTTTTTTTAAACAGAATAGAAAGCATGAGCACTGAATGAAATATGTGTTTATTGATTTGGTAAGTTTTGGATGTTCTGCTGATAAACTTGTAATAATTCAGGAAGCATTAAATTAAAGGCATTGTGCCTATGTATTTGTATCAAGTATAATATGGAATTAAACCTGTGTGTATAAATCTTCTGGTGATAGCCATTCCTAAACAGGAGCCAGCATTTATAGCTAGATATTTATTTGTTTGTTTATGGTCATGTTGTGTATATTTTCTCCAACAGAAGAAATAGCAAAAAGCCTGTTGATGACTCAATGCTATTTTCACCCTTCACATGGTAACTTCACATATTAAGGAAATTGCTCTTAGCATGGGCAAGGTTGATTCACCTACTCAGATACATGTGGTGGGCTCTCATGAAAAGAAGACACTACGCAAAGTTGTCTTGGGATGAGAGCGCAGAGCGAACTCCGAAACCCTCTTTTATTAGAAGCAATCGTAGCAATTTTGTTAACGTCCTATCACAAACGCATTACATCACACAACATGCACTGATCATTCGCATAAAGCATACAAGGCTGCAAAGTTTAAGTTTGCTACAGTTCTGGTTAGAAATGGCAACAATTTGTCCTTGCTCCATGTTCCAGCCAACCACCAGAAGGCCTAGCACGTACACAAAGAACAAAGAATCATAGTCCCCACAGATACATGTTATAAAGAAGTCACTTTTATCAGCCAGTAGCAAAGTTGTAACCCATGCTTACAAATGACATTGGCAAATGAGAAGCAGTTCTTTTTGTATTGCTTCCCTCCAAACTCTGGAATGCCATTCCAGGGAGGTGTAGGGTTCCTAACTTTTTTTTTTAACATTACTGAAGCTACAGAAATACGCTTTTAAAATTTTTCCTGGGTTTGTTACTTATTGTATTGATACATTTCATAAAATATTACTTACTCCCAAAGGGGAGCAAGTAGATAGATGTGGGTAAGCTGAAGTGGGATTTTTACATTCTAATTTATTTCTTCTGTTTTGCTCCTAATTACAGTAAACTAGATCTGTATTTAGAGAATTTCAGGTGCAATGGACAAATGTCTTGCCTGGAATTGTCCCCAAATAATGGACAAATACATTGCATCTGGAGTAGTGTGAATGATACATGTAAACTTAGATTAAATTATGTTATATTTATGCAAATTGTATAAAATGCTATTTTTTGAATGATAAAAAAATGTCAAGAGTAACTAATTTAGCAGTCAGTCCATTAAATCAAGAGTTTACTGTAACGTTTGTTTCTCATTGTGCCTTCAGGTCAATGTAGATTCTTGGCAATTGCCTATACATTTTATTTTTCTTCCATTCAGTTGTTTCCAGTTTTGGAGACTGCCTGGAGAAGTCCCTATAGTTTTAGCAAAGTTTTTCAGGGGTGGTTTATCACTGCTTCTAAGGCTGAAAGAAAATGATTGGCCCAAGGTCACCCTGCTGGATTTGTGACTAAGGTGGAATTAGAACTCATGGTCTCCCAATTTCTAGCCTGATGTCTTAACCCAGAGCAAACAAACTCGCAGCCTGCAAGAAATGCCCACACCCAGTTTAGTGAAGGAGGGGTCATACCTGGGAGGAGGGACATGTCACGTGATGCTGCAAGTTTTACACCCCTGCTGTAACCACTACACCAAGCTTATTCTCGATATTTAAATAGTAGATATAAAATATTTCTAAGCTATTTTAGAAAAACTCTTATTTTAAAGGTGGGCTAAAAAATAAAATAAAGGGTGCCCACAAAATATATGTAAAACAATTGAGCCTCTTTATATTTCTTAGAGAAAAGATAACAGCTATATAGTAAAAAAGAAAAGAAAAGCAAGATTGTAAAGTGATTTTGCAAACAGTCGAAAGGTTTACTCTTCCCAAGTTAACTAGGACATTGTACTTTCTAGCTGCGGATAAAAATGATGTTCTTTTTCTGAATTTGCTATATCTTAATTCAGTCTCAGTTCTCAGCCAATATTCTTGCTTATCATTCCTAATTAGCCATTTTTTACCAACTTGGAGTGATTCTGACCTTCACAAATGCTTCACTCTGATGTATACCTTCAAGATTTCATGCCAGTAAACAGCATTTGCAAAATTAAAAAAATGTAATAAAATGTAATTGTATGCTTCAAATGCATAAACAGCTACACAGCATTTAAACCATGAACAGAAAACATCTTTGGTAAGTAGTTAAACTAAGAGAAAAGTTTTGCAATTTATTCTTTTGGGTAAACATTGGGAATCATATGGCTTCTGTGGGCTTTCAGTCATATATTTAATATTATATAAACGTAAGAATTCCTTTGTGTGTGCTCAACTATAATAGTGTACTGATTTTTGAAAATGTGACAGATAATTGTAGATACAGTCAGTTGTGATTTTGTTGGGACTGTAGCTGAAGAATCTAATTCACTGCTAGTTGATCATCTTTCCTTGCTTTCGTTTCTTTTACAGTAGCCTAAATAAGCACAACAACCTGAGTTCCTGTGTTATCAAATAAGTATTTACTAGTTCATACTGAAAGCAATAATTGATACCAAATAACAAGATTAAGATGGATGCCAAAACATATTGATGTCTGCATTGATGTCTCTGAACTCTGCAGTTACTAGCGGCTCTCTAAAAACTCAGGTTAGGTAAAAAAATATTTCAACATGAGGAAGCTTGTCTGAACTACTAACATAGCACATTGTGAGACATAATTACTGAATTTTAATTGAGAATACTGGTCTTTTCTCAGTCTCATCACAATTGTATGCTTCAAATGCATAAACAGCTACATAGCATTTAAACCATGAACAGAAAACATCTTTGGTAAGTAGTTAAACT
>NW_020769343.1:10592814-10606816 GCF_900518735.1 Pseudonaja textilis | reverse complement strand
TAATAGTGTACTGATTTTTGAAAATGTGACAGATAATTGTAGATACATCTGTGCTCTTTTCCTTTAAGTGTGTCTTGTAGTATTCATCATTGGCTGTTGTACATGCATGGATTTGTAAAGAACAGGATCCCTTTATTTCATATTTTTCACTGTATATCTGTGTTTTCCAAAATAACGAGAAAATCCAAATTAAAACGGAGTCCTAGATTTTTCTTGTCAGATGATTCTATCTGTGAATTCTAAATGGATAATTGTTAATTTTAGCTATTTTCATTTCACATTTGCTGCCTTTGTTTGGCAAAAATGGGGATGAGGAAAAATTAATAGTACTTGTTTTGATGATTGTACAGGAAATGAGCTAGACACTATTTCTACATAATCTCATTTCACTGAAGCTCAGAATTGTGCATATGAGTGTTCTAATAGAAGATGAGTATGTAGAATAAATGGATGACTGGAGAAATTTTATTTTATTTTATATGTGATGGTGTTTTTTTGAATGACAGAATACTGATTTAAAACATGATAGGTACTTAAAACTCGTAAGAGTGGGGTGGTCTGAATAAGGGAGTATCTTCAGAAAGCTTGAAAATGATAGATAGATAGATAGATAGATGATAGATAGATAGATAGATAGATAGATAGATAGATAGATAGATAGATAGATAGATATAAACACATAACATGACAATTAAAGGAATAAAGAACGAAGACTATATATAACAATAGCATAAGCAAAATTATTCCAAAAGTATTTAGCAAAATTGTTCAAAAAGACAAGCTATATCCCATCCTCATCAATTACTCAACTGGAAAGGAAGTTAAATAATTAAATTATAGTTCTCATCTCTTTACATATTCTGTCTACATGCTTGATATTTACAACATAAATAAACATAAAACAACAAGAAAAAGATTTGCTGAGATCATATCCCTGTGACTTGACCCAATATACAGGAGTCTAGTCTATGTGAATCCAATTGAATATGGCATCTTCCACATCAGTGATTATGCAATTGTCTATTAGGATTTAATACAAATATCTACCAATGAAGGACCAACTATTTTAGTTCTTTTTTTTTACATCTTGATGAAAATAAGCTAAATAAATAACAGCTCATCTATTCCAGTCAATACAATAAAGATAGAGAAGGAAATATTCTATTCTGCCTTTGGTCTTTAGATTGATTAATTGAAAGTTCAATCAATTATGTGCAGTTTTTGACTCTTAGCAACCACATAGACTTTTTTTCCATGAGAATTTGGCCCTAACCTGGTTCTTCAAGTCTTCCAAGAGTACACCATTGCCATTGTATCTGAGTTCATCCACCTTGCTGCTGATCATCCTCTTCTATTTTTCCACCAAGTCCATGCACTAAAATCTTATCCAAAGAGTCAGGCCTTCACATAATGTGTCCAAAGTATGATGATTGAGTCTGGTTGTTTGTGCCTCGAATGAGAATTTTTGGTTCATTTGATCAATAATTCATATATTTGCTTTCTTGGGAGCAGTCTCATTGAATAAGACTTTAGATTGGCCTTGATCAAAGCCCCAAGATTTTTGTATTCCACCTCTCTAGTAAAACAAGGTAGTTGATAGGAAATCGTACATAGGAGTAACAATAATTTGTCACCAGGTAAACATAGGGCAGTGTTCAGTATTTGAACCAGCATTTTTTAATATTACCATTTCTCATATTAATTTATTTACTTTTTTATTATAAACTTATTCTGAATATGAATGACAAGTTGGGAAATTATAATTCTGAGTCTGTGGTTTGCCACTGTAACTGCCAGCAGCTGAACCAGCATAACCAGCAGGAGATGCTACTATATGAAGTCCCCCTCCCCATAAGAATGAAATATTTTGGGAAATATTAAAAAGGCCGGATAGAAACTCAGACAAGCAACTAACAAAAGGTTGACGAAATTAGCTCAGACAAGCACCAAGGATTTGCATTTCCCCTTTTGCCTATAGAGCTAGCCATGACTCCATTGGAATCTGACAACAGCCAGACATGTTCTTGCACAGGAACAGGAAGCTCAAACACAAAAAACAGAGAAGATATAAAACCCATCCACTCTCAGCTCCATTTTGTCAGCTGCCCAGAATCACATGTGGTTGGTGGTTCTGCTGCATCAATAAATCATTCTTTCCAATTACCCTTTAGCCCAGTGGCCCCCAACCTTTTTTGTGCCACGGCCCGGTACCAGCATCACAAAATGATCCGCGGCCTGGTACCAGCATCAGCATGCATGGCAAGGCGAGCCGAGCGACCGGCCAGCCAGCCGTCCTCTGCTTCTCCCCGCCTCCTTCAACTCCTTTGTACTTTGTCGATGGGCTTCAGGACGGCTTCGGGACAGTCGCTCGGCTCGCCTTGGGTGCTGAAAGAATTCTCACGCCTTAGTTTTGTTCGAAGCTGCCCCCCCCCTTCGATGAAACTAAGGCGCGAGGATTACTTCAGGACCCAAACGCCACTTTCCAACCGGAAAAGCTCACCGGAAGCACTTTCTCATCAAAACAAGATGGCGGCGCCCAGCAAACCGGCAGCCCAGTAGAAAATGTTCCACGGACCGGGACCGGTCCGTGGCCCGGTGGTTGGGACCCCTGCTTTAGCCTCCATTTTGTTTCCAATGCCTTTCTCCCAGCATGGAACTGAACCAGATGAATTTTCTCTCTAACACTACCAGTAGACTTTGATGTGGGTTTATATACAGTGAAAACATGATTCACATATGAGAGGAAAACTTGGAAACTACACAATTTGCCAAAGGACTTCTCCCCAATGATTAAAAAAATGAAGTGAAGAAGCATAATTAAATGAGACTGAATAAATGCTGAATATGTGTAAGGTAAGCAAAATAGAGCTGCTGAGAAACAAAAATGGAAGATAACTACTATGTAAAAATCTAAGAAAGTTTTTAAATGAAACAAAATTATAAAAGAATTGATCATGGAATAAAGAATGATAATTGGAAAGAAAATATTGTATGTAAATATGTAGTAGGTACATATTTGAGTGGATGATTTATCTGCTCTAATTGAAGATAATGCTGATTAGAACAGGATGAGGATCTTAAGGCATTTGCTTTTGCCTAGTTAGCCTTCGCCAGAAACATAATTCTATTACTAAGATGCCTGCCTTTAGAAAAGGTAGCAGAGATTCCCCCAGACTTAATGCCTACAGGTCAGTCAGACTTCAATCCTCAGAATTCTCAACACTGGGAATTCTGAAATTGAAGTTCTAACTGCTATTGTCAGAGATTCTTTTTTAAACTAAAGCAAATTTGATTGACCCAGCTCAGAAGATCCACAAAAGCATTGGACTCTGAACTGTTTGATTTTTATATTTCTTCATAAGGGTTGGGGTGGTATTTTATTTTGAAAAAAATTAAAATATAAAAGTGAAACATACAAATATATTTTCAATTATAGTTTCAATTGCTAGTACACAATTTTCTCTAGACTATATACTGCTCCCATTGTTATTACTTGCATAGAGCAATGTTTTACTCTTACAGATACTGATCTGTCTTTAATTCCTCTTTTATCTGGGGTTTCTACAGCTGTTTCTTTATTAATGGGCAGCATCTAAAGCAGGCTTGTCCAACCCGTGGGCCGCATGTGGCCCAGGTCGCCTCATAATGCGGCCCAGTGCCCACCCCAGCCTTCGTGCCAGAGCCAGCGAGGAGGAGGAGGAGAGGCAGGTGTGAGGCGGGGCGAG
The DNA here is from genome assembly GCF_900518735.1 of Pseudonaja textilis. The sequence goes on along the minus strand of NW_020769343.1, from coordinate 10,603,091 downwards.
GCGAGTGCCAGGCCAAGCAGCAACAGAAAAGGTGGGCACCATCAGAGCGCCACCTCCTGCTGTTGCCACCGTCGCCACCGCCGCCGCTTCTGCCCCCGCTGCTGCTTCTGCCCCCGCCGCTGCTTCTGCCCCCGCCACCACTGCTGCTTCTGCCCCCACCACCGCTTCTGCTTCTGCCTTCCAGTCCTGCCTCATCCAGCCGGGCCATTTGCAGGAGGAGAGGTAGGCGCGAGGCGGGCGAGCTTTCTTCCTCCCCCCCCAGCAAAATTTGGCCGGAAAATAAACCGTGATAAAAAAAAAAGTGATTAAAAAAAATATTTTTAATAAATAATTAATAATAAATAATAAAAACATCTCACTAACTTCATTTCCAAATAAATTTAATATGTTAACTATGTTTTCTATGGTTTTTGGATGATCAGGTGTCGTTACTGTTATTTTATTTTATGTGCAGCCCAAACCAAATTTTCATCTTCTAATGTGGCCCAGGGAAGGTGAAAGGTTGGACACCCCTGATCTAAAGCATACATGTTTGCTGTGACTCTTTTTCCTCTGGGTCACTCAATCTTTGTGAAGGAAAAACACCCTCTTTAATGTGGCTGTTTTCTCTGTTGCTGGCTGCAGAGTTTCCAAAAAGCACATTTCTTCTCCCACCTGCCACTTTTATGGGCAACCCTGCAATGGTGATGCTGGGGAGGAAGGCAGCATAGATGCCTGCAATTTTTCTAAGCAGCCTGGTCTTCCACAGCTTTGGAGAGAATCTCAGTTGAAGAATTAACCTCTTCCCTCTGTAGAGTATGGAGGAATGCCTGTCTTCAAGAAGTAATATTGAAAATAACGAACCATGCAAAAATACAAAGCCATATTCTAAGGTAATTATTTCTTTACACTTTAAAAAGTTTAAGCTTTTAAGTATTTAGTTATTTTAGGAATTTGCAAATAACGTGGATAAATTGCAGTTTCAGATGTATGTCAGGTAAACCATGTGGGCTAAGTGACATAAGATCAGATTGGACCAATTTGAGATCAGATCTCTGAGAACCAGTTTGATGTAGTGGTTAAGATATCATGGTAGAAATTGAAAAACCCATAAGTTCTAGTCACTGCTTGGGCATGAAGCCAGCTGGCTGACTTTGGGCCAGTCACTTACTTTCAGCCCTAGGAAGGAGGCAAAGGCAAACCACTTTTGGAAAACCTGCAGGGACTTGTCCAGGCAACCTCCAAGAATTAGACATAAATGGAAGAAAAAAAATCAGTTCTCTAAGAAGCACTTGAACATAAGAACAATATAAAATGAAAGTATTCTTTTAAAAATGCTTCAAAACTAGTGGGAAGGGAAAGTAATAGTGATTAGATTATTGGACTGTTACAGCTTGAGCTTCAAGTCAGGGACTGTTCATGATCAAACTGGAAGAATTTCTTTTATTGTGGTTATGTTTTCAATAAATTTGTTTTGTGAGTGATTTATCATTGAATTTAATTAGTGCCTTCCTATTTTAATCTTCCTTGTCCTTTGAAGTAAACCAACAATCGTTAATTTAATTCAATTACCATCAAATTTGTTGGATAAATGCATCCTGATTTTTTGCTTATATTCCAATGCAGTATCTGAGAAAACTAGTTCCACAATATTTTCCCTCCTTCCCAAAAATAGGAATACTCCTTTCTTTTTTAAGAAACCCAAACTAATTCTCCAAATCTTAACCCTCTGAAATCTGGCATGAGTGTTTCCTATCTTAGAGTTTCTGTTTTGTGCAGTTTTCATCAAATTATATTCCGGTGTAACCAAAGCATATCTTGGAAACACCATCACCAATTTCGTGACATTTGGTAGACTAGTTCCTGTTATAAGAATGTGTTCTGTTTGGAGTAACAACAACAAACCAATCCTTTGTTTTTCTCATGCAAGATAATGAATAAATGTTGCTCTGGATTCAGACAACATTTCATTGGAAAACCTGGTTCAGTCCAGAGTATATTAAATAGTTTCTGAAGCTTTGGATTGGACCTCTTAACACGTTGCATTTAATGCACAGCAACATGTTAGTTCCATTGGAATAGCAATGGTACATCTACAGTAAATCTATGGTTCTGCAGCCCTTTTCTAGTGTCTTGAAAACTGGAGGCTTTCCCCCTCTGCCCCACCCCCACAAACACACATGTACATACACTGAATAGTCTATAGCAAAAATTCACAACACTTACATTGTTAATGGTCTAATTTAAGATCAATAATTATTTCCAAAACTAGAGTTTATTCAAATTTACTTAAATAATAAGCAGTTGGTTTGGCATTACATGAATTCATTTAGAATTGAAGCTTGAACATTGAACTGAATGGATGAATGGGTAGATGGATGGATGATGTGCCATGAAGTTGTTCTCATCTGCTAATGACCACTTAGATGTTCTCCATGATTAGAGAGGCACAGAAATAATGAAATGGCAGAGAAGGAAGTGTTGGACAGGTAAAATGTGATCTACAGAGTAATGTGGCATTCAGTTAAGAGTATGGAATGTATTTAAGCATCACATAAATTGAGTTAGTTTTAGCTTTCTGAAATTGTGTTGACTGCAATCCAATTTTTAATCTACAGTAGTGTTTTATCTTTTTTAATGAGCACTTGAAATATTTACTGAGATAAAGAGCATAAAATCTACACTCTCGCATCCCTTTCCAGCTGCTCCTGAATCTGCATTGGGTGGGGTTGGAGTAGGAATGGAAAACCTGACTCAGCTTGTAGACTGCAAGACCAAAATTAAGTGCAGTTTCATTATTTCAAGACTATTGATGCTTCCCAAAGGAATTAAGTGTGCTTAATGAACTTGAACTTTCACTTCGTACTATGAATTGATTGTTCAAGTTCTTTTCAGTCAGAATGACTATGGTAAAATTCCACTACTGAACAATATAGTTTTTTCTATCTTCTGTAAATAAATTAATATGGTTATTGGTTACAGTCTGATTATTTCATGGAAGTATAGTTTTTGGATTTGTAAGGATGCCTGTGAAATATTAGTAAAAGGAGAGAGAGGAGATGAGGGGAAATTGTTTAAATTGCCTAAGAAACATAAATCTATAATATGCACAAATAACTTTTACAGTATTGGTGTCAGCAATGAGGTAGTGCATAATTTAGCTTCACCTATGCAACATGACCACATTAGTAAAAAGCATTATAAGTTGCCAAGAAAATTTAAAAGTAAATTTTAATTCTTTTCAGCCAAGTCATTTTAAAAGTGCAAGCCAATGAAAATTATGAAATTATCCAGGTATTAAAGAATGCCTTGTTTTTTGGAACTTCTTTTATCTTTGGAATGCTTAGTCCAATTTATCTCAATATGAATAAAAGCAAAATGAAACGTTAGCAATATTTTGTCACAAAGTTATGTTAGAAATTTGACATATAAATATTGTAAGCTAAGCTAAGGCTAAAATAAAAAGTTGTAAGCTAAGGTTTAAGCAACTTCTTTATCATGGATTTTGCAGATTAAAATAATGAATTTATTAAAGAATTCATATGACACTTTAAAAAACCATTTTCTGATAGCTTGCAAACTTAATAAAATTACCTTAAAATATATGAAAACTAAAGTAATCATTGCAAGACAACAACAAAAATACCTTCTAAACCTGAAAAACACTTACTTTCTACAGATGTTATAATTAAAAAGAATCTATATCTTTATTTAGAATACCTGATGTAAAGCTTCTGACAGAGATTTTATTAAATCGGGAAGCTATTTCATATATCAGAATAGTGTCAACCATAGTGCAGGTTATTGATGTTTCTTTTCCAATGGTAAAAATTCTCATCTTCCAATTCAGTATGTATTCAGAATATAAAAAGGGAGCAAAATACAATCTTGTCACACTCCTTCGCCAGATATATTTATTGTAAGTCACTTCGTCTGGTTTGTAAATGTAATAATATATAATTTATTGTTAGAGTTTCAACTCCTTGTTTGTTTAAAAGGTTGATTCAATGTTTTCATATGAACTTTTTTTTTTTTTTGAATAATAGAATCAATAAAAAATTTTAAATAATGGTCACGACTTGGGAGAAAAGGAAATCAACCCTTACATAGTTCATGAAGAAAGTGGAAAGTGCTTAATTTGAGGTGTGAGCACAGCGGGAAGGTTATACAGAAGCTGGGAAATCACTGCTGAGCCACCCTACTAGATTTAAAGAAGTTTTTAGTATATGGACTTAATGTTTGTGTTTGTATGTACACACGAGTGAGAGAGAAGAGAGCAGAGAATTGGATATCCAGGGAAGAAATACTTGCATAAGATAATAAACAGTGAGGGGAGGGGGTGAGGCAAGCCAGGCAGCCAATCACGGCTATGGCTGCTAGATAAATTTGAAGGGAGCGCTTGAAAAAGTCTACTCTTTTAGAAAAGGGCTTGAGGTAACCTGGGCAGAAAAATACTTCTTTTGAGTCATAGCAGTCTGTTCCCTGCACTTCAGAAGAGGTGGGCATCCTGTACTGTGATTGGCTAAGTGGAATGTGCAGATATGTTCTTGGTGTAATGCCTATAAAGAAGAATCTGATTATTTATCTTTTGGAATTAATGTGATTTATATTCCACCTTGTCTTTAAGAACTAAAAGCAAAACTACACCCTCCATCCCCCATTTTTCTTTGTAACAGCAACTTTGGCTTTGATGTAGTGAGAGGCTCAAAGTCACCCAGTGAATTCCCATATCTGAAGGTGGATTTGAAACTGGATCTTCATGACCCTAGTTCAACATCATTTCACCTCTAATAGCATCCTCCTTGGTAGAGAAATAAGTTTCCTTTTTTCCATTCATTGGAAACCAGAAAGATCAGATTATGTTTATTTTTAAAAAGTACCTTTGCTGTACTTAAAATAACTCATACTGGATTTATTTTATAAAACACAATAAAGTAATACACAATCGTAGATTATCTACACATGCTACCGGTAGTGCCTTCAAGACACTCAATTTCTGATTCTCATAGAGTAATCATGTCTTCTCCATCCTCTTGTCTTTGAAATTCAATACCTTTCTAATCAAAATATTGTTCAGTTTTTAAAATCCTCCACTAAAAGATAAGAAAATAACAAACTGCATGACATGAAGAATTTCAACTGTTTCTAAAATAAAAACAAACTATACTTTGCGAATTAAGGGCTACAATTGTCCTGTCTGCTTCCTTAAACCTATTTGTAAATGTAATTTGAAGCCAGAGTTATTACTGATAGAATACTCTTTCAAACAAGAGTCTATCTAGTAAACCGCCAGATAAGCCAGTGGTGGGATTCAAATAATTTAACAACCGGTTCTCTGCCCTAATGACCAGCTGGATAGGCATCACTGGGTGGACGTGACCAACTCAACATCACTCACATCAAGGGGCTGTTCTCCTTGCCTGGCCTGTTGTGACGATGGGGATGCTGCAACGGTCGTAAGTGTGAAAAACAGTCATAAGTCAGTGCCATTGTAACTTTAAATGATCACTAAATGAATTGTTGTAAGTCAAGGATTACCTGTACAAAAATACAAAAAGTTTTTTTGCTTGCAAAAAGCTGCCCTAAATACCAATCATTAGATTAAAAATACCTGCAAGCTGGAGTAACAAATCAAGCGGGGTGCCAGACCACCTTGAGGAATTAAAATAGTTAAAATGCAATGGTAACAGCAGCCAACTCTTGCTCATAAAATGAAACCCTTTAGCACAGCGGTCGCCAACCAGTGGGCCACTGCCCACTGGTGGGCCATGGGAAAATTTTGGTGGGCTGCAGAGAAATCTCACCCCAGAGCGCCCCCCCAAAGCAATTAATCCAGGCTGCGCAGAAACACAATGCTGCTCAGCCTACATGGCCCATGGGAACCCTCCCTGCCCACTCACTCCTTACCCAGCAACCTTGTCTGCTAAGTTGCTATTTTTCCTTTTTCCGACCATCATCTGTTCTGCTGTGCCAGGAGATTTAGATTAGCTAGGAAGCAGGAAATGGTTGGATTTCTTGCTTTCTAGCTAAGCACAGCAGAACACGGCAAGCAAATTTGAGAGACTGAGCTAGCCAATGGCAGATAGATTGATCACTGAATGATTCTGTGAGCAACTCAGTCTGCCTGCTTTGCCTGATTTTGGGTAAAAGTTGCTCTTTTTTTAATAAAAAAATCAATATTTACATGTTGTGTTGTGAGTTAATTTTGTGAGTTTGCTTGATAGCAAATTTTTGAGTTTGCTTGCAGGCAAATTTTATGTGACAGATTGAGCTAGCCAGATAGATAGATTTCTGAAGGAATCTGTGATTCTGTGAGCAACTCAATCTGCTTGCCTGCTTTGCCTGATTTTGGGTAAAAGTTGCTCTTTTTTATAAAAAATTCAATATTTATATAAATATTTATAATATTTACATACAAGCCATGCCCAGCCAGTCACATGACCACAAGCCACACCCACAAATTAGGCCATGCCCACAGAACCAGTTCGTGGTCTCTGGGATCTAAAATTATGAGTTTGGTGGTCCCTAAGGTCCAAAAGGTTGCCTACCCCTGCTTTAGCAGAGAGATCATTTAAGCTCTCCAGAAAGAGCACACCCAGGAGAAGCAATCCTTAAATCCATTTGCACCACTTAAAGACACCAGCTAGTCTCACTCACCTCACAAGATATCCTAAGGAAATCATCCAGATTTAAGGAAAAATCACACCAAAAGGCAGTAAAAAAATCAGTGCCAAGCTTGCATCCTGCCTCTTGGAAGTATACCCCAAAAGGACAGTGCCAGGAACCACTAAAGCAGTGAGGGAAGACCCCCTCCCCAGATAGAAAAAGAAATCATGAGGCAGGAAAAAATTCAAACACAATACAAATAATTAAATTACAACAGTATATTTTGCTTGTTAAACCAATTACCAGAACAAATAGACATAGGAACTAGCCAGATTTCTGAACCCAGTTTCTTTTCAGGAACAGAGATTAACCTTTTTCCTTCCAAATAAAACTGAATAGGAAAAATCTTTCTAGCTAGCCAAGAAGCCTTGCTGAATGTCACTCATCTTGGTTCCTTGTCATTAAAAGCTTCTGTCCGGCAGCTCTGCTTCATTATTCAGTTATTTCCTCAAAGTACTGATCGTTGCATCCCGGCTGGAAGTATTTCCAGGGGAGTATTTCCTCCCAACAGCAGTGTAAAAAGCTTAAAACAACCCTTCCCCTTTAAGAAAGTCAAGTACCAGCAAAATACCAGCAAAGAAAAAAAACTCTGGAGAAGTTCCAGAGAAAGGAACTCTAAGCGTACTGCCAAGAATGTAATAAGGGTTAAAGGAGAGGCAGTTTCTGTAAGCTGGGCAATAAAGATTAGGCTAGAAACAACACCAGAATGTTTCCTTCCTGCCTTCCTTACAGGGTTAGTCCTGTAAAGTGGAAAAAACAAAAGGAGATTTCTTCCAACAACTGGTTCTCTGAATTGCTTAGAAAGTTAACAACAGGTTCTAGCGAATAGTTGAGAACCGGTAGAATCCCACCCCTGAGGTAAGCCAAAGTTCTAATTGACCCTTCACCATAGAAGCTCACAGGATAACTTAGGGGCATTCATTCACTCTCTGATCAATTGATTGTTGAAAGGAAAAAATTGAGGAGGAAACGCTACGTGTATCAAATAAGAAAATAAATAAACTTTAGCTCTGTAACACGTGAAGTACTATTTTTTTTAAAGTGTTTTAGGGCATGTATAACAAAACTTATCTACCACTGCAAATAGCCTCCAAACATCTTTTCCTAGAAACAAGACAATAGTGTAATTTCCATGTCAGATAAGAACAAATGAAGCTCTTTTGTGTCAAGTAAAAATATTACTGCTACTTTTTCACTGCTCCCATCAACTTTCAAGACTATCCAAAGTTTTCGTCAGAAAGTGTGATATAGCTTTGATTGGAATAATAAATGTTAAACTTCACTACATATATCTTGTGCTGTAAACTACAGTATAGCAACTGTAACTAGAATTTGAACTTTAATGCATTATACTTCAATATAATTTCTTGTTCTTATTGGTTGTGGATGGACAAATAATTTTCTCTCTGTGGATTAATCTGAGACAATATAAATATGCCTTCCTGCCATGAGTAGTCACTACATGCAGCAAGCTGATGATCAATTATCTCCATAGAAGTTATGTTGCTAGGCTCAGACAAAAGAAATCTATGACAATCTTATATTCTTGTTATAAATTGAATTGACAAATTGAATAATAGATGTTGTGAATTCTTGTACCGTATGTTCTGTTAAGTCTCTTAATTGTGTATTTACTGTATGTTGTATAAAGGAGATTGTGGTTTAGACAAAGGGAAACAAAACAGGAGCATTTTCTAAAGCAGTCTTGAGGGACAGTTCCAGATTTAGACACAAATGAAGTTGCCACGCTCTGCCCCCAGGAACAAGAAAACATATGGCTGTGAACCAGTGAATGGGCCCTGTGCATTAGTATATTATTTATTTATTTGATTTGATTTGATTTGTCAGTCGCTTACAAGATAATAGTTATAAGTATAAACATGAGTAAGAATACAGGAAATAGGTATGAATAAGTGAGGTCAATAGAACAGGGACGGTAGGCACGATTGTGCACTTATGCATGGCTCTTAGTAGTAGAATTCAAGAGTAAATCCTTGAGCATAATTTTCTATAGTGGTAGCTCCTTAGCACTAATAAAGCACTAAAGTGCTAAAGATTACCATCCCCATTAAACGGAGATATTTCAGCCATTATCTGTCAATTTGTCCCTCTTTATTCAAGTAGTCTTCAAGTTATGAAAATGAAGGTTCAAAGTTACGACAATCCCCTCTCCCAAATATTTATGGCTGGCTGTGAAGTTGTATATGTTGCAGGACTATGGTTGGCATTTGTTCTTATGACTGACCACAGAGATGCTGCAACATGCCCCCTACCTATGTCCCCCCCCCCAATCCTGCAGTACTATGTCCCCATAGGCCCTGGGGCTGTTTGCTAACTCACAAGGTTCCACGTGGTCCTCCCCACCCCATCACCAACAGCTCACTTACCTTTCAAAGATCTCCAGAGCTCAAGATGTCGAAGTAGGAAAGAACAAAAAAAAAGGGGCCATGTGGCAGAAAAGCAGCCATCTTTACCTCAGATGTTGGCGAAGCTGTTTTCTTTTTGTCATCACTAGATGGTAGAGTTCCCCCCCCCCCATTAGCTCCCCTAGTCTTATAATAGTGGAGTTAATAGTGGAAGAAGGAAGGCATGTAGCCAACAGTAAACCTCTCCTTCCTATAGGTGTGTGTGTGTGTGTGTGTGTGTGTGTTCCCTTACACATGCTTCCTCTCTTTGCAAAAGCACTATTGTGAAGATGGAAAGTGTATGGGTATGTGCGCGCACACGCGCACATTCTTGTGCACACTTTCCCTCTTAGAAAAAGTGCTTTTGTGAAGAGGGGAAATATGCATAAGGATGCACACACACATGAAGGAAGGAGAGGTTGGCTGCATTCTTTTCCCTTACCATTAACTCCACTCTGTAAGACTAGGAGAGCGAATGGTGGGGGGCGGGGAAGTCTATCATCTAGCAATGGTGGAAGGAAAACAGCTTTGCCAGCATCTGAGAAGAAGACTTTTCTGCCTCTTCTCCTTTCCGACCCCAACATCTTGAGCTCTGGAGATATTTGAAAGATAAGTTGACAATAGGATGTAGAGAAGGCCCAAGGAGCTGTGGAAACCCCAAGGAGTGGGAAATGGAGCAGCAGATATCATAGTGGGTGGGATAAAGCCTTGGATGGCCCGAGACAGGTAGTCTTGTTCCTGCAGTAGGCTCCCTACGGTCTTCTCCACCCCGAGGTATCTATGCACACTTAACGGCCCATGCATTCAATGCATTAGAGAGAGCAGGGATGGTAGTTCATTCACTTATTCAGTTAACATCCTTTAGGGTTACGACTATAATGGGCTCTGACTATGGGTTGGGTTACGACTATAATTACCATTGCCAGCGGGCCTGAGGAACCCAGAGCGGGATGGAGCCCGGCTACTGTGATCTGCTGTCGTCAGGATGGGGGATGGGAGTTGGGGGGATGATTTTTTCCCCAGATTTTGTTCTATTGTACTTTATTAATTTATATGATTCTTTTTGTTACTTTTTACTTTTTTTATTTTTTGTTTTAAAAATGGTTTTACATTGTGTAAGCCACCTCGAGTCGCCATGGGCGAATAGGCGGCAATATAAATTAAATAAATTATTATTATTATTATTATTATTATTATTATTATTATTATTATTATTATTATTATTAT
>NW_020769343.1:10535053-10587111 GCF_900518735.1 Pseudonaja textilis | reverse complement strand
GATGAGAAGCACAGAGCCGAAGACACAAGCCTGAAGATGATGAATGAGACTTCATCGAAACGTTGCCTAGATACTTCCAATCTTACGAGGGAGAAAACCCGAATAACCAAAGATAGATAGATAGATAGATAGATAGATAGATAGATAGATAGATAGATAGATAGATACATATACACATATACATACACACACACACACATTTGTCATATTTATTTAATAACTTTATATGGCCATCTATTTTATATGCATGCTAAGAGTTAATAACAAAATTAATAACATTAGTAATATAGCTGACAACATACAAGATGTTCTACATTTAATACAAGCATAATACAACCATGACTAAAACCTAGGTTTATCCACCCTGTCAGGACCTCATATCTGGGCACAATATCTTTTGTTGCCTGCCTGCCTTCCTGCCTTCTTTCTGTTTTATTAGATAAGGCAATAAATAAATAAAAGATGCCTCATTAAAGATTTTCAAATCAGTGCTATAATAAAAATTAAACTACAAGTTCATTATCTGTTTCTCATAACATTTTTCCTCCTTGTTCTTTTCATGACTACAGACATAAATGTGGGTTAACAATTTCCAAGGTGTCATATATAAATTACACTCAAAACTATACATAAGACAAGTTTGCTTTGTAATATATCTGATAGTTCAATTAATTAAATGAAAATTAATTCAAAATGCGCATGTCATTTTTGAAGACTTCAAATTATTTATAGTTTCAGAATATTTTCAGTATTTAAGATATGTTTATCTTGTTTCCTTAAACATAATGTCTGGAATATAGTTGAATATCTGTGCCAAGTTATACATATTTCTGCAGGTCTGATATTTGGGAGAGGAAGGGAATTGCCAGTAGACCTTTTATTGACCTTATGATTCATTTATACTAGAAGACATTTTACACAGAACCTCTAATCCAATTATACCTGGTATACCTGTTATCCTGTACAGTACTTGCTATGTCAGAATAGGAGAGTGCTATTTGAATCAGTTTTTCAGTTCATGTGCTTTTCTACATTGTACTAATTACCTTGTGTTTCATTTCTGCTGCACCACTGTTAACCTTTCAACTAATATGTCAGGTGTAGGAAAAGGGACATTTTAGAAGACAGAGAAGTTTAAAATTATAACCCCCCTGTTCTTCCTCAGCAGACATAATTATTCACAGGTAACTTTAGGATGATGATGTTAGTGCAGCAGATGGAATTATGATAATTCATGTCCCTGACTCTTAAATTTTTTTGAGGGTTTGCTAATAGAATTTAAAATTAGAGGTTTTCATCTGCTTTAGCTAAAGCTAAAAAGAATACAGATACTGTAGTATCACATTCTGAAATGTGACAAACAATCCATCTATTTAATTAGTTGTTTTGGCACCCAGAAGATTGGGCAGTGGTAGTAGGTATATTTTTCTTTCCACATATAATATGCATCCTTGTAGTAAAAGTTATATGCCAGCTAAGATAACTTGTATATAAATTTCTCCATATATACATTTATTTATTATTTAATTGATTTTATTTATTTGATTTGTCAATCGCTTACAAGATAATAGGTATAAGTATATACATAGTTGTGAATACATGAAATATAAGAAAAAATAAAAGAAACAATAGGACAGGGACAGTAGGCACATTGGTACGCTTATGCATGCCCTACAAGACCCCTTAGGAAAGGAGTGAGGTCAATAGTAGACAGTCTAAGGTTAAAGTTTTGGGGGTTTGGGTAAGAAACCACAGAGTCAAGTAGAGTATTCCAGACATTGACCACTCTGTTGCTGAAGTCGTATTTCCTGCAATCAAGTTTGATGTGGTTAACCTTGAGTTTGTATCTATTGTGTGCTCTTGTGTTGTTATGGTTGAAGCTAAAGTATTCATTGATAGGTAAGTCATTGCAATGTATGTTTTTATATAACATACTTAGATCAGACCAAAGACGGCATAATTCAAGATTTTCTAGGTCTAGAATTTCAAGTCTGGTGGCATAAGGTATTCTACAATGAAATTTAGAAAAGATTATTTAGCAAGCTTATCTTGTATTGTAAATTATTCTCTCTATAAGCCTTTTATCTGTATTCCTACTTGTAACAATTAAAGCAGACAGCCTAATTTAACACATGCTGAGCGGTAGAGAGTTGGCTGCACCGTAGAAACTGTGTTTCCTATAAAATTATTTTTACCAAAGGATCCCAGGTTTGTGGTTATGACCAAGTCAGTGATAAAGTGTGCTACTAAACCACCTCTATGTCTGCCTGCTGAAGGGAACTGAACCCCTTCAGTGTGATGCAAACACGGAGCTCAAATACTGAAGATTTGAGCTCAGTTCCTGAACTCTGCTGGCGTTCCCTTCTGCTCATTGGAATTCTTAGGTAGGCAGCTCTCTCATCAAGCTTCCAGAGACAGGAGGAAGCTGAAATCCTAGCAGAAGCAATCTTCTCATATACCCAAGATACTCTGTGCTTCTTACCTGGACTCTTTCTACTCAGCAACCCATAAGATTGCTTAACAACCACAACTGGGTGTGCCAAAATTTTGTTTATTAAATTTTTGTCCTGCTTGTATTACTATATAAGTAACTCAAAATAGTGATAATACATACAGTATTACTCCTTCTTCCTCCTATTATTTTCCCCACAACAACAACAACCCTGTGAGATATGGGTTGGGCTTAGAAAGAGTGACAACCGAAAGTCATTCAGTGAGCTTTCTCACCTAAGACAGGACTAGACTTTACAGTCTCCTGGTTTCAAGGCCAACACCTTAACTACTACCTTAACTGCCCCAGCTGATTTTTGTTGTCTCCTGCTTTTGACAAGGCATGCCTGGCCTAGCTGCTAGGCCAGATGGAGGCTGGGCTTCATGCTGCACTGAAAGCAGTCCCCTGAGACACAACACAGAGGTCAGTCCCAGCCCAAGAGCACAGTGCAAAGCTGCAAACCCTCAGCCCAGTCCCAGCCACATTCTCATGACAAAACTCATGCATGACCAGGAGAAGAAAATCACATGTGGCTAGCAGCTGCTTCATGAAGAGCCAGGCCAGTCGTGTCTTCTCAGCAACAGAAGCCAGAAAAGAGCAAAAGTCAGCTGGGGCAGCAGAGCACAGGGCACCGGGGGCCAGAGGTGGTAGGGATATAGGTTGCTGGGGAGAGTCATAGCCCCCTGAGTCATAAATGTAAGCAGTCTGCCAAGCGCCTGAACTCTGATCATGTACAACGGGGGTGCTGCAATGGCCACAACCTTGGGAACCAATGATAAATCCCTTTGTTCAGCACTAACATATTTTCAAACAGTTGTTAAATTCATGGTCATAAATCAAGTACTATTTGTACCGTAACATTATTCTTTATCTCTTAAATTTCTAAGGTTGTATTTTGCAGACAAAATATTTGTCAGGTTGAGCACAGCTGTCTTTACATGGTATGGGTTGATGGCTTCTAATCTTCCTATCTCCAATAGGCTTTTTACAATTTAGAGATTAAAAAGGATTAAAGAAGTGACGAAAAGAATAAGATGGCTACTACTTGATAGAAAAAAGGACGGGAATCATAATTCTGTTCTTTCTGTCTGTCAGTCAGTTGTCGGTCTGTTTCTTTTTTATTTTCTCTCATGTTTTTCTTATTTTTCCTTCACTTTTGTGTTCAAACATTCTAATATTGTTTTTTTTAATAAGCTTCTTTAGTGGGGAAATTACATCAGTTTAAATGGTTAAAATCACTATAATAAGGAGGTAATGTTCCTTGTGAGGCACCAGATAGTGAAAAATCAGTGAGTTATAAGATTTTTTTCAATTCCCTGATCACTGTTCTTTGGAAATCAGCCCGATGGCTTATTTGATGCATTAAAATAATGAAAGACTCTTGACCAGTTTGAGAGGCCAAGGTGACATGAGTATGGCTATCAGTTACTCTCTTGGACTGATTGAGATATATGTTTTTTTGTCCATAAAAACTCAGCAGTTTCTTGTGAGTCAGTGGATATTTTTGGTCTATAGGAAAATCTTGACAGGTAAAGGTAAATATCGTGTGAATGATGTGCTTCATTTTGTTCCTGATAATATTTTCTTCTATGAAATTCTATATTTTCCTGGTTATATCTTTGAAAAAAATGATTGAATTTGTGAAGTTCTCTGTTTCCTTTTCCTACTGTTTTCTCAGTTTTTGCTACCAGTATAATATTCTTAAACTGCTTCAAGTAGCAGTCATTTGAAACTTAACTGGCTGGCTTTTCTCACTGTTGATTTTTTAATTGAATTCATCAAAATAAGAGATTTATAACCTGTGCAATTTTTTGCACCAACATTCTAGAAGCAATGTTTTGCTATTGATTATCTAGCATTTTGTGTTTTCTTGGTCAGCTGTGGTCATTCAATAAACCAGGGGTTTTCAAACTTGATAGCTTTAAGACTTGTGGACTTCAACTCCCAGAATTTCTCCTCCAGTCATGTTAGCTCAGGAATTCTGGGTGTTGAAGTCCACAAATCTCAAACTTGCCAAGTTTGAAGACCCTTGCAATAAACCAATCTTACTTTAAAGTGACATCGGAATGCAGCCTTCATTTATAATTGTCATTTCTTTTATATGTAAGCAAAATTACTGAGGTTAAGTAGTATATTGTATTTGCTTGTCTAGGAATATGCATGGAAGCTTCCTATTCTGTCCTGAAACCCAACTTTCCCTCTTCCCAGTGATTGGAGGATCTAGGCTGGCCAAGTCAGACCAGGATATAACTATTAAGATATCTGACAGGACATTGAGCCACCTTAGACAGGTTAATGTTGGTGTTGGTATATTGATGGCCCATCAATTCCGGACACAGGCAAAAATGTCAGCCTTGTTCAATGCAGCTACATTACTAGTAATAATTGTATGCTGGGCTACAGAGCATGTACATCTCCAGGTTCTGAAGACAAGTTATAATTCACTTTGTGCTAAATAGATTTTTTAATTACTTTGCTCAGCTAATACTAACTGTAAAATATTTTTCTCTACTTAAGTTGTTTAAACTTCAAAAGAAATTTGCCTTTGGAATGTCTGCTTATAATAATTCAAAATCCTTGCTAATCTGGAAACAAACTTCTAATTAAAAGGTGGTGATGGAGGGGTATCTATCTGTCTTTTATTTAACAGTGCCTAAACTTAAACTCTGATTTTCCTAGCTTCATAAGGCTTGTCTTTTTTTTTAAAAAAAAGGAACTCTAAGTAATAATAATGAATAAAGGAAATTGCTTGAAAGAAATAGAGATGCTTTGTCCATTCAGTTCTCCCATTATAAATAGAAGAAGATCTAGTTTAAAAACCTTCAAGTGCCTTTTGTTACAAATAATAAGAGTTAGCAGAGAAGCTACACTCAGCTATTTGTAAATGATCAAAGGAAAAATAAGACTTCTTTGGGGCATTTTTCAACAGAGAATGCTCTTTGTAAATACTGACTTGTATGATCAGTTCTCTGACTCTTAACTGTCATGTGACTTTTCTATATTGCAATTTAAGTGCAAGTAATATCATTAATTGTACTATATATAGAGAGCTTTTAATTGTTTAATAAGATTGCTTCACAACTTTTCAGTGTTGTTGTAAGATAAAAAAGCCATCTTATTCTCACATTTCAAAAATAGGTATGTAGAAGGAATAAAGATAACAGCACATGATTATGTAGAAAACTTAAGTGCCCAGCAAATGTTTAAATATTACATGTCAGGTCTATACTTGTCTTGAATCTGTACAAAATTTGAGCTAATGTATTAAATTGCATTGATAATCCTCTCATGATACAGTATATCAGTACATTAAATTCCCATTAGCATGTTTTAGTTTGTTCCAGATCTTTAGCACCTGAAATAAAGTCTTAATCAATTATACAAAATCCATTACATAGTAAATATGCATAAATTGTATTACATGTCTTTTTTACTTTTGAGTAAAACAATTTTATTTTACTAGAAGCTGTGTGTTTTTGCACTAGTTTACTGGCAATGGTTTAGTTATGGCACAGCAGTGTCCCCTAAAATCACCCAATGCTGAATAGATGAAATTCAGCTTTCCCTAAAGGACATCCCCCATTGATAACAAAACAAGAATTGATGACACAAGACCATTCCTGTACAGTTCCAGCAGAGGTCTTTAGGGTAATAGATTTAGTCTACTAGATAACTTCTGGCTGTTGGCTAGACTGTTGGCTACTCCTGAGTAAAAAAAAGATAGTCATTTTCTATATGGACAAACTGACAGATGTCAAAAGGTTCACTCTGACCTGTAGCATAATTTAATAATTATTTAATGATTAAACAAATTTATGTGGCTGGCTGACTCACACCTCGTGACTCTCAGAGTCTTACAACATTAAAAATCCAAGAAATAAAGATCTCACCCTCATTTTATTACATACAAATTTTATGGCATAAAATTACATTTTACTGGGGAATGATGGTTATATTACAAATTATGTGACCAAACGGTTAGTATAAAGCAGTCTATCTTACAATAAGAGTAGCATGGCATTAGTATAAGTTGTTCAGAATCATCACATTTAGAATTCTTATTTTTCTGAAAAATAGATTGCTTCTTTGCTAACCTGTGAATATTTCAAGAGTTTCATTAATAACTATATTTTTTTTCCAGGTCATTTCTTCTTTTCATAAAACCCTTAAGGCACAGAGGCATTGTTACAAACATTGCCATGAAACCCAACCTGAAACAATGGAAACAAGTTATGCTGTTTGGAATATTTGCCTGGGGCCTCCTGTTCCTATTTATCTTCATATATTTCACAGATAGCAACACCACTGATGCAGCTCCGAGTTCCTTCTCATATGTTGAGACTAAAAGACTCCTACCTATTCAAGGCAAACACAGGGTTATCATGGGAGCAATTCATGACCCACCCTTCTCCGAAGCAGTCAGTGAGATGCTCTTCAACAGAGACGTCTTAGATTCATTTAAGTCAGAAACTGGGAATATTAAAAAATTGACTGGCTTAGATAATAGTTTTGAAAGTGAAGAATTTTTTCCTTCTGAGTTAAGAAGGAAATCCAAAAGCAATTTTCATCAGAGGAACAGTGACTATTTATTTGCTGCTGGTCAGCCTCTGTTATCAAATAATGTTCAGCGAATAGTGAAATTAAACTCTGCACAGGGGGAGATTCAGAAGAGGAATATTTTGCAGAACGCTTGGTTCCCTCAAAAGAAGATAAAGAAAAGGCACATAAATCACAGAGGAACAGAACTGGTTGAAGGGTCCCATGAATGGAATGAAATGTATTCCACAATGTCAAAATCATTCCTGTTCAGGCTTTGGAGGGGGGATGTCTCCTCCAACATGCTGAATCCTCGCCTTCAGAAAGCAATGAAAGATTACTTGAATGCCAATAAGCATGGGGTGAAGTTCAGAGGGAAGCAAAACTCCCAACTGACTTCAGAACAGCTCTTCTGTGAGCTCAAAGCACGCGTAAACATCAGAACCATTGATGGTGAGGAAGCTCCCTTTTCAGTCCTTGGTTGGAAAAAACATGTCCCTCAAACTTCACTGAACAAATTATATCCTCGTGGATTTGGAAGCTGTGCTGTCGTTATGTCTGCTGGTGCCATACTGAACTCTTCCCTGGGGCATGAAATAGGTGGGTATTTAACTTATTTGAATGCTGATATGTAGCTAGAATCCAAATGACCACATGTGGGCTATTTCTATACTCTTTGACCTTATAAGGTAAGGTAAAAGAAGCAGTGGGTTAGACCAAAGCTTGTAAGAAGGCATCCTGTTTTGTATAGAGGCAACCGTATTCTTTTTCTGGAATTAAACAGAACAGCATTTCGTAGCAATCTTCCCATATTGCTATTCTCCAGAAATGATACCATAGCAAAGGCATACTTCCTCTGAATTGAGTAGTCATATGCATTGCCTCCATGTGAAGGCAACAAATTATAAGTATTATGAGAAGAGGTTTCTTTTTCTTTCAACACTTAGTTTCTCCTTTTTATATGATCTTTTCTATCAATTCCTCCCCCCCCCCCCCCCCCAAAAAAAAACACTTTTGTGAACCAATGTATTTGGAGGTTTGTGGAGATTCTCAGTCATCCAGGTCACAGTTATTCCAAAGGTACTTTTCAAAATGCAACTGGACTTGGTTTGTTCCTTGATGACATTTTGCTTCTAATCCAAGAAGGTTCTTCAGTTCTGAACTGAAGAAACTTCTTGGATGAGAAGCAAAACATCTTTAAGGAAAAAACAAAGAAAGTCCAGTTGAAAAGCACCTTTGGAACAATGTGTTTGGAGAAGAAATTAGTACATTTTGTTTTTAATATCAATCCATATTACTGATATGACCTGAATCAGTATAGAAACAATGTATATTGCATTTTTCTAAATTTTTAAATATGTATAACATAAATTTAAAAATCTATATTCAACAAATATATTAAGGGTTAAGGTTTACAAAATATTTATATTAGGACAAATGCAATTTGGAGCATATTTTGCTAAGCGGTTAGAAATAAGATAAACATACTGGTCTTTACAGATGTATGTATTTCAAGTGGAAATGTTATCAAGCAAAGTTGAGTACTCAGTTTATAATATTTTTGATTATATAAAAGTATGAAACAAGAGTTCTCATTTATTTTAGTTTTCTTTTTTCCTTATCAAATAATGATTCAATTTAAATAGAAATGCCACATTTAAAACTTGATTAAGATTGGAGAGATTTATACACACGCAAAATTCCATTACATTATAAACAGCTGTAACATTTCAGTAAACTAGTATAGGAGTCAGTGAGACTCGGCTTTGGATACATCATACATTTAATCACAAGCGGCACTGCAATGTCAATTAGGGCAAAATTCCATTACTATATGGATGCAGAAAAGTTAAACAACGAATTAACTATAGTAACAGATTTTATGTAAAGGCTAAATCATACATTTAACCTTCCTTCACACCAGATGTTGAATGGTAACTATCAGCATTCTTTACCATTGGTTGATTTGGAGCTGTCAGATATTAAAGAACAGCAACATCTGGAGACCCCAGGCAGTGGTGTTCCTAGACAAGTGAATCATTTGAAAGTATGAAAGTATGACATTAAGGTTAAATAGTTTTTAACCCTCTATATGAAATTACAATAAAAGTACCAGTAAATATAATATATCCATTGTGATTAGTGTTAATACAGCAATTTGTTAGCTATTCTGCTATCATTAAATGTCAGTACATGAATTTGAGTCATGAACAAAATAGTCATTTCTCTCTATATAATATACTTAAAAAAGAAAGTTATAAAAGTTCTCTTTTAAATTGTAATGTAAATTTCAGTCCTTTCATTTTCCATTTATTCTTTAGTATAAAATAACCACAGATTTTAGCCATTTTTCTGTCTCAAATGTAAATAAAAACTTATATGTTTTAGTAATTACATTATCACATAATTCAGTTTCAAATTCTGCCTTATGTTCTTCAATTCCAAATGTCCTGTTATCTTCTTTAAACTATACTTTAAACTGTTATCTTTCTGTCAACTATACAAATGAGAACCATTGAAAAGTTTCTCAGTCATTTGGTCTTTTGACTTCATCTTATAGTCTCCATGTTCTTGTTTTAACAATTCACAATTTAATATATTCCGAAAGATGATTCAACATGTTTTGCTTGGTTAATGTATTGGTCAGGGAATAATGCATTCAAAGATTATTAAAGGAAATTTGAATTTTTTTCAGCATTTTTAACTCTTATAAGTAGCAGTGCTATGAACAGATTATGACCTTATAGTCTAGTATCCTATTTTACAGAATGGCCCTCCAGACCTCTCTCCTTGGAAAGATAGATGACGGCATGCTCTCTTTTTTGCTATTGATAAATCATTGGACAGCCTTATAGTTCTCCAGATCAATAGGCACCAATTGACCTGCTGTTCATAATTATAAATTTCAAAGCAATCCAAGGTGATGAAGAGCAGCAGTGCTGTTCTTATAGTCTTAAGAACATTTGATAGTAATATAAACGTGTAGTATTTTTTAATTAATTTATAAATTCCTATGAACATAAATTTGAACTGTTTGCTTTAGTGAAGTTAGATTTCCACATTGTTGAATTTTCCAGTGCAAAAAAATCTAGCATGAGCCAACACTTTCTGGAACTTAATTTTTAGGATGGCACTCTACTTTTGTCTGTAGAGATTCTCAGTCATCTAGGTCATAGTTGTTTCAAAGGTGCATTTTTCTTCAAGAGGCAACTGAACTGTTTTTTCCTTGGGAAGGTAGAAGAAAACGTTTCACTTCTCATCCAAGAAGCTTCATCCCTGCCATCGGAACTGATTAAGCTTCTTAGATGAGAAGCAAAATGTTTTCTTCTTCTTTCTCAAGGAAAAAAACAGTTCAGTTACCTTTTCAAGAAAAAAAAAAAAGAACACCTTTGAGACACTCTACCTTTGGTTCTCCCAATAAGGAATCCAAGAATTAGGGTGCCTAAATTAAAGCCTGTAATAGGCAGAATCACTTGCTTCGCCCTTTTCTTTAACTTTCCTCTCACAGTTTTTCTAAATATAATTTAATAATCTTTGTATCATATCGTACAGTAATGATAAACATCTAAAGTAACAAAAACTGCCTCCCTTCCCCTCCATTTTGGTACTCATCTCCAATTTTCAAAGTCACTGGGTTTGGTTGGATTTATTTTTACTGAATTGTATCTTATTTTTTTTGTAGAAAACTAAGTGTTGAAAAAATGTTAATTAGCTAACATCAGAAGTAGAGAGATGAAAAAGTAATGAATTCCTCCTGACTAATAAACTCATGTGGCCACAGAAAGATGTTTTCTCTTGACATCTACAAGACAAAACTCTTAAGCAACATTTCATGTGTAACCTCAATAAGACACTTTATCCTGTACTTCAAACATGAAAAATACTCTTTACAAGTGCAAAATAAATTATGCAGAACTAAAATATAAACACTTTTCTTTAAGGATAATGCAAGTCCATGTCTGAATCCACTAAGAAGTATGCAAAATTTGAATTTCTCTAAACCATGTGGTACAGACAGTTTTCCATTCACCCCTCACTACATGTTCTTTAAGACAGAGAGAGAGAAGTTGGAAGGGACCTTGTGTGTCATCTAGGCCAAACCCCCGCCCAAGCAGGAGACCCTACACCATTTCTGACAAATAGCAGTCCAATCTCCAAGCCTCCAGTGATGACACTCCCACAACTTCCGAAGGCAAGCATTGGTTGATTGGTATCACTGTCAGAAATTTTCCCCTTATTTCTAGGTTATTTCTCTGTTATTAATTCTCTCAAATACTAAGTTGTTCTATTTACTTAAATATGTTTTTGTTATTTTTTGATAACTATCCTTTTTTATTTTATTACTTATTCTTTTCTCAAAAACTAAAATGTTTGGGAGCATTGAAAGTACTATTGTTATCCAGTTACTTCAGTAGGCATCTCTGCTCAGCATAAGAGCTATGCTACCTTAACACTGAAAGTCAAAGTCCTACTGGTTTGAAAACTTCTGTTGTAAAATAGCTTAACCATTTTCCCCTTTTCTCTCAGTAGGAAAAAATAAAACAATTCAAGTTAATAGATTTTATTTTATAAATATATGTACTACTTTTCCACTAACCTTTGTCATTTAAACAGAATCAACAGTTTTGTCTCAAGCATAACCTTCCTGGAATCTTTCTTTCTATTCAGTATGCTCACTATATTGTGACTTACCCTTTATTGAAAATGTTTCTCTTGACTCTGGGGTGATACACATTTCCCTCTTTGAAATATTCATTAAGAGTGTGTGTGTGTGTGTGTGTGTGTGTGTATGTATTTGTTTTCTTAAGTTTTCGCGGGTACTTACATGTATGGTATTCAGCTTTGTTCGGGTATTTTCCCACGTCATTGTAGTTGTGCTTTTAAAGTTGTAGCAACATTTCGGCAGAATCTCATCTGCCATCATCAGGCTTCTGTATTGTGTTCATCTTGAATCAGACTATCACAACTGAAACGGCTGTGATAGTCTGACTCACAGACGAACACAATACAGAAGCCCGATGATGGCAGATAAGATTCTGCCGAAACATTGCTACAACTTTAAAACCACAACTACAATGACATGGGAAAATACCCGAACAAAGCTGAATACCATATGTGTGTGTGTGTGTGTGTGTGTGTGTGTGTGTGTATACACATATACATACATACACACACACATACACACATATACACACACACACACACATATATATTATATGCAAATAAAGATACCAGCTTGCATATAGAAGAGACTGTCTTGAATAATATTTGGCTGAAAAAAAATCTTCCTATTTTCTGAAAGTTTTCTTCCTCGGGGGGGGGGGGGGGGGGGGGGGCTTCTATTTGGTATCTTACTCTCAGATGCGTATCATTCTGTATCTCTCTTATCACTCTGGGTCCCCCCATACTTGATCTGAAGAATCCCCATGCAGGGAGTTGCCTCATAATGCCTTTCTCTGAGATGTTTTTGAAACATGGGGATCAGAGAGGCTGCAAACTACAGAAGAGATCATTTAGTATGAAAACAGAACATTCTGACACAACTTCAAAAGCAATTTCTTTCCTATTAATTTAGTAAAATTACAGATACTGCAGTTCTCAGCTTACAACTACAATTGAGAACAGAATTTTAATTGCTAAAGTTTATTAAATGAGTTGTACCCAATTTTGCAACCTTTTTTGCTACAAGCAAATCATTGTAGTTGTTAAGTGAATCATGTAGCCGTTACATGAATCTGGCTCATACATGCCTGTTACCAACATTCGAATTTTGATCACATGACTGGGGATTCTGCAATGGTGATCAACTTGAGTTGTAAGTCACTTTTTTCAGTGCCATCATAAATTTGAACTGTCACTAAATGAATGATGGAAAATTGAAGACTAGCTCTAGTAAATATATTTCTAATAAAGGCTTAACCATAGTAATATCTGAGAAATAGGAATAGTATGGATAACACCTAGTCTTAATCTAAAATAAATATGATTGGAAGTGTATATCTTGATGTGGTTATTTTCCTGTTATTACAATTGCATGTATTCACTGTGGAATCCATGTGTTCTATTTTCGTAGTTATTTTACTATGCCTGCTCGGCTTCTTATGGGATTTGTGGCTACACGAAGCTCCCTCTCTCAGATTTTCCTGTTGCACTTATCATGAGCTAAATACACTGCTCAAAAAAATAAAGGGAACACTTAAACAACACAATGTAACTCTAAGTCAATCACACTTCTGTGAAATCAAACTGTCCACTTAGGTAGCAACACTGATTGACAATCAATTTCACATGCTGTTGTGCAAATGGAATAGACAACAGGTGGAAAACATAGGCAGTTAGCAAGACATCCCCAATAAAGGAGTGGTTCTGCAGGTGGGGACCACAGACCACTTCTTAGTTCCTATGCTTTCTGGCTGATGGTTTGGTCACTTTTGAATGCTGGCGGTACTTTCACTCTAGTGGTAGCATGAGACGGAGTCTACAACCCACACAAGTGGCTCAGGTAGTGCAGCTCATCCAGGATGGCACATCAATGCGAGCTGTGGCAAGAAGGTTTGCTGTGTCTGTCAGTGTACTGTCCAGAGCATGGAGGCGCTACCAGGAGACAGGCCAGTACATCAGGAGATGTGGAGGAGGCCGTGGGAGGGCAATAACCCAGCATCAGGACTGCTACCTCCGCCTTTGTGCAAGGAGGGACAGGAGGAGCACTGCCAGAGCCCCGCAAAATGACCTCCAGCGGGCCACAAATGTGCTTGTGGCTGCTCAAACGGCCAGAAACAGACTCCATGAGGGTGGTATGAGGGCCCTATGTCCACAGGTGGGGGTTGTGTTTACAGCCCAACACCGTGCAGGACGTTTGGCATTTGCCAGAGAACACCAAGATTGGCAAATTCACCACTGGCTCCCTGTGCTCTTCACAGATGAAAGCAGGTTCACACTGAGCACATGTGACAAACGTGACAGGATCTGGAGACGCCATGGAGAGTGTTCTGCTGCCTGCAACATCCTCCAGCATGACCGGTTTGACAGTGGGTCAGTAATGGTGTGGGGTGGCATTTCTTTAGGGGGCCGCACAGCCCTCCATGTGCTCGCCAGAGATAGCCTGACTGCCATTAGGTACCGAAATGAGATCCTCAGACCCCTTGTAAGACCATATGCTGGTGCGGTTGGCCCTGGGTTCCTCCTAATGCACGAGAATGCTAGACCTGATATGGCTGGAGTGTGTCAACAGTTCCTGCAAGATGAAGGCATTGATGTTATGGACTGGCCCGCCCATTCCCCAGACCTGATTCCAATTGAGCACATCTGGAACATCATGCCTTGCTCCATCCACCAACGCCGTGGTCCACCACAGACTGTCCGGGAGTTGGGGGATGCTTTAGTCCAGGTGTGGGAGGAAATCCTTCAGGAGACCATCCGGCACCTCATCAGGAGCATGCCCAGGCATTGTAGGGAGGTCATACAGGAACGTGGAGGCCACACACACTACTGAGCCTCATTTTGACTTGTTTTAAGGACATTACATCAAAGTTGGATCAGCCTGTAGTGTTTTTTTTTTTCACTTTAATTTTGAGTGTAACTCCAAATCCAGACCTCCATGGGTTGCTAAATTTGATTTCCATTGATAATCTTTGTGTGATTTTGTTGTCAGCACATTCAGCTATGTAATGAACAAAGTATTTAATAAGAATATTTCATTCATTCAGATCTAGGATGTCTTATTTTTGTGTTCCCTTTATTTTTTTGAGCAGTGTATGTGTATATATGAAGCAATGATAATTTTGCAAACAAACTTTGGTTATGAAACTCACACTATCATATCTAATTCATGGAAACACATATTATTCTGTTCTCTTATTCTGTTTTGGTAGAGTCCTAACCAGTGGTGGGATTCACATTTTTTTTAATTCCGGTTCTCTGGGCATGACTTGGTGGTCGTGGCAGGGGAAGAATTCTGTAAAATCTCCAGTCAGGGGTGGTATTTGCTGGTTCTCCGAACTACTCAAAATTTCTGCTACCGGTTCTCCAGAACTGGTCAGAACCTGCTAAACCACCTCTGGTCCTAACTTTCCTTCTTTTATAGAAAGTGACATTGTCAGTATTCTTTTCCTTCCATCACCACCCCATAGTCCACTTGACTGCCCCCCCCACCTCTTAAAATAGTGTTCTATCATTCCAGACCTAATGTTTCACTCCTTATTACCTGCTCTGGAGAGTTTCATTTATATACCTGCAAGCTGATGATGACAGCAATAATAATAATAGTAGTACATATAATTTTATCTGCCATGTTTCAGATGTTTAAAGCACATTTGTGATAGCAAATAATGAGATAAGCTGCAAAGTATTTGAGACGGAGTCTTCTAATGGGAATCCATGTAATACTCACTTCTTTCATATTTCTCTTTTCTTCACAAATTATCACCCTTTTTATTCCTTTGCTGGCTCAGCTTTAATTCTTTCTTGTTTTTTACATTGAGGCCACTGTTCATTTCTTTTCTCCTTTGTTTACTGAGAAAGGAATGAATAGAGGAAAAAGACAAATGTTTTATTTCTTAGTGCATGTATATTTTATCTTCCTGACCGTACATATGTTCCTTCTGCTAATGCTCACTTCATTTTTATTGCTTATTTAAGGTATCCTGCTTTATATCACATCAGATCTCATGGGGATCTTGCTGTCACAGCCAGGTTCAAACCTTACAGTTTTGATACTCAATTTTGTACCATATTTATGTTGGTGCTTATAAGAAAATGCCCCCTACTTTACTAATCTACTTTTTTCTCACTTTTTGTGGGAGAGGAAAAGATGAATGATAGGTGACAAAACATGAAAGAAAAGGCATAGAAGAGGAAAATTCTAGCATTTGGACCTCCTATAAAATGCCATGAATGAGACAGCATGATGATAGAACAAAACGTTTTTTAAAAAAAACCTCCTTTCTCACAATGGAACTATAAGCCCTTCAAAGTAATCCATGCAAGAAACCAGAACCATCAGTTCTATCCTTACTACCTTACTATTGTCCTGACTTTGACTCTTTCTCTTCTTGTCTCCCTTCTGTACCTACATTCCATTGATCAGGTGTCATCAAGCCATTGAAAACCCTTGGTGATCACATTGATTTATCTCAAGGAGAATCTGATCCCAGCAGGGTCTTTTAGATCTGATGATGCACCCATTATTGTTGCAATCAAGGCAACCCAGCTTCCTGCTGCATGTCATCTTCTCTTTCCTTCAATCTTTCCTAGTACTACAGAATTTTAAGATACTACCCAATCTAGCCAATATATACAATACAGAATTCCAAGGCTTATCAACGCAGTATAGAATTGTTTCACAGCAGAATGGCAAAATGTTGTATGAATAACTGAACTGTGTCTGATGAGGAAATAAACATTGCCGGGGTATATTCACGCTCTCTCATAATTTAAATGTTGGCATAGTAATCCAAGATACAGCAAAATGTATTTGAAGATAAATATGCAAAATACATAAAATATCCAAAGTATATAAACTTTACCTTATTTAAAACAATAGTGAAAAAGGAAAAAAGTGTAACTAGTTCTGCAACTAGGTATTTGCATTTATTGTCTCTTTGTAAAAACATACGACAATAGAACCATATTTACATGGAGTATTAATGTTTCTGTTCTAATTTTAAAAGTCTTGGTGTAGACTGTTCTTTGAGTGAATTTAAATATTATAGTAGAATATAATAGAAAATGAGTGGTGTGGTGGCCTAGATGTGCAGCCTCACAGTCAAGTGACTATGAGTTCGATCCTAGGTGGCAATAGATATTTCTCTCTCTGGTCACAAAGAGAACATATCTGCTGTGAGCTCCATATAGGTGTCAGGAAAGGCATCTGGCCAGTAAATGCTCAGCTGTATTAAGTCACCTCAACTCCATCCTAGATGCAAGGGATTACAGGGTCATTAAAAGAAAAAATGAGAATATAGTAGAAAAAATTTCCATAATCAAGCATATATTCATTTAAAATACAGTGGAATCTGCTTTTGAGTAAGCATCTGTATGATTGCACAGATATAACAACCCAAATAAATGTAACTTTTTTCACACTAGATTCTCATGATGCAGTTCTGCGATTCAATTCAGCTCCAACAAAAGGTTATGAAAAAGATGTTGGAAATAAAACTACAATGCGCATCATTAATTCCCAGGTAAATCTGTTGAAGATCCATAAATATATATTATTTTCTAGAAGGTATAAGCAATATGAATCTTAATAAATACATTTTGAAAATTTTACATGTACTTATCTCCATCAACATGCTCAACAGAATTTTTTAACCAGTCTACAACATAATTTTAAAATGTATCATTTAACTTATTAGGTTCTACTGTTCAAGTAAACTCATATTTATTAATCAAAAATGGATTGCTGCGCTTAGATAGGTGATAATCATAAACCAGCATATCTATTAGCTTCAGTGTAAAATTATGTTACCATAGGATTGTAAATAATAAATTTCCGGCTTCATAATATAGGGGCATAAAATATAATTTGTATCCTAGGGATCACATAAAAAGACAGAAGAGGAAAATAAACAGGAAAGCCAGACTCAGTGGCTTTGTTGATTTGTCTATCCCTTTCATTCTTTATAAATTGCATCTTAAGTAGACAACTTCATTTTTTTCCTGCATTTTAAATGGATAAATTTATGGTTCGTAGGCTAATAATCAGGGCAGATCTTTTGGATTGTATAATTTTCCAGATATGTAATTCTTATCTTTAAAAATGCATGCAAAAATGGTTTGGAGAAAGATATTTTAAATTAATTAGATATTTTGTGCAGAAGTAAACCTACATTTTTGAGATTTAAAAGTGCCATGGGATGTGGAAATTGGATAGAATGGATATAGATTTTAGTACAAACTGTACTGGCATTACATATTCAGACTGTTACACCATAAGAACTCACGGGAACTAGATAAAACAGAGATGACATAAACCAGCAAAGTTTTAGGGAGTGGAATGAAGCTAAAAGCTGTAAGTGATTAGAGATTCAAGGCCAAACAGAACAAATACTCCTTTTTAAAAACCTGTAGCACCCTCTTGTGGCAGGTACATTATTCACTTCAAAACAAACTTCTTTTTGTATGCATTTTGAATTTTATATTTCTTAACTATGACTTGCAGCTAATAAATTCCCCACTCCTCAGGCCATTATTATTTCTTAAATACTTCTTGGAAAATATTATATGCCTGCAGCATCCCTGCAGTATCTCACCACGCTTGAGTGCTTACCAACCACAGTGGGAATTGGCAACAACAGCACTAAAGGAAACATCACATGACCACGCTGCTCTCACAACATCACTTTTGCTTCTTTAGTTAAGCAAATCACCGCAGTCGTTAAAGAGGCATCAATGACTACCACTTCTTTTTGACTCAGCTTGTCAGAAGCAGGTTGTGAAGCACACATATAGCAATCATGTGACTGCCGGATGCTGCAACAGTTGCGAAGGTATCTCCAGCTGTTGTGGTTCACCAATAGCTAGCGTTATTTTAACAGTGACAAATACTGATTGAAACCTACACAGAAATATTTAAAAAAACCTGATTTATTCTATGTAGGCAGAAGCATGCTCTTTGGCAGAGCCATTCTCTCTTATTACTTTCTTCCTTGAAAGTAATAACACTTACCTTCTCTACACTGGTGTTCTACATTATCAAGTGTGCAAGGGTACTTAAAGTTTCTTTTCAAAAGTGGGAGGGCGGCATTTAAATCTGATGACAGAAGGATTGGGGTGGAGGTTAAAGCTAATTTTAAGCTAAACTGGCAGATAATAGAAGGGAAGAACATAGAAGGGAAATAAAGTTTGGAATATGTTTTAGTAGATATGTGTTTCTTTGCATTTAACAGATTCTTACTAATCCTAATTATCATTTCGTCGATAACTCCTTGTATAAAGACGTTATTTTAGTGGCTTGGGATCCGGCTCCTTATTCTTCAAATTTGGATAAGGTAAGTCATACATTATTGTGTTGATACCACTGTGTTCTTTCTTTATTCAAAAGAATTGAGCTTCACAGTTTTTTGCCTCAGCACTTTTGCCAAGACTGAATCTAGGATAGGAATTGTGTAGATATTCAACGTTCAAAATATTGAAAAGCAATGTTGTTTTTCATACCTCATTGAAATGTATCCAAAGAGAAGAAAATGACTAACCCAAAGAGCTGTCAGTACATAGTTGGACTTAGCCATTTTTAAATTTCTAGCTGTTGGGAATTCTGTGTGTTTCCATTTTTTAAAAAAAAAAATCTGATTCATACGTGCATACATCTATGAACGTTTTCTGTTTATCCCACTAAGCTACCATGTGGTCATTAACTTAACTCATTCTGAATGAAAGACAGGTGTAGTTTTTTGCTGGAAAATGGATGGCAAACAAAAAAAAAAGGCAAAAGCTGGCAAAAACATTGTAAATCAGTCACATGACTATGGGAGGCTGCATCCTTTCCTAAATTCAACCAAGTGCCCAAAATGCCATCAGACAACCCCAGGGAGGCTGTACAACTGTTATAATTTTGAGGATGGGTCATAAGTAACTTCTGGGGTGGGGGTGAGGTCAGACATTATTTTGAATGGTCGTTAAGTGACTCGTAATTAAGTGAGGACTACCAGTAGTTAATAATGATTGAAATAGTGATAGATTTTTAAGTAAGAGATGTAGCATTCTGGTTCTGCTGTGCTATATACCAAGGTGCATTCATATTTCCAAAGATGACAATGTGATAGCTTAGATAATTTGTGGTGTATGCTAAGCACACTAAGATTTTTTTTTTTTCCCTGCTAGTGGTATAAGAATCCAGACTACAACTTGTTTACTCCATACGTACAGCATCGCAGTAAGAATCCAAATCAGCCGTTCTATATTCTTCATCCAAAATTTATATGGCAGCTTTGGGATATTATTCAGGAGAATACTAAAGAGAAAATACAACCCAACCCTCCTTCTTCAGGTTTCATTGGTAGGTATGTCCAGTGGTAGATTTTCTCATGAGTTGCGTCTTTGTAAATAATTATTTATATCAGTTGAAATCTTCTCTATCAAAATGGTAAAAAAAATTTACAGAAACTGATGGAAAGCATGTTATTCACTAATCATATCAACTGCTCTTATTTCCTAATTTTTCAACTATTCTTGTTTCCTAATTTTTTCAGACACCTGGATTTTCTGAAAAAAATCATTTATTATTGAAGTGTATGCTACAACTTTTTATCTATGGTAGAGAAGAAGCTTTTACTTGGTTTCTTTACAAAGATAAAATATAAAATTAATGAATAATGACCAGGTCACAGTTTAACTCTAGATATGAAAGTATTTCAAGCTATGGCTTGCTGACATTTTGGAATTAATGGAATATTTTAGCTTAACTAGCTGGAATTATAATTAAATTTGCATAAAGATGTTTTAGTGATATTTGCATAAACAAAGAATTTATGAACCTTCCCATTTCTAGCCAGGTGCCTTAACCACAGCATCAGACTGGCTCTCTTGGCATTAGTTGGGTAATCTTTTTACTTAATTTTAGTCTTATTTTCTCACTGTACTCTGTGACTTCCATTACTAGAGCCTGCAGATCAGTGTCATTAGCATAGCGTAGATAGATTATTGTTTCTTCCTCTAATTTTAAACCCACAATCATCTTTGAGTCCTGCTTTTTTCAATATATATTCAGCATATAGGTTGATTAAATAATACAGCTTTATTTCACTCTTTTGCCAACGTGAAGCCAATCTGTGCCGTGGTAGTGCAGTGGTTAGAATGCAGTATTGCAGACTAATTCTGCTGACTGCCAGGTGCTCGCTCCTCACTGTTTCAAGATTGACTCAGCCTTTCCAAGGTCAGTAAATGAGGAGCCAGATTATTGGGGGCAATATGCTGACTAAACCATTTAGAGAGGGCTGTAAAGCACCATGAAGCAGTATATAAGTCTAAGTGCAATTGCTATTCTGTCAAGGCTGTGATTCTTGTCTAGTGTATAGGTTTTGTAAGAGGACAATGAAATATTCTGGCATTCTCATTTTTCTAAGCATATTTCAAAGTTTGACATGATTAGTACAATCAGAGGCCTTTTTATATGTAATTAAGCACATACTGATTTATTTTTGGTATTATTTGGGTTTTTCAACTATCCAGAGTGCACCAGCAATAATGTTTCTTGTTCCTGGACCTTTTTCAAACCAACTTGATGGTTTGGTTTTCTCTCTTTATCACATAGGGATCCAAACTTTATTGCCTCACCCTAAGCATTATTTCGTTAGAATATGAAGTTAAGGACATACGATAGCTTGCAGGCAATCTGCTTTCTTTGGTATTTGTGTATGTAGACTGAACTATCCAGTCTGTTATTCACTGTTTCATTCTTCAGATTGGCTGGCAGAGTTTGGTTAGAATCTTTACTGATTCTTCTTTTGTTGCTTGCATATTTCTGTAAATACATCATCAATTCTTGTAGCCTTCCAAACTAGCAATGAAGACTGCTAATTTGACTTCATCATCTAGTACTAAAAATTCTTATAAATAGGTAGTATCTTCTAAGATATCTCTATTATGCAGAATTTCTGTATACTATCTTTGGTTCACCTGCTTGGAGTCAGTTAAATTTTTTAGTATAACTATTTGAGTTTGGAAACTGTTTCTTGAGTTCAAAAATATTTTGGAGATTTTTTTGTTTATATGTTAGTTCCCACATTTTTATATTTTTCATTGAAATACTCTCTTTTTTTTAGCAGCCTTCTGAAATTCCTGAGGTCTTTGTCTTTCTTGGCAGTTTTTCTAGGGGAGGAGGTTCATTCTCTGAACTTGTGGGTTGGTTTTCAAACAATTCATTACCAGAGTAGGCAACATCTTTAGCGAAATTTAGAAGGAGGTGAGATAAAAGTGAACAAATAGAGAGATGATGTAGTACACAACATAGCTAAACGCTGGCAATACTGCTTGGAGCCTTTTGAGAGATTTAGAGATGTATACATTCTAGCAATCTGTTCAGAAATAAATTGATATATAATTTGAGCTCACATTTGCACCAGATTAAAATATTGACATCACTGTGTTTAAAAAAAAAAGGTTTTGATTGCAAATCTGCTAAGAAACATGGAAGTGAAAACTCTCTGTTTTTCTTAGTTATCATAGATACATATATCTATCACATGTATCTTCAGGATACAATGCTCCTCTCAATGCCAACAAGTGGGAAGAAAGCTATTCTATTCATATCTGGCTTTTGGCTGTTACCACTGGTGGGAACCGACTGTTGAATTACACAGGCTTTGGGTGTCATTCAGGGAAGGGAAGTGGTTTTGTCCTTAAACAAATCCAGACACAGAAAGATTTGCAGCACTTTAGAGACAAAGAAATAAAACAAGTAGGATGTAAATCCAGCCTCTGTCAGAAACCCCATAAAGCAACTGCTTTAAAATATTCTGATAGGTGCTTTGTGTGTACCGATGCATGTTTGAAATCAATTTCTTATTTTGGTCCTAAAGTACAGTTCATTCCTGTTGATCAGAAATTCTAGTACAGTGATTGCAATGAAGTTTTCAGTTGTTCTTATTACGAATTTCTAACTTGGGGCCCATATAATTCACAAATTAAAATTATAAATTTGTGACCTTTACTACTGGTACTTATTGTGTATTTGACCAGAATGAAATACAATTGACATTAATCCCATATTTATATTGTATATAAAATCATACATTGCAATGTCCTACCTGCAAATGAATACTTCAGCTTTAATCATAACAATACAAAAGCATACAATAGATACAAACTCAAGGTTAATCACACCAAACTTGACTGCAGAAAATACGACGTCAGCAACAGAGTGGTCAATGTTTGGAATACTCTACCTGACTCTGTGGTTTCTTCCCCACACTCCAAAAACTTTAACCTTAGACTGTCTACTATTGACCTCACCCCCTTCCTAAGAGGCCTGTGCATAAGCGCATCAATCGTGCCTACAGTCCCTGTCCTATTGTTTTTTTATTTTTCTTATAAGTATGTATCTCATGTATTCAAAACTATATTGATTCTTATAACTCTAATTTGTAAGCGATTGACAAATCAAATAAATACTAAATAAAATATTTAAAAAGAATGGAACAAGGATTGCTGACCAGTGTTTGAAAAGTTTCAGATATATTTTCTTTTAAATATTTGAGGGGAAAAACCCAACACCTTCAACATTAAGGAAATACCATCTGGATTCCCATGCTATCCTTTAAATAGAGGCTGGGAATTTTTGTCATTACAGAAGTTGCTAAACCACAATTCCTAGCATCCTTCCCCAGTTCAGCTGCTAGGAGTTAACAGTTTAAAACATCTGGAGGATCACAGAGTTTTGCCTTTGCTTAACACATCCATTGCAATATTTCCCTTTCTTCGGTCTACAATTGACCATAATGGACCACAAAAGAGTAAGGATATCAATTTAAAAATCAGTTATCTGTGTGTAGATTAATTTAACAGCATTGTAGGCTCTGATATCAGCTGTATTTAAGTGATTCATTACTAGCTTCTTACTGATATCACTGGGACTAAAAGTGATCGACTTACTCTGAATCTTATCCTCTTTTCCCTGAAGAGTACTCTGTTTATATTTCAAAAGCAAAATGAGGTTTGGGAAAATAATATTCATTAAGAAAAGATGGGTATCTTTCCCATGCGAAGGCACCCAGCAGATGTAAAGGAAGAAAACAGGATATGGTAGCAGCCAGAAAAACATTTGAACATTCCATCATAGAGCGTTGATAAAAAAAAAATGAAGATCCCAGCACCCTTGACAGACTTGTAAACTGTTATAAATGAAAGTGATATTAATGATGATTTTATGTTTGGTTTCCTATCTTAAAAAAACATTTTTTTCATAAAACTATCTAGTAATTTTTAATTACACCCAGAATTGTGTGAGTAAAGTGTTCTGTTGTCGTTATGATTTAAAAAGAGTAAATACAGTTGATTGATAATAAATGGCTTCAGCCATACACCAACCATGAGTGAAAGAAAAGTTTTTGTGTTATCATTCATATTTTCTGAAAAAGGGCCAAGAAATCATAAATTCTGCCAGGGTATGTAAACTTATGAGCACAACTGTATGTACAAGCAGTTATGTCTTGTTTTATGTACTGTTACTCTTGAGTTTTCATTTATTTCAGCCGTAATGATTACCTGGTAAAATAGTCTATTGCTGAGTACTGTGATTGCAGAACTAGATGTTAAAGAAACTTTTAAAAAAATAGTTACTGATGAGTATGAAATTGACATACACTGTAGCATAAATTGCTTTTTGGTTTTGGTTTTAATTTTTGCAGTAACAGCATTCATAGCTTGGAAGCAAACTATCTTTTATAATATGTAGAAAAACACATTTATAATGTGTAAGTTCTTTTTATTTATTATTAAATTTATATAGCCACTTAGCTCACAATGTTGGCAATTTTTATTTTTAGGGCTAAGTTATCTGTTAGTTATCTAGAGACTGTATATGTTTATGAAAACTTATTTTTTATGATTTCAGAGCTTTTGCATCTATTGTAAAATGGCATATTTGAGTTTAACTAGATGTAAATATTAGAACATTTTCTTTTGCTAACTATAGAACTGGAAGAACAGGAACAATACAATTTTTTCCAACAAAGGAATAAATTATTTTAAATAAATATTAAAATTTCAGTTGGTTACCACTGCACTGAGCAATGAGCATTAAAATATTTGCAAATATGGTATTGTAAGCATTAAAGTATTAGAAATTATATTTCTACTTTCTATTTTGCAAAAGGGAGAGTTTGCATCCAAGAAAATTAATAGTTCTTACATTAGTTATGCTATATTAGTTTATTATTATTATTATTATTATTATTATTATTATTATTATTATTATTATTTTATTTATTTATTATTATAGTTATATTTTCTGAGAGAGAGGTAAATTGGCTTGAAAATATTAAATTGCCACACACACACATGATAAAGAAAGCACATGGCATACTTTGAAAGGCTCTCATAGTCCAAACCAGGATTATCTGCATGCTTAACAGGTGGCTACATTTAACAACTTCCAGTGATGGTGAAATCTACTTTTTCAGTTGCTGTATTGCATATTTAATCAGTATAGGAACAAGATGCAAAACATTTCAGTAATCATCTTAGTCCATATCAGTAGAGCCATGAAAAGCAGCTCTCTTCTTCCTCTTCTCATCCGGAACAAATACTTTGTGATAACTAAGAAGGTCAGAGACCCAAGTCTATGATTGTGCTATCAGAGAGAAAGAACCAGCCTTCAGAGCCTCCTTATCATACTTTGGGCTTCTGGGATTGAACCTTCAGTACATAAAGACCTCCTTGTGAAGCTTTTCCTCTGTATGTTATTTTTAACATAGAGTAACTAGGAGAGCCTTGGTTTCTCTTCCAGCAATGCAAAGCTAATAGCATTTACATAAGTAGATACATGAGTGTGCATAACTCCCACATAATTTTGTCTTACGGCTTTGATGATGATGTATGCAGTAAAAAGGAGAAAATCACTTGAAGTTCTAATTACAAAGCTAAGGAAAGAATTGAAATCCAGAAAGGCGTTTTTTAAAAAACCAGTTTAATTTCCGGCTAGTTTGCACATGGGATTCAAGCATCTTAAGTCTGCAGTGTAGAAGACCCCGTAAACAAAAGAATTGCCTTTCTGCAGCTTCCAGACATTTTCAGACTTACCATGTTGCTCCCTAAATCCCCCACAAGGACACCTTAGCCAATCTACAGCCTTGGCAACAAAACCTGACCCTGAAACATTGTCATCATAAGGTAGAAAAGACTAATTAAAGCAAGATTCAGATAGTTCTTGGAGATCCTCTAGTCTAGCCAACTTTCTTATCTAAGCAGGACTTTTTACAATGTTTAATCTGTCATAGCCACCATTCCTGGAACATAAGAAGGAACCAAGAGAGCCTTGGAAGTCAATCCATTCATCTAAAGTTATATCCCAAGAAGCAAAAAGAATTGACTCCTCCGAGTATGGAACCTTGCAATCCCAGTTTTTTTTTCAACATTATAACCAAGCCTTTCTGGATTAAGAGAGCCAAGAATTTGGGAGGCACACAAGCATAATTTTCCAAAGAGACAGTCCCAGAAAAGTCTCTATTGAATGACTATTGCCTACATTCTGAATGAATGAATGATATGGGTTTCCTTGTGCAATTGGTTAGCCAAGAAGAGATTACTGGACTAGATAGGCCAGAGGTCCGATCAGAAGGGCACTTCCGAAGTTGCAAGTTGTCAGAAAGTGGATATGTCCAGTAGCTGAACTGCTACAAAAAGGAGCAGCTATTAACAAGTAGTATTCACTGTCAGCAAATGTTATTATTCTTGAAATATATTTATCAGTATTCAACTAGGGAAGACAATCTATTTGTATATGTTGTTTTTAATGTCTTGGCTTTGCTTTATTCTTGCTTTTTTTTCTTTTTTTGAGTTTGCATTTTAATTTATGAATAAAAATTTTAAAAAAATATTGGAATAAAAAGGAGCAATTGTTAACAAGTTGCATTCACTGTCAGCAAATGTTGCCACATTCTTAAACGTGAGACAATTCAGATAGTGTTTTTCGTGTATTGATATCCAACTGAATTATAAACAGAAAGGTTCGATTTTATTTTTGCATAATATCTGCAGCCATTAAAAGAAAATGGGGGTTGACATTGTAATTGCATATTACACTCTGTGGCAAAACTACAGTTATGTGTGTACTTTATTTTTAGGCATTTTCATCATGATGTCCATGTGCAGTGAAGTCCACGTGTATGAATATATTCCATCCATCCGACAAACTGACCTTTGCCACTACCATGAACATTACCATGATGCAGCTTGTACCTTGGGGGCTTATCACCCTTTGCTTTATGAGAAATTGCTGATGCAGAGGATGAACACAGGAATCAAGGAGGATTTATATCGGAAAGGGAAAGTGATTTTGCCAGGGTTTCGGTCAGTGAGATGCCGACGACGATTCTGGTTCCCATAAGAATGATATCTTTCTCAAACAATGTGCAATACAGGTGCTATAGTCATACTGATAAATAGCAGAAATACTTGAAAAATGGATCCTAGACTAACCAGTCTTACAATGTGTAGTTAAGTAGCAGGCATGAGAGAAATTCTTGTTTCTAGAGCCTCTTATTTTTTTTCTTTGCAAGGTTTTTTTAAGATGTAGCTTTTTGAGAAATGCAAAATTTAGTGAAAATAAACTTGAGTATTTATATGTGGTCTACCAGAAAACATCAGACGTTTCTACTTATATGTGTCAGATTAAAGCCTTTTAGGGGAAGTATTTTATTAGTTTAGTGTAATCCAATAACACAGTTCTTAGAACAAAAATAAAAATGGAATGATAGCAGAAAGTTCTAGTCTAGGATTTCTATCCTTTCCCTCTTCTAAAAAATTTAAAAAGGACAATAAAAAGAACAAAAACTGGATGTGTATTTAATACAATGAGCCATATTCTTTTCATTTTTATTTCATATAGTGCTAAAACATGGCATCCCAGTCTTACAAGTATTTTGTGCTAGTCTATTTTAAAATGCATTAAGACTGTATTTGATTAAATATATAGATAGATTTATAGATAGATTGGAAAGTGTAACAAGAGAGAAACTACTTATTTCAGAAAACAGTTTATTCTTTTGATCTGATGCATTAGCCAAAAACCCTCGAAAAATCTGCAGGGGGAAAAAATATCCTGCAGTGTAGAAGAGCACATGGTTTGTGTGCAGGAGGTTCCAAGTTTAATTCCAGCATCTCCAGCTAAGGCTAGGGAGAAAAAAAATCTAACCATTGCCAACAAGTATTGGATTAGATCAGGGGTGTCAAACTCCCAGCCCACAGGCCGGATGTGTCATGTACTAGCCACGCTCAACCCCGTTGAGCAAAGGGGGAAAAAGTCACTATATGTCACGTGATGACAGTGTAACATCTTGAGTTTGACACCCCTGGATTAGATGGATCAGTGATCTATGAAGCAGGTTGGTTGTTGTAAATCAACTTATCTGACTGAGGAATATTAAAGTGCTGCTTTTGCCTTTGATAACTTGTCCAGGTTCTGAATAAAGGGAAATAGATATAGAAACTGATATTGCTATGGATCATTGAAAAATGTTTATTAGAACAAATTACGTCTAGTCAATCATCCATTTTTATCCCCCAAACAAACATGTTGATGCCTCAGGAAAGTTCAGATGTAGAGCTTAAAGCTTATAGACCTCTATGGAGACAGGGACTTCCTCTGAATCCAATATTTGGGCATTAGCTAACCATTTTCTTAAATATGAAGATCTGTTGAGCTACCTTGTCTAATTGCAAGTGAGTATTTGGCACTACTTGGTAATATTTACTTTGTACCCCGACTAAAATTGTAACTTTTTAAAAGTTAGTTTGGATCAAAATGAAAAAGGTTGGTGTTTCAGAACCACATAGGAAACACTTTTTTTTAAAAAAAGGTGGAAACACTACTGTGTATTAACTAAAATAATTTACATAGTACACATTTTTATGATATGCGCTGAATCGTAAGCAGGCCTGATGGGAACAAATGGCCATTCTCCTCTTTAGATAAACTTATTCTTTTTAATATGTGCCCTCACTTTAAAATGTGAGTTTGGAAAAAGTATTTCCATCCATGTGCATCTGCTGCTTTTTACTAATAAGCAGCCAAAGCACACTTTATTATTTTAAAAAGTATCATTTGATATATGGCAATATACTTTGAACAGTCACTTTAACCAAGTGTCATTTGATATTCCTTCAAGCATCTTTATTCAGTATATAGTGCCAAATGGTCATTTTCCAAGTATTGCCTGTTTTCCAAATGTGGACTAGCACAAACATGTTGATGCCATGATCCTACTTTTGAAGTAAACTATGTTTCTTATCTCACCATTCAATGCAACCATTTCTACCATTTAAGTTGTGGTTGTTTATTCTATGAATTGCAATAGCCTTAGGCTATGGAGTTTAGAAATATATTCTTGGCTCTTTTTCTGAGATTATTGCTTTTACAAGAGAAAAGCTCCTGTATATTTTAACTCCTATGTAATTCGAGGGAAGAAATAAGAGAAAAAGAACAGGAGGATATTGGTGTGCCACTCCTTTCTTCCTAATTCTGCGTTGCTAATTTTTTTAAATGTCATGAGTAGAAGAAAGCAGAATGAATTATAGATTATTGGAAGTTTATTTCTTTTGAGACAGTAAATGAATGTGAACTGAATGTTAAATAGAATGTGTATATTTTTAGATCACATTATATATACAAAGAGAGAGAGAGAAGGCAGGTGCATTATGGTTTATCTATAAATACTGCAT
Source organism: Pseudonaja textilis (assembly GCF_900518735.1). The sequence continues at coordinate 10,557,704 of NW_020769343.1, read as the reverse complement.
TATTAACATTTGTGCTATAATTCAGTGAAAAATCTCACAAATGCGTGTAAATTCTGTTGAAGAGTTTGCTTTATTTGCTGGTTTAAAAGGCAAATACAGGTAGTTTTTGACTTACAGCCACAATTGAGCTCAACATTTCTGCTGCCAAACAAGGCAATTGTTAAGTAAGTTATGTCCTATTTAATGACCTTTTGCCATAGTTGTTAAGCTGTAGAATCACTACAATCAAGTGAGTCATGTACTTGTTAAGCAAATTTGGCTTCCCTCATTTATTTGCAAATGACAATCCCAGGACCCTGGGTTGCTGCAACCATCATAAATACAGGATGAGGTTTTATTGGTGGCTATGGGGATGCTGCAACAGTCATAAGTGTGAGAACTGCTCATAAGTCACTTTTTCTAATGCCATTGTAAGTTTGATAATTAAAAGAGTGGTTCAAAGTTAAAGACTACCTATAATGTTTTTTTTAAAGGCAGGGATTGATTGGAAAAGTAAGTTTCAGTTGACACAAAGACTATACTGATAGCCTCACTTATCTCTGTATTGATAGTGATACAGGTGAAAAGCTGCACTCAACTCTTTTGGTAATTGATTCATTTTCTGTTATTTTATGGTCTATACTTTCCACTGTGAATTTTTTAATGTGGTGCTCTTGATTTTTATAAATAATGCCTTCAGATTGTGAAATTGAAATGTTTTTATGTATATTGCAGGGAATTAACTATTGAGCCAATTTTTCGTTGCTAGACAAAAACACAATATTCATTAAATTGTATTCCTCTAATCTTATATATAATTTGAAGGTATATTTAAGCTAACATTGGGCTTCCCGTTAGCTTTGCTTTCTGAAATCTTGTTTTTTAATAATAGCTTATATCCATCATGTGTGCTCTTATTCTGCCAGAACATTTAAAAAGAGTAAAACCCACTTTAGAAATAGAATTTAGTTTCCTATGAATTTCAGCTTTTATGATGTTAAAAGATACAGAGTTCTTACATTCAAGGTTAGACATTCAAGGTATATTGAAAGTGGGGTCACTGTTCGTTGAAATTTTAGAAGTCAAGGGTGCCCAGATAAGATTTTTCATTGGCCTGGGAGAGGAATTGTGTGTTCTGTGTGGTCTTCACAGAATCCAAAATGTTGCCTAGCTAAGTCTCTGATTCAATTTCTCTGATGGAACCTGAGTTGCCTTGAACTCTGAAAATTTAATTACTTTTAATAATGAGTACAAATAACCCTATTCATATATAAACAATGCCTTCTTATTAATCAGAAGAGTTTTCCTGGGTTTAGTTGTAAAGATAATATTCTAGTACTCTCAAAAGGATTTACTTTCAAATGGAAAGTTAATCTTAATCTTGAGCCAATTACAAAAATTGGAAGATGAGAAGTATTTAGTATCATTTCAGTTATATAATGGTGGAATTAGTACAGAAAGTCCCTGGATGACTTTGAGCTAGTTGTTAGCCTCAAAAGAGTTGTTGTAGAGGGAATTAAATTGAAGAATAATGCTGTGTATGTTGCTTTAAATTCCCAGAAAAAAATATTGATTTTGATGTAGCAAGCAAACATGACACTTCAAAATCATACTTTAAATCAGAATAGTAGAGTTGGAAGGGACCCTGGAGGTCTTCTACTCCAACTCCTACTCAAGCAAGTAACCCTATAGTATTTCAGACAAATGATTGTCCAATCTCTTCTTTAAAATCTCCAGTATTAGATAGAGCCTCCACAACATCTGAAGACAACTCATTCCACTGATTAATTGTTCTTGTCACAAAATTTCTCCTTAGTTCAAGGTTGCTTCTCTTCTTGATTAGTTTCCATCAGTTGCTTCTTGTCCTGCCTTCAGGTGCTTAGTTGACTCCCTCTTCTTCATAGCAGTCCTGAGATATTAGAACACTGCTATCATGTCTCCCCTAGTCCCTCTTTTAATTAAACTAAACATACCCAATTCCTGCAACTGTTCTTCATATGTTTTAGTCTACAGTCCCCTAATCATTTTTGTTGCCCTTCTCTGCACTCTTTTTGAGTTTCAATATCTTTATATCATGGCAATCAGGATGCACAATTTTTTTCAAGCCAAAAAATGTGCTTACCCCCTTCTGTTACTATCCCAGGATAGCTTACTAAACAGGGGGTAAAGTTAGTATAAAGAAATAAATGACTGAGGACAGGACAACTAAATTTCCACTACTTTAATTAAAATTAAATACAGTTAATATGATCACATCTCATGTACATAGCATGCAATAATAAGCCTTGGCTTCTGTGCTGTGTTCTTTCCTTCTGGTGAAGTGATGAGAACACTTTTCTAACTTAAAGTCACCATAGGTTGTTGCTAGTGCACATCTATATGTCTGAAAAGTGCAAATTATTGTTAGTTTAAACTGTAGTTGCCACAATCAAGACAGCAAGGAAGTTCTTCCTTCTTTTTGGAGGAAGTTTTCTTGAAAGCAAAATATTTGATAATTATGTGAAATTTACTTGCTTATGCTATCAGTGTTCACTTCAACAAAGCAGCAGGAAACCATAACACTTTTTAACAACTATATTGTCCAAATGTAGAAGCCATGAAAAATAATTCTATTGCTGCAGATGACTTCCCTGGTTTAAATTTAACATAATTGATCCTTTGGTAACAAAGTGTAAAGTACATTGGGGTGGGAAATGTGTTCATGCCCATATATAAATAGCCTCATTCCAGATAATTAAACTGGTTAGCACAACCTTGACAAATGTCATCTACTATTTTGGCCTCTAGTTTCTATCATCTCCAATTACTGGAATGGGGATGGCGAGAATTAGTCTAAAACAGCCAGATTTAAAAGAGTTTAATCCAAATGACTGAATTTAAACTTTAATTAATACAGCTTAAGCGCACTTATTTGAAAGTATAGTCTACTGGAGTCAATGGTATTTATTGCCAAAGGGAGGTCTGAGCTGTAAATATGTGTAGTGAAGTGAAATGTGTGCTTGCAATGTTTTAGACTTAGATTTTTGTCATAGATGAATTTTTAAAAGGAAGCAGAACAATTTGGACTAATTGTAAGGCAATCATGGTAAACTGGATTTCAGAATGTAAAGCCTTGCTTGAAGAAGTTTTGAAGCTACAGAGCATTGGACTTGTACTTCATACTTAGCACCCTATTTCAATTGGGCCAAAGATTGTCAGCCCTGTGGTTATGTCCTTCATACTTAAATATCTGAAGCAGATGTTAGTATTATGTATAGATTGAAAAAAGATATGTATTAATAGAGAAAAGATATGCATTCATAATAATAAAGTTAGCTTATTAAATATGAAATATTAATGAATATACAGGTAATCCTTGCATAACAATCATAACTGTTGCTAAGCAATGCAGTCATTATGCAAGACATGTGACCATGAGGGGCTTACAGCCTCCTTTCCACCTAAGTCATTAAGTGAATCACCTGTAGTCATTATGCAAAACATCATGTGATTGTGACTTGCAGATTTACTGCTGGCTTTCTCCATTGACTCTAGTTATTGGAAGTCAGCAAATGGCAATCACACAATTGTGGAATATTGCAACAATTGTAAGTGTGATGAAACAAGGCAGTTGTTAAGCAGGATACCTGTATTGGAAAATATTCAGGCTCCGTGTGATACTTAGCACTTGAAAAATGTGCTGGTTTGAACTTTATCCAAAAACTATTCTAGTCACAGATTAAACTTTGAACTCATTTAATTTGGTTACAACCCATATTTTTTACCAGTTTAAATACACAGGCATGTATATTAAAAAGTATCTCACTGTGGTTTTTTAGTGTTCCAGCTAAGCATGTACAAGCTGACAATGGAGCTTCAGATTACTGTTTTTGTAGGCTTCAGAAGCTTGATCATCTACATCTTATTAAGGTAAATTAAATATCAATTGAATTCCATTTAATATCCAACTTTTTTCACCTGGTATTCTATTATTTGGAAATAAATGAATTACACTGGGCAATTTTTTAATAAATTTCCCCTGCAGAAATAGAGGTGGTCATAATACTGTCTTCAGTGTAGCAAAAAATACCTTAGTAACTGATTTAGATTTTAGTAACTAATGCTTCTTGAAAGTTTATGGAACTAACTTTTATTATTGCAAAGTTACATTACTTAAGAAAGGACTGTATCCTATATGGTTAGATCAAGACTGGTTCATGGAACAAACTTTCCCTTTTGGAAAACAAAACAAAACACATTGCCTCAAACCATGACCGAGTCTACTGAATAGAATGGACTGTGTTAGGAGAATTGCTCTTATTGGGAATCTTTCTGTTGAATTTTCCACTTCCCACTGCAACTCTCTGTATACTCTGTGGAAAGACCTTTGGGGAAAATCGAAAGCTGCAGCAAGAAGTAAGACATGTGAGTTGCACAAAGCTACCTTTCTCTTCATGCAACTTTGCATACAATGCATGAGTTGAAATTTGTTCTTAAATTATTATCTGTGAACTGGATTCTTTAAAGCTAGTTGCTGAGTTATTCAGTAGAATACTGTGTACTTTTTAATAGCCTTGATAATTATTTTGTATGATGATTTTTAAGTGAATGTACACTCTTCAAGAAATGAAAGTTTGAGATTTTCCAGGAGTCCTGTTTTTAAAAAGTGTTTGGATACATTTTAACACTTTTGTATTTTCTATTTTGATTTTATATATTTTTATGTATGAATAGTGTACAGACCTTCTTGTAAATAAAGTTCTTTTTTGTAAATTAGAAGCACTAATGGTTTCCTTATTTAGCTTGAAGAAGTGAAATTGCCCAAGCTAGAAAACAGCTACTTCTCCTCACTCCCTAGGCTACAAAACAGCTACTTCTCCACAATCCTGTTCGCACTCCCCAAGCAGTAACAATGCCACCTTGGACCATCTGGTTTCCCAGCTCAACGTCACCTGCCTTCAAAACAGCACTGGAGACATGGCCCTTCCCTTAGCCCAGGAGTATCAAACTCATGTCACATGGCAGTATCACATGATGATGTATCAGGACTTTTTTCCCCTTTGCTAAATTGTGTGTGGCAAGCGCATGATTTGGTATCTGGTATCTGTCAGATGGTGCTCCATTCAAAATCCAAGAAGGACACTTAGACTCCATTATTATAGAGAAAAGAAACTTTTACTGGAAATCAAGTGGTAGTATCAAAAGGATTCTAGATCTGAGGATTTATGTGCAAAAAAACACATATACAAAGTTATGGCAATGTTTCCACTCACAACAGTTCAAACAGTCCATCCAATCAAAGATGTGTATAATGTCATGTGGGGCATTTTCAGGTGGTGATGCAGACATCTGGCCGTTGATCTTGGCCTAGTTTGATAAAGAGCTGCAGTTGCTCAGTAAGAAAGCAAATAAGCATAAACAATAAAGTTTTCCCCAAGTTATACAGTTCATTCTCTAAAACCTCCAGCACATTTCCCACCCCACAAAGCCCAATTAATTCACCCTCCTCCCCGTTACTATGGCAGCCAAAAAGCAAAAGAAAAGAGAGGAGTCTTGAAGGCTGACAGTATCTAAAATCTTTGCCGATCCACAAATACCAATGGGTGGGGTTCAATTTTTTTTCCTACCGGTTCTGTCGACGTGGCTTAGTGGGCATGGCAGGGAAAGGATACTGTAAAATCTTCAGTCAGAAGTGGTATTTGCCGGTTCTTCAAATGACTCAAAATTTCCGCTACTCATTCTCCAGAACTGGTCAGAACCTGCTGAATACCACCTCTGACAAATATGACAATAACTAATAGAGAGATGATGTGCTGTAAAAGTTGGAATATTAATTATAAATAAAGTATTTGGATGTCTCTTTGTAGTGGGCAGAAGAAGTATTGGCTTTAAACAGGAAAATCTAGTCTTAATACCCATCCTCAAATAGCTCCTGAATAAAGCTGAAGAACCCTCTAAAATAGATCCAGTCTATTTTAGGTCCCTTATATGCCCACAACCTATTAGCAGACTTACATCCTTTCTGCCTTCACTGAAACCAATGAGAAAGATGATGAACCTTATTAATAATATTACTAAGTTTCTTTCCACCTTACTGTCATGAGCTCAATAATAAATAACTTGAGTATGAGAGCTAATCTACTTAGTGATCTGCCTCTTGTATTTAATTTAATTTTGAAAATAAACTAGATCACTGGTCTCCAAACTGTTTGTTGTTAATTATTTCTAATTAGCAACCATTGAAACATTAACCATAATTAGCCATTAAGCATTGAAGCCTGGCTTGATTGATTCCTGCCTACCACAGGGAATGAGAATAATATTTTAAAATAGAACATTCAGCAACAGTCCCTAGTGTCAAAAAGATGTTTTCCATATGTGTTCATTGTAATTCAATTTTCCTGCAACGAACTGTCCTTATTTTCCTTATGAAGTTTTGTTCTAGGTTTAATACATCCAGAATGCCAATTTCAGCAAATGCAAAGTGCTTGTCAAAGTAAAATTTCCAACCCGCAATATTCAACGTTGGTTAGATCTAATCTCTAAAATTGTGTTGAATTCTGAGCATCACGCTTTTTAAAAAATGCAGAAATATGAGAACAAGTTACATACAAGCCCAGCATTAAGTAAGTAAGGCAGTGGTTCTTAAACTGGGTCAATTATCCCTTTTCCACGTATTGAATAATGCCATCGCATACATATATACAGACACACACACACATTTTAACCTATGTCAGCCTTCTAATGTAAGCCAAACTTGGAAACCAAAGTCCCCCCAAACTAAAACTGGTTTTGTTATAAAACTTTTGTCACAGAATATCAAAAGTCTGGTTGTGTGTCTTTCATCCCTCCCTTTATCTTCAAGAGAATTAGGGATGGTCAAATCTGATGTGCTTTCTTAAATTGCATTTCTGACTTGGACTCCGATTTCTTTTATCTGACCATTTTCTTGGTTATATTTCTTCCTCCCGTTCCTCAGTTATTTTTTCTGCCCACTACACACAAACATTTCAATAGCAGCATTCCCAAACTGATTCACAAATAAGCAATTTCAGATTTGTCCATAATTTCCAAATATATCCTCCAAGTTTAAGAGCCATTGGATTAAGGGACAAAAAATATTACAAGGCTTATGGAAGGAGAATCTTCAGAAAAATTCAATGACAAAATAATAGCAGCTTCAAGAAATAACTTGTAGAAAGTCAAAGTTTGTTTTCTTCAAACCCACAGTGCAGATCACAAGATCAGTTTCTTGAGTTGCAGGAAAAGAGATTCCACTTGAATGTTAGAAAGAACATAACTGTGATGAAATGTCTGCATTCTCAGGAGAGAGGGGCTGCTTTTCATAAGGCAACAAAGAGACAGTGGAGCTTAGAAAGTTCAATTGACAGGGAGTTAAACAGCTCCCCCCTAGCTTTTTCCAGAGTGTATCTGTGTTTATGCAAATAGTTGGTTTACTCTGGCAAGATTTCATCTATAGGTGAATAAAGAAAACTACTTCAGAATCTCGACATGTCGTTTGTGGTTTTGGGGACCTGACAATAACATAACAGAATGTAAGGCACAGCTGTAAGGGCATTAGAGGAGATGAAAACTTTTATATATGTGAACCTCAGAAATCCTTAAAAAGGGGGGAAAATGCTTATGAGCAGAAACTAATGAAGGTCATACAATGAAAGGCCAAAACCGTACAAGGGAAAAATATCGAGAAAGGATGGGATCCAGATGAAGGTAACAAAAGTGAGTTCTCAATCCTAGCTAAACCAGGTCCTGAATCAAAATGTGACAAAGAATGGATCGTTCAGAGAGATCAATAGACAAAAAATGCTAAATACACCACTTTGAACCATCCCATAATGTCACAAATGGAATTTAAAAAAAAAAAAAGAGATTACTGAAGGGACAATCACCAAAAGCAACTTCTACTTTTTATGTTAGCCTACAAATTATTTTTACATAGAATTGTTCCACAGGAGTTTTTTTGCACTGTACTTGTGGGTAATTATAAATAATTTGATTTTATATTTAGAAAAACCAGAACATCATATTTAATAGGATTACAAAATATCTAATATGATATTTTGTACTATTTTATTTATAGTTTTAGTTTATAGAGTTCTTATTTTTTTATTATTGTAAGCCCCCCAGAGTTATCTTGAGGTAAGATGGGTGGCCCATAAATTTTATGAATAAATAAATAAAAATATGCGTCACTTACTATTCCTTATTCCCAAAAGCAGGGGTCCCCAAACCTGGCATTTTTAAGACTTGTGGACTTCAACTCCCAGAATTCTGGGAGTTGAAGTCCAAAAGTGTTAAAGTTGCCAAATTGCCCAAAAGGATCTCAGAACTATATATATATATATAAATGAATAAATCAATTTCTTTGTTTTTAGGTTGAGTTGGAATATATTCTGAAAAATCATGATACAGCAAACAGCATTTTGTGTGGACAGTTACAGCAGAAATAATCAAATTACTTCCAGACTAGGAAAACAGAACAACTGCCTATTCTGCTCCTCAAACATACTCAGCAGGAAATATTTTGATAAACAGGAGACACAATGTCCATTTATAGCATGACAATAAACTTATTTTTCCCACAAGTGCTATGAAAGCACAGTCTCTGCCTTTATATTAAGACATCAGAGTGCATCTTTCACTGAGTTAACATTTATTGCTAATATGTTTCTTTAAATTAAATGGGTTTTTTAATAAAATAGTTTTATAAGCCTGGGCTATTGTCTTTAACTGAGCTAATGTTCCCTTAAGACATTTCTGCAAAGGAAAAGCTTCTCTCTTTTTTCTGAAACTATTTCTATACACAGTCTCAGGAATATTATTTATTTATGCAATTTGTTCCCAGACTCTTATCTAATCAAATGTTAGGCATTGTACTGAAATTACAATTAAAAATACAATGATAATATTAAAATATTAGAATAATACAATGCACTAAAGCTAAATTGATGACGCTCCTTCTAAAAGAAACAGATCTTTACCAAACCTCCAGCAGGCTGTAAAAGCGAGGCAATTCTTGACTTGGAAGTTGTGCTGTTTCATAGTGCAGGAACTTGCATTTAGTGGGAAAACTTCTCTATTAATGGTCTTAGCGTGCAAACCAACTGCAAAGTATTTCAGGACCAAGATTTTGCATGGTAATATAATTAATCCTAGCAGTACAATAAGTTAAATGGCTGTCTAGCTCCTGAGTAATTTTAAATAAACAATAGGTAAACCATCTTTCTGATGCTTACTGTAGTACAGTAGTCCTTGACTTACAACCACAATTGAGCCCAAAATTTCTGTTGTTAAATGAGACTTTTGCTAAGTGAGTTTTGCCCCATTTTACAACCTTAAGTGACTCCCTGTAGTTGATAAGTTAGTAACTTGGTTGTTAAGTGAATCTGACTATGCTTGTCAGAAGGTCACAAAAGGTGACTTTGGGACACAGCAATGGTCATAAATATGACCCAGTTGCCAAGCATCTGAATTTTAATCACATGATCATGGAGATGCTGCAAAGGTCAAAAATGTGAAAAACGGTCATAAGTCACTTGTTTCAGTGCTGTTGTAACTTTGAACGGTCACTAAATGTTGTAAGTTGAGCACTACCTACAGTCTGAAAAATATACGTAACATATTTTACAGAGCCCACAATAAAATTCACAGAAGAAGGTTGAATTGATTCTATGTGTCAACAGCTACAGTCAAAGTGACCTTAAAGAACTACAAACTTCTCTAAAGAATTGTATGACATCTTAATGACCATTCACTATGTTATAGTGTAAGCTTTCATCTACTTGATTCATCTATTTTGTAAGATGCACAAATTATAACCACAAATTGGCATTAGAACGTTCACAATTGGTTGTTAGGAGAGATTGCAATCAGGAGGCAAATAAAAAACGAAAAGACTAAACCCTGACAATGTAAACAGAAGTGAATCTGAGTTCTAAAATAAACTTTTAAGGTATAAAGTCATGCGGATAAAAACCACTTCATACATGGAGTCTGTAAAAGCCTTTGTTGTAGGAGATTTGTAACTTCTTAAATTGCTGCAAATCTCTTGATTTTTGTTCTAACACAAGTTTCGAAAATGTTAAAATAAAAGCAAAGTAAGGATAGCAATTATTAACCAAATAGTGCCAAGCTAATTAATACTTAGTAGAATACAGACCCTCTTTCAATTTACAAATGATAGAACAATTTCTGAATGAGCCAAGCAGTTTCCCAGTGGAATTTCTTTTAAAGTTTCTTTGTTCAAAAAGATTTATTTTAAGCTTCCTGGTTGTTGTTTTTTAACTAGCCAGTGAATTCTATAATTCCCACAAGGATATATTTGAATGCATTCCACATAATATATCTGTGCAATATTCATGTAACTGAGTTAATAAAATTAATATAATTAATTTATAAAATACACAGAACTTACCTGTGTGAATGTATCTGCCATTAAACAAAATTGTATTGGATATGAATATTTGTGAGTGCTGTTTTTTGATTTTAGTTCAGCTTTTAATACAATCATTCCTTGGCATTTGGTGAACAAACTGGGACTAAATTTTAATACTTCTTTTTTAAAAAAATGTAGTTTATTAATTTTACAATTAAAACCAACCGACAATACATACACAAATAAACTGAAGAAAGGAAAGGGGGAAAGGAAAGCAAAAAAAGAAAAATTTAGAGAAGAGAGAGAAAGGGAAATAGAGAGAAAAAGAACAAGAAGAGAAAGAAAAAAAAAGGAAAAGAAGAAAGTTAAAAGCATTCTTATTTTTTACAAACTGCAATTTTAATACTTCTTTATGTAACTGGATTCTTCATTTCCTTATTGATAGGCACCATTTTGTGCGAGTTGGAAGAAAAGTTTCAAATTCCATCTCCCTGAGTATAGGTTCCCCATAGGGCTGTTTTCTTTAAGTCTGTTACTGTTCACTTTGATAACCCATGACTGCTGTGCCAAGTCTACTATGAATCATATTGTGAAGTATGCGGATGGCACAGCAGTGGTGGGGGTCTCATCCGGGATGACAATGAAGATGCTTATGGGGAAGCGGTCAAAGCTATGGTGGACTGGTGCAATAAAAATAACTGGCGTAATCATACTTCACTTTGTAGCAAGACTGCAGCTGTAGAGGTGGTCAACAGTATTAAGTATCTGGAGGTGCGGATAAATAACAATCTGACTTGGTCTCTTATATACATACATTACATCTACATACATTATCTTTAGTGAAGTGTGCGAACCAGTGACTGCAAGTATTCTAATTTATGACTGACCTACCCGGAGCTACTTGACCTGTTTTTGGAGTTTTGACAGCCATGCGCATGCGTGCGCACACACACACACATTCTTATGACCAGTTACAACATCCCACACAGTCATGTGACTGAGGTTTTCTATGTTTTTTGCCAGTTTCCAACAATTCCTTCTGGTTTCTGGTTAAAAATGTCCATTGGAGAAAAGGGACTTTTTTTTAACAACCAGTGTTTGCTTAATGACCACAAGGTTCACTTAGCAACCATTGTGTTTGCCTAACCTGGGATCTGCAACCTTTAACACTCAAAGAGCCATTTTTCTATTTTCTTTTAAACAGATTTCTCTCTCTATTTCTTTCTTTCTCCCCTACTCTCTTCTTTCTCTCTGATCTCTCTTTTTCTTTCTCCCTCTCTCTCTTTCTCCTCTCTCTCTCTTATTTTTCTCTCTGTCTCATCGCTCTTTTTCATCTCTTTTTCTTTCTCCCTCTCCCTCTTTCTCATCTCTTGTTTCTCATCTCTTTCTCTCTCTCATCCCTCCCTCTCCCTCTCTCTGTCTCTTGTCTCTCTCTCTCTTTCCCTCCCTCTCTCTACCTCTCCCTCTCCCTCTCTCTGTCCCTGGCAGCTGCTTCCTGCTTCTCTGCAGCCGCGCTAACAGCATTCAACCTGGCTGCTTCCCTCCTCCTTCTCAGCCTCATACATACAGAGCAAACACTCACACATTTCAATGCCATCCAGTGCTGGATGGACTTGCTCCTGCGTTGAGGTACCTTAAAGGGACAGACTGCGGTGGCAGCCTTCATGCTGTGAAGGGAGGAAGAAAAGTTCGGCAACTCTTGTCCTTCTTGGGCATACACACACACAGAGAGCATGCACACATGGCACTAGAGGGACTCGCCCACATGCTGACTCCTTGCAGAAGATCCTCCCGGCCCCGTGTTTGCATGCTCTACCCAAGAAGGAGGAGAAGAGTTGCCAAACTTTTCTTTCTTCCCTCTCCTTCACAGCCGAGCTGCTCGGAAGGCGGCTCCTGTGGCCTGTCTCTCGCTTTACAGTCTCCCCCTCACCATTACTCCTGCGTTGAGGTACCTTAAAGGGACAGGCTGCGGCGGCTGCCTTCATGCTGTGAAGGAAGAAAGAAAAGTTTAGCAAATCTTCTCCTCCTTCTCGGGCATACACACACACAGAGCATGCACACATTGTGTGTGTGTGTCGATGGAAGGTCCCAGCCTCATGTGTCCATGCTCTGTGTGAATGTCCGAGAAGGAGGAGAAGACTTGCCAAGGTTTTCTTCCTCCCTCTCTTCTGACACACTGACCAGGCAGGTGAGCAGTGTCACGTGGGGCAAGTGTCCTCCCAGCCAGCGCAGCCATGGGGATCCGACCTCATATAAATGCAAGTTTGCAGACACCCCAGGATTCCAGGCTTTGGCTGCAAGAACTGCAGACGGCCTTCCCCACCACACACTTCCACCTCCTACCACCCTATGTGAGGCAGGAGGCCTGACAGAAACCTCCTGGCCCAAAGACACCCTCCATGATGGAGCCCTTTCCAGAGAACAAAGCAAAAACATACTGATCCATCCCGATGGGGAGCTTCAGAGTGGCAGTGCCCTCGGGGAGCTGGGAAACCATCTTGTGCAACATAGCAAAATTTACTTTAGCAACTGGGAGTTGCTGCTTTGTGTTCTGCAAGTCCCCCTCCCTTTGGGAAATGGCTCTGGGTGGCAGAGAGGAACAGGATTCAACCTGGCTGCTTTTCTGCCGCCCAGAGCCATTTCCTGATGGGGACTTGCTGGACCCAAAGCAAAATTTTGCTGTACTGGAAACTCTCATTCTCCCAGCTAGACCAGCAAGGAAAAGAAGCAGCCGCTGACCTGGCCAGAGCTGACACGGAGCTGCTCCATGTGTTCTCTGGTGAAGGCAAGTGGGGAGGGGAAGGTGACTAGCGGCGACAGGTAGGGACCGGAGCTTGCTTGCAGAGCCTCACTCACCAATCGCGAAGGCAGGGAGCAATGGCTTGTGTGGCAGGTGGGAAAAAGCAGGCTGAAGGCAATCATGTCGCGCACGTGCAATAAGGACTGACTGGGCAGGGGGGGAAGGGGGGGCGGAGAGGGGCAGGGCCAGCTAGTGGTGCGATTTGCCGGTTCTCCGAACTGCGCAGAATCATAACAACCGGTTCTATAGAACTGGACAGAACCGGTAGAATCCCACCCCTGCATATACACGGGGGGGAAAAAGAATCCTTCAAATTTACAAGATGGATGGCATAAGGCATAAAGCTGTTACAGAATCTAGTCGTGCTGCTATACTTTGAAACCTCCTCCCAGAGGGCAGCATCAGAAACAGACTGTGAAGTGTGTGTGTGTGTGTGTGTGTGTGTGTGTGTGTGTGTGTGTCTGGTCTCTAACAATCCTTCGAGCTCTAAGCACCTAGCACTTATAAGCAGTATCCGGAATAATGGGAAGTGTTTTGTTTGAGCAATGAGAGGCTGAACCAGAGCATGAGTGCAACAATACTTTATTTTACAATAAAGGGCTGACCGTGCTTGCCAAGCCTGGAACTGGCTCGCAGCAATCAGCAACCGGTTGGACCCCGCAGCCTGCTTTTATAGCTGGCTGCTGGGGAGAGCCAACCAATGGGAATGGGGGAATAACGCCCACGTAAAGAGAGTGGACCTGAGTGAGAACTCCTTGAGTCCTCAGGACATAACACCCCTTCCCCCCAGATGCGAACATGCATAGTCCTTGAGGTAGACGGGGGGTTTGTGTTGGCGCCCGGAACGGCGCAACTCGGGAACATTGTCTGTCTGTTCGGTACCAGTCTGTGATGGTCGAGCTGGCATAGTGTCGCCAACACTCTCTCTGGACTGGGCATCCTCGGGAACCACCGGGTTGGTTACTGGGGTCGAGCTCTCGTGGGTTGGATCAGGCTGGTCAACTCTCTGGGCGCTGTTGTCCGAGTTTGGGCTGACCGGAACGACCGCTGGTGCAGACTGGTTGCTGGGTACGATGTGGCTGGGCGGCGGATGAGGCGGTTCCCCTTCGACTGGAGACTCTGGATTCTTGTTGGCAAGGGTGCTGAGGCGCCTTCTAAGCTGGTCTATGTGTCTCCTCCAGACGCGACCATCCTCCAGCCTGACTCTATACGATCTCGGCCCGGTGATGGCGATGACCTCGCCTGGAATCCAGAGTGGGTCCCCAGCAAAATTTCTTGCGAATATCGGCTCCTGTAACAAAAAATGTCTAACCCCCGAAGTAGAAGCGAGGGGAGAGTCAGGGCAGTATTGTGGGTGCAATCTGTCCAATACAGTCCTCAGGCGCCGGCCCATCAGAAGTTCCGCTGGGGACTTATTGGTGACTGCACAGGGGGTTGAGTGCTGGCTCATCAGGAACCGTGCGAGTTTGTGGTGCCAGTCATCCCTGCCAAACCTAGCGAGGGCCTCTTTGGTGGTCCTGACGGCCCTTTCAGCCAACCCATTACTGGCAGGGTGAAATGGGGCTGTGAAAATGTGGCGAATGCCCAGGTTGGCAGCAAAACGGCTGAATTCTACTGATGCGAACTGTGGGCCATTATCGGAGACAATGGAGTCGGGTAGTCCATGTGTAACGAACAGGCGCGTTAACACGTTGGTGATTGCTAGTGTGGTGGTCGTGGATAGCTGTGCCACGTCTATCCATTTGGAATAAGCGTCCACGACCACTAGGAACATCTTTCCATGCACGGGGCCTGCCAGATCGATATGGATTCTAGACCAAGGGGCGTTGGCGCTCTCCCATCTGGTAGGGGTGGTGATGGGGGGAGCAGGACGGGATTCCTGGCAAATGCTGCAGGAACTTACCCAATTGACAATGTCCTCGTCTAGACCCGGCCACCACACGTAGCTGCGTGCTAATGCCTTCATTCTCACAATGCCGGGGTGTCCCTCGTGCAACGCCTCCAGGACTCGGGTACGCAGCGAGGTCGGAATGACCACTCGAGTGCCCCACAGTAGACAACCCTGCAAACTGGACAGCTCCTGCATGCGAGTCTTAAAGGGTGCGAATTTGTTATCAACGTTGCCTCCCGGCCACCCCCTCCTCACCCAGTCGAGCACCTGGGCGAGCGTTTGGTCTGCCTTGGTTTTAGCGGCGATGTCAAGGGCGGTGATGGGCAGGTCCAACTGGGTGATTTCGAAAATGGCGTTGACAGGAGCTGGGTCTTCAGCCGGAGCGGGTAAGGGGCAGCGACTGAGAGCGTCGGCGTGGGATAGAGTTTTGCCCGGGCGGTGAATAAGTTTGTATGAGTAGGCCGCTAGGAAAAGCGTCCACCTTGTCATTCTAGGGGAAAGGACTTGAGGTGTCTGTTTGTCGCCGGCCAGTAGGCCCAGGAGGGGCTTATGGTCGGTGACCAGTTCGAAGAAATGGCCAAAAAGGAATTCGTGAAACTTTTTCACGGCTGCAACAGCTGCTAGGGCTTCCTTGTCTATTTGGCTGTAATTACGCTCCGTGGCCAAGAGCGTCCTGGAGAAAAAGGCAATGGGGGCCTCGGCGCCATTGGGGAGTCTGTGACTAAGGACCGCCCCAATTCCAAAAGGAGATGCGTCTGCTGCCAGTATTAAAGGAAGGTTGGGGTCGAATTGGATGAGCACTGCCTCTGACGTAAGTAGTGATTTGACGGCATTAAACGCCTGGTCTTCTTTGTGCCCCCAGTGCCACGGTGACTTTTTGTCTAGTAATCTGTGTAGGGGTTCGGCTACTGAGGCTTTATGGGGCAAGAAGGATGCATAAAAGTTCAGCAGCCCTAAGAAAGCTTGTAGCTCTGTTTTGGAGGTTGGTGTGGGAGCTTCGTGGATTGCTCTAACCTTGGACTCCAGGGGGTGAATGCCAGAGGCGTCAATTTTATAACCCAGAAAGTCCACCTGTCTAGTGGCAATGGCGCATTTTTCTTTTTTTAACTTGAGGCCATGCTGTCTGAACCTCTCTAACACTGCTCGCACTCTCTGGAAGAGTTGGGGTCTGTCCCTGGCCGAGACCAAGATGTCGTCGAAGTAGGGTACTACACCAGGGAGGCCCTGTAAAATCCGCTCCATGAGGGATTGAAAAATACCTGGGGCAACACTTACGCCAAATTGGAGACGCTTACATTGGAAGGCACCCCTGTGAGTGACGATGGTCTGAAGTTCCGCTGTTTGGTTATCAACAGGGAACTGCTGATATGCTTGAGACATGTCCAATTTAGCAAAAATACTGCCCGGCTCGAATGTGTGCAATAAGTGCTGAATGACGGGCACAGGGTAGGCGCTAACTTGTAAATATTTATTGATTGTTGTCTTGTAGTCCGAGCAAATTCTCAGGCTACCATCTTTTTTAAGGGGTGTAACGATGGGCGTCTCCCACTTGGCGAAATCTGTTGGCTCAATGACCCCTTGTTTTAGTAGTTTATCCAATTCAGCGTCTAGTTTTGGTCGAATAGCAAATGGAACTCTACGTGGTTTTAATCTAATTGGGACTGCCTGGGGGTCAACGGAGAACGAGATGGGGGTTCCATTATAACACCCCAGCTCCTCGCTGAACACATCTGCGTAGTCAGCGAATAAGGAGTCAGTGTCTGAGGTTGAGACAGCATGGACTCCTGTTAACCCTAGGCCGAGGTGGGGAAACCAATCGAGCCCCAATAAGGTGGGTAGATTGCCGTTAACTACCACTAGAGGTAGGTGGCCTTTAAAAGCTCTAAAACTGACAAAGAACTTGCCTCTGCCGATCACGGGAATGGCCTTCCCCTGGTAGTCCTTCAGACCGAACTGGCATCTCTGAAGCCGGGTAGTAGATAGGCTGGGGTGGAGTCTCTTGAGGGTGTTCCACGAGATTATTGAGAGCGCTGACCCTGTGTCAACCTCCATGTGGCACGGTTTACCTTCTAGGGAAACGGAGAGAGAAATTTTACTAACAGCGTGGCAAGTACACCTGGCAAGGCGGTGCGTGCGACAGTTTAATACTTGCCTCTGTGGTCCCGCGTGCGAGGACGGGGGTCTGTGTGCAGCGCTTTGGGGGGCTTGGCAGACTCTCGCGATGTGCCCCCTCTTATGGCAGTTGTTGCAAGTGGCTCCTTTAAACTTGCAGGTGGCCCTTTGATGCGATCCCCCACAGGCTAGGCACAATGTGATGTGCTTGGGTGGACCGGTGTATTCTTGTTTGGCCCCTACCTGCGACCGTCTGTCATTGGCGAGGCGGTGGACGTTGTTTTCATCGTTGTGGGTTTCCTCCGCTTCCACCTCTTCGGAATGGACTGGGAACGATGCTAGCTTGGCACTTGGGCCCTGAATTTCGGTGGCTGAGTTCGTTGCTAGCTCGGCTGCTAGGGCCTCCTCGACCGCTTGCGCGAGGTTGAGGTCTTTTTTTGCAAGCAGGCGCCTCTGTAGATTGAGATCCTTGACCCCACAAACTAATTGATCGAGGAGCATGTCCTCCAAGTATGTTCCAAACCCGCAGTGCAGGGCTGCTGTTCTGAGGGCGGCCATATATTGATTGATGGTCTCCTTACTTGATTGCTTCCTCATACGGAACGTGAACCTCCTGGAGATTTGTGAAGGCCTGGGAGCGTAGTGGTTAGTGAGGATCTCAAGCAACTCGGACCACGGAACGTTTTTCAATTCTCTCGGCGCTACGAGTGCTGCGGCGGTATCGTAAACGGTGGCTCCGCAGTAGATTAGGAAATAGGATTTTTTCCGATGCTCTCCCGCATCCGCCAAGCCGACCGCATCGATGTAATGATTGAAGCGGTTCTTATACGACTCCCACTTCTCTTCATCTGGTTTAAACGCCGGGAATACTGGGTTGGAACTCATGGTGCTGGAACGGCTGGACTACCTGCGGAAAAAATCTCTCTGGGACTACGGGCGCTCGTGAGTGATATCAGCTCTGGAGAGGTTTTTTCGCTACTCTCTCTTTCTCTCTCTGGGTTACCACGTTGGCTGCTAGCCGTTGGAGGTGTCTTGATTCGCGCCAAAAAGTGGGCGCTAATGACTTCCTACAGCGCTGTGCTGTGTCTCCTACTGGCTCGAAATTCAAATGACACCCGTTTGAATTTCGCGCCAAATACAGAGCGGCTGCGGCTCGCAGCGCTTCACTTTCCCTGCAGCGGGGCTAACAAGTGGCTACAGACGCTTCTAACTTTTTGAACCAGACCGCTTTCTCTGGCTGCGGATCAGCGTTTGCTCTTTTTGATCGCTCGTTTTGTTGGCTGACCGCTCTCTCTGGCTGCGGATCAGCGTTTCCCTTATCGCCAGCCGATCGCTCTCTCTGGGCTGCGGATCGGTGGCTAGTGACTCAGCGGTTGCATGGTGCTTCTGGTAGCCATCCCATCCTCGTCGCCAGTGTTTTGTTTGAGCAATGAGAGGCTGAACCAGAGCATGAGTGCAACAATACTTTATTTTACAATAAAGGGCTGACCGTGCTTGCCAAGCCTGGAACTGGCTCGCAGCAATCAGCAACCGGTTGGACCCCGCAGCCTGCTTTTATAGCTGGCTGCTGGGGAGAGCCAACCAATGGGAATGGGGGAATAACGCCCACGTAAAGAGAGTGGACCTGAGTGAGAACTCCTTGAGTCCTCAGGACATAACAGGAAGCAAGCATCCTATAATCTTCTCAGCTGTCCTTACCACTCTCTGTATGGACTTTCTCTCTGAGGCACTGCTACCACCAAATCAAACAGTGATACAGTTTGTTAAAATGTTCTCAATCGTGCCTCTGTAAAAGTGGCCAGCGATGCCTTCATGTGAAGATGTTGGGAGCAGGGAGGCTTGACCCCCTCAGGAGCTGTGAAGCGCTCGCCACCCCTCTGACACCCACCAATGCACTTCTCTTCCTCCTTACCAGAAGCGTTATTTTGGGGGTGACTGCAGGATTGGCCCACTCCCTGCTAGCCATCTCATCCTCAGTACTGACTCATCAGATTCCCACCACCCAGCACCAGTTTAGATGTTCCTTCCCGCCCCCCCAGGGACAGAGACAGGGAGAGGGAGAGGGAGAGAGAGGGAGGGAAAGAGAGAGAGACAAGAGACAGAGAGAGGGAGAGATGAGAGAGAGAAAGAGATGAGAAACAAGAGATGAGAAAGAGGGAGAGGGAGAAAGAGATGAAAAAGAGCGATGAGACAGAGAGAGAAAAATGAGAGAGATGAGAAAGAGAGAGTGGGAGAAAGAAAAAGAGAGATCAGAGAGAAAGAACAGAGTGGGGGAGAAAGAAAGGAACACAAGAGAGAGATCTGTTTAAAAGAAAATAGAAAAATGGCTCTTTGAGTGTTTAAGGTTGCAGATCCCAGGTTAGGCAAACACAATGGTTGCTAAGTGAACCTTGTGGTCATTAAAAATAGTCCCTTTTCTCCAATGGACATTTTTAACCAGAAACCAGAAGGAATTGTTGGAAACTGGCAAAAAACATAGAAAACCTCAGTCACATGACTGTGTGGGATGTTGTAACTGGTCATAAGAGTGTGTGTGTGTGTGTGTGTGCGCGCACACACGCGCTCATGGCTGTCAAAACTCCAAAAACAGGTCAAGTAGCTCTGGGTAGGACAGTCATAAATTAGAATACTTGCTAAGCAACTGGCCATTAAGCGAGGACCACTTATATTTGGTTTGCCAGTCACATGACCACCAAGCCACAGCCACAGAACCGGTTGTTAAGAAATTTGAATCCCACCCGTGTATATGTATACATTCGAACTAGACAGTGATGTTTCTCTGTGTCATATATGTGTATGTATGTGGGTGTATACATACCGGTTATCCTTTGAGAGCTGAATGCAACGAAATTTCATTATAATGTATGCCGATTAATGTACATTTAAAGTAACAATAAAGTTCTGTTCTGTTCTGTTCCATTCTATTCTTCCCATATTCTGGAATGCCACTCCTAGATTCTGGACTTTCAAGAAGCTCGAATTCTGGACTTTCAGAATTGCCCAGCCAACATGCTGATCGAGAAATTCCAATAGCTGAAGTCAATTCTTCTTAAAATGGCTGAAGTGGAGAAACATTGATGTCATCATGAATGAAGGCAAATATATGTGTCCCAGGATAATGTTGCAGAATCCAATCTGAGTTGGTCACCAGAACCAGAGGTTTAGTCTTCCAAGCTTTCAGACTTGTGTTGGAGCCCATTCTCTCTCTCCAGAATGCAGTGGAAAGAGAGTTTACGAGGATGGGCCCTAGCATAAATATGAAAGCTTGGAAGAATAAACCTCTGGTCCCTGTAACTGACTCAAACTGGATCCTGAAACACTGATCTAGTTGATCTATTCTAGCCCAACTCAAAGGGAAATTTACATTTTTAAACACCAGGTGGCAGTGTGGGATCTGTCATTATGCTTTCCTTCCCACTTTGAAGGTGTTTTTGGAAAGGTGAGTACCATTAATTTATTAGTAAAATATTGCCTTTTAGAAATATTTACAGATTCTAATAGTGGATTCAGATTTAATTATTTTTGGAAAATAATTTTCAGTGCTGCGCATTACATTATGTTACAAGAATTTAAATCTATTTCATATTTATCGAAGTGGAATATTATGATTAGGGAAGTTAGGCCTGGAACATGAGACAAGTTTATTATGATGTTATCTAAACTAGGGGAGTCCAACCTTGGCAACTTTAAGACTTGTGGACTTCAACTCCCAGAATTCTGGGAGTTGAAGTCCAAGTCTTAAAGTTGCCAAGGTTGGACACCCCTGATCTAAACACTTAAAGCAGGGGTCTCCAAACCTCAGGCTGCAGCCCACTACTGGGCAGTGGCCTGTTCAGAATTGGGCCACACAAATGGCTGGCCAGAGCACATGCACACAGCTCAACTTGCATACATGGGCTGGAATTTTACACTTAAAACTGGTCCTGGATTTCCTTTTTGAATATTGACGATTTTGGGTTCCCAGGAAGAAAATTGCCAATGCTGGCAGTAGGTGCCCATGGAAGGGAGGTGAAAACAGTTTCAATCCAAAGACAAGAACAGATAGTGGGATGAAATCCAGGATCAAATTTTACATTTAGAAGTGGTCTTGGATTCCCTAATACTGGACAACAAGAAATAAAGCATGAATATATATTACTGCATTAGCAGTATTCCATGTTACAAAAGAAAAGAGAAAAGAAAAAAAGATGGACAATTATCGGGACAATTACATTGTTTGTTTGTTTGTTTGAAAAGTCTTTTTTCATGCCCCATTGTTACAACAATTTTTTTAAAATCTAGTAACTTAGATATTCTCAAGTAAACATATATTGACAACCAGTTGCTGCAAATAAGATTCAGTTAATCTTCCAATGTTGTTCAGTTCTTTTCATCACTTCAAACAGTATCCTAAACTTATCACAAAGCTCATTTCCCTATAACTCAACTTTTCTGAACATTGACAGCTTTAAGATATGTGGACCCTAATTCCCAGATTTATGGGAATTGGCTACACATCTTAGAGTTGCCAAGGTTGGGAAACACTGCTACAGTGATTATAGTCATAGGTTAGTTTCTCTTCTTCCTTAAGTCAGTGGATTTGTCAGAATAAGAGGATTCTTGGTTGATCTGTTGTTTTCTTCAACAGATGTTCTGGCAAACTGCCCAAATTCATGAAAAACTGAATTGATATACAGTATTTAGGGTTGTTTGTTTTTTTAAAAACAATACTTGGACCAAATCATTTCCATGTAGTACAGTTTCTGTTTTAGCATTTCTTGTGGAAAACCACAGTTAAAGTGCTTGAATAAAGGAGCACTCAAACATTTAAGAACTCATCTATAGAAACCTCCTCATTGCAATTTGGGTCAGGAGCTTTTAGAGATGATATTAGGAAACCCTCTCTCTTAAACCTCTTTAAGGAGACTGATCAGTTGTTATACTTGATTATGGGAAGTAGGGTGGACTATTGCTATTCTGTTTTAGATTGTTTTGAGTTGCTTATTTTATTTGGGTTGCTTATTTTATTTGGATTGCTTATTTTATTTGGGTTTTCAAGGCTGGATTAGGATATATTTCATAATAATGTTTTAGCTTGAAAGTTGTATAATTCACTGTAACATCTATACATCTTTCTCTTGGGAAGGTACTATATATCATTGTGATGGATTTCATAAAACTCTTCCTGAAACACTGCTGAGCACCAGGGCCTGGATAGCTCCCAAAGCTCATGTACTGTATGTAGTCATCTAAAGTATAACCGTTCACTTCCTGATGGAAAGGTCAGACACCATAGAATAAGGTGAGGTATGTCTGATGATTTCCAAAAAGAATTATATACTGCCTCCTGGTGATCAACATAGCTAAAATACCACAGAGTATATTTCATATATGTATATGTATATGTATGTGTGTATATACATATATATATGTGTGTATATATATATATATATATACACAAATGCATCGATATATATATATATATATATATGTATATATGTTGGTGTGTTTGGTG
>NW_020769343.1:10397355-10534653 GCF_900518735.1 Pseudonaja textilis | reverse complement strand
GACACCCCCACCCATTCAAGTCCCACCCCCACTGACAGTTAGAAAGAAAAAAAAAAAAAAAAAAAAAGCAGCTGCAACCTCACATCACTCTGAAAAGCAAGAGCCAAAGACAGAGGCCTGATGATGATGAATGAGACTTCATCGAAACGTTGCCTAGATACTTTGAATCTTACGCGGGAGAAAACCCGAACAACCAAAGATCCACATACAAATACCCGCGAGAACCTCAGAAAACATATATATATATATATATATATATATATATGTATATATACATATATATATATATATATGAACATGACATAATTAAACATCTGTATATATCTTCTGCAATAGCTTAGGAGAAGATGGACTGCAGATTTTAGTAAATGGATGGCAGGTCACCTAAAAAGAGCATTTGGACTTAAAAGCAATGTAGAAATACGTAAGCATATAAATATGAACATAAACTATTTCTTTTTTATTTATTTATTAAATAATACAGTAGGTATTTGATTATATAGGAAGATTCACTTCCTCCCTTTCTAGTGACTTCTCTAGTCCATCCCTGTAATTGAAGTGTCTGGAATAATTTTTACTTGAAAATGAAACTTCAAGTGCATTAAACAGATGGTATCTCTTCAAACTAATGTTTACAGACATGTAACGTGTGGTAAATATTGAGAACTTATTAAAATCAGACAAATATTTTGGAGGACATTCAAAACACATATTATAATATGCTCATAGGTTTGAAAATCTTTATTGAAACTGTAAGTACATTGGACTTTATTTTCCTCAAGCTTTTTTGAGGAAATTTTTATCTACTACTCAGCACAACTCCACAATTTGTTGTTCTTTTCAGGGAGATGAACAATCAAATAAAATAGCATATTGCAGCCTGCAAAATAGAACCTGCAATGTGTGATTTTTTTTTATCGTTCATCTCCCTGAGCAGAGAACAACAAAATGTGGAGTTGTGCTGAGTTGTGGATCACATATTTCACAAATTAGACTGGGCAAAAGATGGAATAAAAACATAAATGGTACCTATTTAAATCACTTAAGATTTGCAGATGATGTTGTTCTCTTCTCACAAGACCCACAAGAGCTACAAAGACATATGCAAGAGCTGCACAAAGCAGGAGAACCATTTGGCTTAAAAATAAACATGAAAAAGAGCCAGATTATATTTAATAAATATTTAATAAATTCTGAAGAACTAGATGTAGTAGACCACTATCTTGACCAATGGATCTCAATAGGGGATACAATAAAGAAATTGAATGGCATCAGTGATGGGATTAAAAAATTTTTACTATCCGTTCTGTAGATGTGGCTTGGTGGGCATGGCTTGGTGGGTGTGGCAGGGAAGGATACTGTAAAATCTCCACTCCCTCCCAACCCCACTAACCAGCTTTCTAGCTCCGTTCTCCTGTGCAGGGCAACAAAAGAAGACCCAGACAATCAGCTGGGACTCGGGAGGCAGAGAATAGATAGGGGCGGGGCCAACCAGAGGTGGTATTTACCAGTTCTCTGAACTACTCAAAATTTCCGCTACCGGTTCTCCAGAACTGGTCAGAACCTGCTGAATACCACCTCTGAATGGCATGTTAAATGTGGTTGGCAAGCATTCGGCAAGCTAAGCATAATTTTCAAGAACAACCTCCCCCGATACCTGAAGAGGAAAGTTTTCATCAGTGTGTACTACCTGCTCTAACATATGCGGGTGAAACATGGACACTAATCTCACAGTCAGTCCTAAAGCTATGAAGGGCACTAAGACCCATGGAAAGATACATGCTCAGCATTACAAGACAAGATAGAGAGAGACCTACACATGGATTAAAAAACAAACGAAAGTATACAATATCACCAAGAGAGTAAAAGAATTGACATGGAAATGGGCTGGTCACATAGCAAGAAGAACTGATGGCCAGTGGACCAAGGCAGTCATAAAATGGATCCCACCTGATTAAAAAAATACATCCACAAAAGAGACCTAAAACAAGATGCATCAATGACATCAGCAAGTATTGCAGGCCCAATTGGCAAAAAAGAAAGCTCAGGGCAGTATGTTGGAAACATGAGGAAGAGGCCTTCATCCTGCAGTGGATAGACAATGCCTAAAATGATGATTGCAGCTTGAGGGTATGACCACACAATGGCTTCATACTAGATGAGACTGCGGCCATACTCCTGTACTTCCACAGCCCCCACAATTCTTTTTCACTGTTGATCCAGATAATGTCCAGTTCAGCTGTGATACTAGAGAAATCATCAGAAAGGCTGGGGGGGTGGGGGGGCAGTAATGTTGCCCTTGGAGCCAGTTGGTCCCAAATGGTGGAAATTCTGCCTGTCCTCGACAACTGTTCCTGTTGAGATTAAGTTGCAGTGATACCATAACAGCATTTCACCTAGTTAACTGAGTGGTGTCAAAGTGATTTCGCAGCTTTGTAGAAATAGCCTTGCTGGATCAGGGCAAAACCTATATGAGTCCCACATTTTGTAATTTACAATGGTCAATCAGCTCCTTTGAGAGGTTCACAAGCAGAAGACTGAGACTTATCCCTGTCCCACCCTAGTTGCCCTGTAAGTGGTATTTGGAGAAGAGGAAAACCTCAAGTAAAGAAAATCTAAAAAAAATGACAAAGTTGGGGAATTCTGTGCTGTGCTAGCAAAGAAATACACAGGCTCACATCAAACCAATCAGGTGCAACAGATGCCTGATTCCTCGGAGAACAGGCAACACATAAGCTATCAAAGATACAAAACAAATTGACACAGAAGCATTAGTTATCAAAGGCATAGATGCCCTCTAAACTATCTCTTCACATAAATGTGACTCTTCTTGTTCTACAAACATGGGGAAGCCTAATGAATTTTTTATCTTTATCCTTGCATAAAACAGCACAATGAAGATATCAAAGTCTCCTTCAGACACAGGAAGGATATTACATAGTAAAGGACGTGAGTCTTGCCAATGTCATGAAGATTTGCTACTTGTAGTTTGACCCTGCTTACTTTTGAGGCAAGAAGAATGCTGCATTGTAAAACAAGCAGTTTTATACAAGGTTACCAACTGCTCTAATCTAGACTGCTTACATAGTTTATTGGGGATATCTTCTAATACCATTTCAAGAGTCACGCTACCCAAACCTTACTTTTTAAAGATCAATAGCCCTTGCTATACATGCCCTCCATGAATTTACAGAACCTCTTTTAAAACCATTCAGTTTAAAGAATGCAGACATCCAGGGAAGAAACGGTGAGCTTTTAGCAGCACCTATGACCCCAGCAGAATGAAGATTCAATGAGTAGACCAGCTCTTTCTCTTCAGAGAAGGACAAGGCAGGATAAGACTTCAAGTCAGCAGTGTCCAGTAGGCTAAAATTCTGGGAGATGAAGGAATAGCCATCTTGCTAAAACAATGATTGGCTTCTTCAAAAGGGCACCACCCACAAAGGATTCAGATACTTCCTTTTTCAATCACTTTTGGGAATTGCTTGTAAACTGTTTTTTACCTATTAGGAAGTTTTGGATTGAAAAATCTGAAAACACCAAATGAGTTTTCGTCAACCCTTGGTGAAAAAATTTTAAATACAATTTTAAAACAATTTTTATGGGGTGATTAGAACTTTGATTCTGGAAAGTTACAAATGGACAAAAGAGCCAGATAGATTGGAAGTAAGATTTTGTAATTAATTATAAAAAATCCTTCCTGTAGGAAAATGCTTTTGTTTTGAATTCTTTTTTAAAGAAAACATGATCTGATGGGACTTCAAAAAGTGGACATTAGAGGAAACTAGAAGGAGCTAAAGATTAAAATTAAAGGAGAAGAATATCTGAATTAAATTCAAGCTACAAATACAAAATGAAGCAAAACATTTTAACATTGGGCATATTGAAAGATATTTTTGAATAACGGACCCATAAGTTAATTTAGAGACTATTAAATAGATTGTGTTTAAAAGCTGAGCTTCAACCAAAAGCTTATAGAGGCTAGACACACTCTTCATTTATCATACCTATTTCCAGTTGTAGGTGTGTGTTTGAATTGCTCTGATAAATTTAGATTGTACCCCTTTCAGAAAGGTGAAACATGAAGCTGGGGGTGGGCAATTGGGGTCTCATAAAGGAACTGGGCTAGCAGCTTAGTCTGAAAAAGTCTTTGTTCCGTATTAGCAGGCTTGAAGCCCTGCATTCCCATTGGTCCACTTAAACTGCTACCTGATTGGTCAGCCTGAACGGTTGTGATTGGCTCGCTAAGAGTCTGCCGCGATTGGTTAAATCCAAGTGCGGGAGACTCAAAGCAGCGTCATTGGCCACCTAGCCTCGGCAAAGCTCTATAAAAGAGCCGCCAGTGCTGCTATTGTCTCAGTCTGATTTAACCTACTAATAAAGAGCTGTTGTTACCGAACCCGAGTCTCTCGTCTCTGAACGCCGTCCTCCCGAACTTAACAGTCTTCATATCTTTTTTTTTCTTTAAGGCCACTGCTTGTTTATATTGTCTTTAAGGATGATGTTCAAGGATTATTATGTTATTGTCCCCTGTCTCAGGTGATAAACTGAGGCTTTCTTAGCCTCAACAACTTTATTAAACCATGGCTTTGAAGAAATTAGGTGCTGCTTAATCAAGTAATTCAACTCAAAAATTATAGTTTTGGCTCTAGAGTTTTGTATATGATGAAGGGATCTTTTGTGAGATTGAACGACATGAGGGTCAATCAATATTTTTGTCAATTGTCCTTTGCCAATGCCCTCTTCATCTTTTGGCTAAGCTAAGAGGTGCATATGGCAACATTTTGCTTGACCTACTAAGGAAATTGAAGAAATGAAATGAGCCTCCAGATATGTCTGCCAAGTGGCAGGCTTCAAATGTATGCAAAGGGGAAAATGTTTGCTACCACTACTTAAATGGGAAAGTATTCTGAAATGCTTCCCCTAAAGTAGCAGGTTTATAATAATTAGTATTTAATTAGGGTTAAATTGAAGTGAGATGGGCTTCAAACAAACAAACAAACAAATAAATAAATGTACTTGTTCTGATGCATGCCATAAATGTAAGTTTGCCTGGGTAGTCTCCTTTGAAATTATTACAAGGAGATTAAACCTATTTGTCATTTTTGCAAGGTAGAATCCAATATAATTTGATATTTTAACTTTGGAGACACGATAAAAAAGTGGTGCGAGTTAAACTGAATTTCTGATTTGGTAGTTACTTGTGGAATTCACAGTGTATAATAATCAGGGCCCAAGCATTAAAGCCCCTTCCCTGCACTATATTAGCATTTGGGTAATCCAACAGAAGGTTGTCAACATAGCTCTGTCCATTCAACACAGATTTCAGTTTTTCTTTGTAATGGAGGGGACTAACATTAATAATTAACAATGATCTAGTACCCAAACTAAGTAGCAGGGCCATAGTCACTTGCTTCAAAGGAGGGTTGTAAGTAAATGCTTTAAAGTAAGTGCTACTTTTCAAGAGATGACCTATCAACCACCTATCAGCCCACCACGGCCCTCTGTCTAAGTTGCTTCCATTTTATATGAATGATCCCATTAAGCAGGAGATCATCAGCTGCCCATGTTTCTTGTACAAGAATTATATCCTCCCATACAGAGGACCAAAACAATTGAAGCCTCTATTATGATACCAGCCAGCAAGATTCCATGTTAGTATTTTTAAAGTGTTTACCTTCTACTGGTTTACATGCTGTCATGCAGAAGCACTATGAATCCTGACATATCAATGTCCACTTTATGGTGGACTGATGAGTCTCACCAATAAGCATAACTTCTGAAGAGACAGAATTCTGAAAGTTAAAATTATCAGGAGGTTACTCATGAACCTGAGTAACTGTAAAAAAAAATTTTGATTTTGAGGATTCTGGTCATTTTAGACAATTGTTCGAATACGAATTAAAAACAGAAATGTTCTTTTCAAGCTCTGTGCTGGAGTTTTGTGAGTCTGATTTGTTCAAGGCAGCTGTGACAGTGCAGATAAATTGCTCCTCCTCAACAGCACAATCTCTTTGTTTCCCCAAGATGAATTTTTATTATCCCGCATAATTAATTGTGCTAAACGTATTAATGGCTTAGTTGTTTTACAGGTTGTAGTTAAATATTTTCTCAGGCTATCCAGCCTTTTAATGATGTCATCCTAGTCTATATTCAACCAGGCACTAAAAGAGTTAATCAAACCTTCTTCTAGTGGTTCATTAGAGAGCTGTGTTGCTATGAATTGGACAAATTGTTTACATAAATCTTTCTCCTGCAGAGGCTCTGTTGATAAGATGTCCTTGAAGTTGTCTGAGTGGAGATACTTTTGTGTGATAAAGTAAAGCAAAGATAAATACTCTCATGACTGCACTGAGTTAAAAGTGAAATGATTTTCTTATAATGGAAAAGTTGGGAAATTTGGGAAAGCACTCAAAGAAGGATTCATTTTAAAGAATATACTGCAGCCTGCCCAAATGTCAACAGGACTCACTTTAACTGCCTCCAGGTGGAAGTCTATTGGTTGCCTTTCACAGCATAGTAACTGGACTTGGCAATGCCCTTTTTAGACTCCACCTGCCTCTGTTTACTCTGTTATATAGAATTTGCAGTTATTAGTTTGTAAGAAACATTTGCTTCTTTTTTTTCCTGTCACTTCCCCTTAGACGACTGAATTCAGGGTTGAGGTCCTCCTTTGCAGGACACAATTTAGACCCAAACCATTTGCTTTGGCAGGGTGAGTGATTTTCTTTGATTGGCTCTCAATACATTTTCCAAAGGATTCTTACAGAGAATCTACTTTATTTTAACTGCAATCAGCAAGTCGAAGGTTGAATGAACAGTCTGTGCTGTCAATAGATTCTGTCTAGTTATAAAATGTGATGTATTTTGTTTTTTCGGGAACCTAAAATTAGAGCTTTCATCTCCATCCTGTATGAGCTGTTTGGTGGCTGAGCAAACAACAGCCTCTGGAGAGGGAACATTTACTATCAGAGAGAAGAAAAACTCTAAAAATTGTTGATTCTCAATCTTAGCCTGTAGATTCCTCTCTAAAAGGTCATATCTATCCCACAGATGAAGTGAAGTAGCATTATTTACTGGAGAAGCTTACTTGCTTCTGATAAATCTGTCAATTTTGTTGCTTCAGTTCAGAGGCTTAGCTTAGAAGATATCTGTGTTGCAGAAGATATCCACTGCCATTCTTCCTTTTCTCCAAGACTACAATACAAATGTGCTTGCTGTAAAAAAAGGCTGATCCAAGGTAGTAATATTTTCTTAAAGTAAAACTGTAAAAATGACTGTTAAGAGAAGTCAAGTAATCTAAAAGTAAGCAGTGAATTAAAATGCAGGCTAGATAAAAAGTTTTTAGAGAGAAGATCATTATAAGGATTATGTGTTAGATCTTCTCCACCAAGTTCCTATCATAATAAATTGTTCTCAATGTTTTATTTAGAAGTAAAACTTCTGGTAAGTTTTACTTACCAAAATGTATATGTAAAACTACTAATATCTGGTATAAAAGTGCTCCAAATCTCTCATGTTCATTTAAAGCGAAGATTTCAATGAATCTATGCAATGTGGGGATCATAATATTTTTTCTGAGTATTTCTCAAAAAGAAAGATGGACATATAAAACTCCCACTCTCTGTACAAAATCACCTTTAATTGGCATACTCATTTTAAGCTTAGCCTTCAAGTAGGATGATCCCAAGTGCAGATTTTCAGTCCTAACGATTTATTTTTTTGTGAACTTTCTCCAGGATAAAGATCTGTCATGTCCATTTTTTTGCAGATTTAAGAAACTGAATGTAAACTGTTTTGTACCATTATAATAAATTTGTCATGAAGCTTTTCTCCAGAACTCATACCAATAATTTTCCCCCTCATCCATAAAGAAAACATCAGGCTAATTTTGATCATGTTGAATTCCAATATACTATTTCAACCCACTTTTCGTTGTATTTTAAATTTTGTTGGTAATCTACTCTGTTGGTAATCTTTCTTTTAATGTTAATTAAAGTTGCTTAATAAACCTTGCAGTATTTTGAATGTCCCTATGGTCGAATTAACAACAAACTATTTTGGAAATTATTTTATTACCTTGTACAATCTGTTGATCTTGGTTTATTTTCATGCATGCATTTGAATTACTTGTTGCAGCCCAAAGGTTGTGACATAACCTATACAAATGTAGGCATATGCATGTATACATACATATACCTGGTGCTATGACAATGCCAAAAACTGCACAGCCGTATCTATTATGATTCAATCAATGGGGGGAATGTGCTTTTACAATAGTTTCAGCTCCATCCAAAGTAAAACCTGAAAAAAGCGGGCCCTTTGATTTTTCACACACTGACATCAACAATCACGAGGCGCCTGATATATTTCTCTGATGGGGGCGGGGGGGGGGGTTGAAATCTTATGCGCAGTCGCAGTAGGGAAAAGTGACTTCATTTTCCGCCACCTCAACGTCGGGTTCTTTCCTTCCGCCTCCCGGGTCCCGTTGCTTTGCCGAAGCAGCGGCTGAAGCGGAGGGAGGGCGGGGAGCAAAGTGGAGGGCCCGTGTGCGCATGCGTGACGTCGCTGCCAGGAACTGGCCTGGCTACTGTTCCTGCTGCCGCTGGTGGCGCGGCGGACTGAGGAGGTCTGTATCGGGCAAGGAGGCGGCGGCGGCGGCTCCTCAGGGATCGATCCCGAGGGTGAAGCTGATGCCTTGCGGTGCCGAGCGCTGCTGCTCGCGGCTGAGTCTTCCCCACCCGGCTGGGGATGCTGAGTAAAGGGACGCTGCAGCGCGTGCTGTCTGCCATCAATAGGCGACGGAGGATGAAGCTGCTGATGGGGCTCGCCCTGGTCGCCTATGTCGTCTGTAAGTAGAGCGGCGGGAGACGGGCACTTCATTCATCCGGCTCCTTTGGGCAGGCCGGGCAATTGGCACGCTTTTTCTGGCCCCGGGAAAGCAGGGCAGGCTGCTTTCCTTGTGCGCGTCCCTTTGCCCGGCCGAAGGCAGCATCGAAGGTGTTGCATGCAGCGCGGGCAAAGCACAACAACAACAACGCAGGGAGCGGAGACGTGCCGTAGCAATTCCGGGGTTGCCATAGGTTTTTTTTTTGGGGGGGGGGTTCACTTGAGATTGGCAGGCTCCTACTGGGGGAGGGGTTGTCTTATTTTTAAAAGGAAAAGGGTCCTGCCTTCTCTCTTCATTGTGCCTTCTGTTCCTGGTGCTTCCTTTGAAACTTTTCAGAAGTCCAAAAACAAAATTCTTTCACCCTCTGATCTGTCACTGGGTTATAGGCCCTGGCTGTTACAGCTGACCACAAGCGCCTCTTTCGCTATGATTGTGGTTTTGAATATATTTTCTCTGAATGTAGAGAAAAAGAAGCTACAGTGAAGGAACTAACTTTTTCACATCCTCAACTGATCCTCGCCTTTGAAGACAGAGCACAGCAAATATAAATGGGAATCCAGTTTGCTGACTTTGGTTCCTCTTGAAGTTTTGGGCTCAAATTCCAACTGGAGATTACAAAACATTCAGTCCAAGGTATCTAGAGCAGGTATCAAGGGTGTAATTAACGGAATATGCTATCTGACTTGCTGGCCACCAGAAGAGTAGTTGAATAAAGGTCTGAAACCCTTAGTTGCTGTCCAGGTTTTCAACATCCTCAAGGTTTGAACTTGATGCATCTGCTGTGCCAGTGACTGCAAACCTTTTGGGCTTGGGCTCTCAAAAATTTGGAAAATGCGTAACCTGACTCTGCTGGCATATCACCCCATCCCTGAACCAAAGAAAACAATTTATCTCCCCTGCATCCAGGCCACCCTAAACAGGGGCACTCAGTGGCAGCATTGCCTCGACTTCAGCCCTAGTGCCACCACTGCATCAAAAAGCCACCTCGCAGCACCATATGCCAGTAACCTTTGGGTGGTGTCCTCATTTTCTTTCTGTTGACAGGCCCCTGCGACCCACCTGGGACTGCACAAGGCCTTCGTTCGTGAAGTGATTTTGAAGAATGCCCTTTCACAGTCTCTGAAGCTCCCCCAAACCACATGAGAGCATGATCCATTCTCACATGATTTTCAGATGCTTCACAAGAACACCGTCCTTTTGCGTGACTTCAGAAGAATCTGGAGATTATGTGAGGAACACCTCATTCTCACACGGTCTCTGTAGCCTTTGAAAAATGCATGAAAATAGGGCATGCTTTTAAGAATAGTTGTCAGATGTTGTTGAATGTTGGTGTGACACCTGAAACATCATGACCCTATACTCATGTGCATTCCAGAGGTGCAGTATTGGATCATGAAAGCTCTAGCCATGTTATACTTACATTGTGACTTTTCACACAAACCTAAGGAGAGAACTTGCAGTGTAATATTAAGATAGATGTTTTATCATTTTGAAGATGCTACAGGTTGCTGCAAACAGCCATAGTTCTGCATTGTATTATCAACTAAATCACAATTTACTCAGGTCTGTACCCATCTTCAGCCTGGTTCTGTCTAGCTATTTTTGGAATTAAATTATAATTCTTGTGTTGTGTCTTACGAAAAGAGTCCATATGTGTTCTTATCTCATATTTACAAAGACAAGTTTCTGAGGTGTAATAAGTATCCTAAAGAATTGCAACAGTTGATGGAAGGCCAGCATTTCACCCTGAAAGGCCAAGAACATCTTTCTTGGGTTGGGAAGTATTGGGCCATCACAATACTTAGCTGCCTAATTGAAGGTTCATGTAACTGTATTTTTTAAACCTTTGTTTACAGTCTGAAAGTTTTAAGATCAGATTGGATAATGTCAGCTGACATTACATGACAAATATTTGAATATTATTATAATGTGGTTCTTGATAGAAAACAAAATCGATAGACTTGTTTTATATACAGGACATTTGTTTTATATGAGACATATCAGTGGAACATTCCATATTACCAGAAAGAAGCTTAGAATAGCCTTTCAGATCTGATATTCTCCATCTATGTAGTTACGACAAGATTTACTGGTTCTGCTGACCAAGAATTATAATCTAACCTGGAGGGCATCAGCTAAAGAAAGTTGACTTTAAAGAAAGTTTTTTGCTTGCCTATGGTTTTGCAGTATTGTGGCTTTATTATGTGTTATCTCTGGTAGTCAGGCTTAAGATACTGGTGTCTAGTCTGTTTTATTGTACCATAATCCTCTGTCGATCACATGCTTTTGATATAAGCTGTTTTTTTTCTTCCATTCAATTGTGTTCAATTCTCAGAGACCATCTGGAAAAGCTCTCTGCAGTTTTCTTGGCAAAGTTTTTTGGAAGTGGTTTTCCATTGCTTCCTTCCCAGGGCTGAGAGAAGGTAACCCACCCAAGGTCACCAGTTGGTTTTGTGCCTAAGGTGGGCCTAAAATTCCCACCTTAGTTTCTAGTCCTTTAACCACCACACCGTATATATATATAATGGACAATGAATGAGGACAATGAATGAGTTTTCCAATATAATCCAATATAATTTCCAATATAATTATAATTGCTTTCTATTGATTTTAGGAATTTTGTAACAATGAGTAAGGCCTTTTAGTATGTACAGTACCTATGATGGTTCAGTTTTGCATGTTTAAGGAAACTAGTGATGTTTGCTAAATATTTGTTCTGCCTTGCAGGATACTAAGGTATCTACTAGCCATTTATTTGTGATGCAAATGGTTCTCTCTCAAATTATCCCCTAGATAGTTTGTCTTTGAAATAACATTGCAGAGTTGTCAAAAAGTGTCACAATCTCCAAAGGTTTCAAGTGAAGGGATATTAAAAGAAGTACCAGTTGTACTTTTTAATATTACTTAATTAGTTTCAATTTGTTTTCCACATGCCTCCTTTTCATAAGAAAACTAACTGTATTTATTAGATTTTTAACCGTTTTATTATCTCATAAGTAATTCAAGGTGGTGAACATAATTGACACTCTTTCCTCCCATTTTCCCCACAACCCTGTGCGGTGGGTTGAGCTGACAGAGAGGCACTGGCCCAAGCTCACCTAATCAGGTTTCAGGCCTAAGATGGGATAAGAACTCACAGTCTCCTGGTTTCTAAACAAGCACCTTAACCACTACACGTTAGCAATATTTTTAAATAAAAATAAATTTTAAAGCCATCTGTATTTTAAAACTGTTTAACTTTCTCCATTAAAATTGCAGTAAATTGTAATTTTTGGTAATTTATTTTGATTAAAAAAATAGCATAGTTCATGCTTCATGCTTCATAGTTCATATGCTAGAGTTTATAATACAGTTGAAATGGACATCATTTCTCTACTGAATGGAACCAATAGTTGGGTTTAACTTCTCTTAGGGTCTACCATTTCCATCCCACAGATGTGTAGTAGGATATCTGTAATCTTTGGAAGATACATGTTAGTAAAGTTCAGTATTTTTTTACTTCTTTTATATACTGTGAAGTTATGCCATTGTTCTATTTGATATGTAAATTAAAATATAATTATTAGAAGTAGGTGGCATTCTGAAAGCCAAGGAAAGCATTAGTTTTATCCAGAAGGAGCAAAATGCAAATTCATTTATCCATTTAGGGAGTTACAGATGAGAATGTTTGTTTTTAGAATACTGTATGAGAGTTTCAAAATGGGCATTGTGCTTCTGTCTTTCTCCATTAATTGTTATTGATGCTGTTTATATATTTAAAATGACCTTGGTTAATGGGCAGGAAGTCTGTTTGGCCTTAACCCTGCTGGATTTCAGGAAGATACTTCTTCTGCAGGCTCTAAGTTAGAATGGTGTATGGCCTGTCTAATTATTGTATGAGATGTAGTTTATATATTTCTTTCCTTCTGCCAGCACAGAGGTCTTCAGGTTTCCCCCCCTCTGTTTCTACTGAAGTGAGACATCTTAGAAACTGATCAGGTAAAAAAGTAAATAGATGCCTGTTACCATACTGTGCTTAATAAAGAATTTGCAGGGGAAATGAGTTTGCTTAATAATTTATAACACCTTCACTTCTCTTGCACATAACAGCTTGATAATAGTTGATACAGAAAAATCAGAGATGTGGATGAATTCTAAGTCATAATGTTCTGAGCTTTAAGCAATTATTTTGAGTCGTTCATGTCCCAAACAAAGCACACATTTGTTACTTTTGCTTGGATAGTAAAAGAAAATATTGCTGTTTCAACTGGAACTGTTTCAAGCGTTCCATGTTGTTTTAGAAAGGTTTGCACTATAATATTATCTTTGGATTTTTCCTTTCTATCTTAACACAGTGGGATCAATCATTCCCCTGTTGAACTGGTTTAGGCCAGAGGTCCCCAAACTTGGCAACTTTAAGACTTGTGGATTTCAACTCCCAGAATTCTCCAGCCAGCTGAAATCCACAAGTCTTAAAGTTGCCAAGTTTGGGGACCTCTGGCTTAGGCCATGTAGAAAGGACTCCAAGGTGATTTTTGCAGTGGCATTTTAAGGGATACCATCTCACCATTTCTTTTCCTTCTATTGATCCAGTACCTGAATACCCAGAAGAGGGGTGTTTGTGTGTGAATATATTTTTAAAATCCTATAGAAAAAATGGGACATCGTGTGCAGGTAGAAAGTAGGTAAAATGTGAATGGAACATCAAATTCTCAGACAACACAAAGCTGGGTTGAACAGCCAACACTTTAGAAGATAGGCTCAAGATTCAGTAGGATCTTGACACTTTTAAACATTGGGCTTTATCCAACAAAATGCAATTTAGTAGTGAGAAAAGTAAGGTTTTACACAAGCAAGAAAACCCAGATGCACAGGTATAGAATACTGTAAGTGGTACCTGGCTCAAAAGCAGTAATGGTGAGAGGAATCTAGGAGTCCTAATGGACAGTCACTTAAATATGAACCAGCAGTGTGGTGCAGCTACCAAAAAAGCCAATGCAATCCTAGGCTGCATTAATAGAGAGATAGAATCAATCAATCAAAATAGAGCTAGAAGGGAAGGTATCAGGGTCATGTGAAGTGTTAGTTCCGCTTTATACTGCTTTGATAATACCACAGTTGGCATACTGCATTCAGTTTTTGTCATCATGATAAAAAAAAAAGTTAAGATGCTAGAAAGGGTACAGAGACGAGCATTAAAGATGATTAGGGAGCTGCAAGCTAATATATATGATGAATGGTTGCAACAACTGGGTAAATCTAGGATAACTAGGATTGACATGGTAACAGTCTTCCAAGTTTTGAGGGGCTGTCATAGAGAAGAGGGATAAAACATATTCTTCAAAGCACCTGAGGGCAGGACAAGAAGTAAGTATGGAAGCTTATCACGTAGAGATCCAACCTAGAACTAAGGAGAAATTTCCTCACAGTGAGAACAGTTAAGCAGTGACTTGCCTCTAGAATTGTGGAATTTTAAAGAAGAGATTGGACAGCCATTTGTCCTGCATGATACAACTTTTTCCTGCTATCTGTTATTCTGAATTCAGAAGTACAATATTGATTTGAATGGTCTGTGGAATTGATTTGAATGGTCTTAGGTAGTATTTGCATGTACTCTGATATCTATTGTTGCAATATAGTTCAGTGTCTTTAAAATTTCTCTAAGTCTTCATCCTTAAAAGGCACTCTGAAAGCGTCACAATCATCAGGACCAAAAATCATGTACAGTGTGCATATACAGTGTGCTTAGCAAATCAACAAGGACGTATTCTCCCACCCACACCCAAAAAAGTTTGTTATGCTGATGGTTTTGGTGATTGGTTGCTTGAATAATGAATAGAATTGAATACTTTATTGGCCAAGTGTGATTGGACACACAAGGAATTCGTCTTGGTGTAAATGCTCTCAGTATACATAAAGAAACTCCTTTGGAATTGTGCTCAAGGGGATTTGAAAAAAAAAAAAAGATTGATTGATTGGCTTCCTTGGCTTTTTGATATTCATTGTTGCATTGAATTTTGTCCTTTTGTTTGGAGACTACAGAATGCATTTGAAAATGCAAAAAGTTTCTGCTAGTTGGCCTGCAAAGCTTGGGGGTGTGTGTATATGCACTCTTCACATTCCTGTTCGCTGCCAAAGGATGCTTTCACCTGTTGGTTTGACCTGTATGCTGTCACATATCATTCCATTAGCATTTCAGATGTAAGAAAAATATTTGCTTTGCTGAAGAAGGTTGAACAATGCATCACTTATGACTTCTGTGTGCTATTCAGGATGTAAATACAGTATAACTTATAATTAGGATGTACAAGGCAAGGAGAGATTTTTAGTTTTCCATAATAAAGCTTCTGTCCTGGTGATCAGTTCACTCTTTCTTCACTGTTGTTGTCAATCTGCTAGGTCTAAGCTATATTCTGCTCTACCCTGTTCTACCCTACCCTACCCAGCCAATGCCAGGCTGACAAGAAGAAGAAAGTTGGGAGCTGAGGGAGGGAAATAGGAAGATAAGCCTGCAAGTATTGGGGTAGACAGTGCATGTTCCTGATTGTTTGCAAGGTTAGGTTTTGCATTTGTGAGCTGACTGGAATCCATTTTCTGCCAGGACGTCTTCCTGTTCTGGAGGAGGTAATTGATTTGAAATGGGTATGTGACAGATTAAGATCTCTATGTCTTTTAAAAAGCAAATGCAAAGAGCCACCTAGTAATTTCTCTTTTTATATTTCTTTCTTTAGTTTTCCTCAGGCAAGGAAAGATAGATTTTTTTTAAAAAAAGAGGAACTTACGAAAGGCTATATAGGAAGGAGGTCAGTGAAGCCATAACAGGATTATTCCTTTATTTTGTTTCCTCTGCCATTCTTTCTGCAAGATGGCTTGTTGGTAGCACTCAGCATGAACTGTTCTCCTGTCTGTTTCAATTCCAGGGATGAAGAAGTATAAAGCACAAGCCTTTTTCTCTGTTCCCATTGCTTCCTCCTGCTGAAATGCTTGAAACATTTCATTTTGTTTTGCAAAACATTAAATGCTTAAACAACTTTGAGATTTGTTCCTCTGAAATGCAGAGATTTCAAAATGTTTTTTACAGAATATTCTGGATGAGATGCTTTGTTTTGACCTCTTAACAAAATATATTTTGTGCTTCATGAACATGCATAG
The DNA here is from genome assembly GCF_900518735.1 of Pseudonaja textilis. Next base: position 10,518,632 of record NW_020769343.1, on the reverse strand, counting down.
AATAAACTGTCACTAAGACATAGCTGTGGAATGATTTAAAAATACAGTTCCTCCATAATATAATTTGTCTGAGATTTCATATTCTAGGCGTTGTACCATATCAAGAAGGTGAACAGAATGCAAGTTTGGTCTAGTGGTTAAGGCACCAGGCTAGAAATCAGGAGACTATCCTACCTTAGGAATGAAAGCCACCTGTCACTTTCAGTCAATCTTTCTTTCTCAGCCTCATACAACAAGCCAAGGCAACAAGCCAAACCTGTTGCAACTAAAGGACCAATACTTGGTTGATCTGGAAGAAAGTGGACCTGCACTTGCAGGAAAAAGCTAGGAAGAAAAAAAACCTCAAGGCAAATCCTAAGATTCAGAGCATAGTATATTTGTCAGAACTATATACTGTGCTCGTTCTCCCTTGTGTTTTTCATAAGGTGCTGAAAAATACATGCATGAATGTGTATATTTTTATGACTATTAAGTGATACTGCTTTAAGATGGTGGTGCTGTTGACTAAAACTGAAAATTGTTCTTCAGTAAATATAGCCAGATAGTATTTATTTCATCTTGTAAATAAAGCTTAAAGAATGGTTATCCCCATTCAATCTTGCTGTTCCTAAACTGTTAACATACTAGGTCAAGAAAAGACAGCATAGAATCCCTTTGTTTATTGGAGCTCAGAAGAATAGTAGATTTCTTGGGGATGTTGGATCTCAGAACTTCACAAAATAAATGTGCGTGTGTTCCTCCCACCACCATTTCAAAACCTAATATAAGATCAGCCTTTCTGTTGTTGACTGCTAGTTCCAAGGTGTTCATGTGTGAGGGAGTGATGTTGTGATTGCTGTCTCTGCTTGGGAAAAGTAGCTACAGCCAGGCAGAAACACTTCCCACCCCCCATTTCTCCCATGCCTTCATACCTTCACTTCACTCACAACAAGCATCCAAGCCAGTATTGCTGCTGCCTGTGCTAATTGAAACACATCCTGATGTTTTCAAAGACCTGCCAACTTCACCGTACTTAGGCCCTTAGTTTACAAAAACAGATGCTAAGATAGAGAAGGTAAGGGTGTAGGAGGAAAGGAGACTACAAATAACATATTGTACAGACTAGAGTCAGGAAAACGAAGGCGACATTTGGAGATTGGCAGCTATTTCAAGCAGGCAAGTCCATTCCCAGGATCACAAGCTATGGTGAGCTTTGTATCCCAGTGGGAGTCCTGATTGTAGCTTTGCCAGGTGCTTGGTAGCAACCAGAAAAGGAGCAACTGCACCCAAACAGCACCACAGCCCCAATTAGTAAGTACCTGTGGAAAAAAAATCAAAGGTTGTATGCTACATTTAGAGTATGTAGGAATTAAAAGCGTATTTATGTGCAACATCACCTTGCAAAACCTACTAGGGTGAAGTTCACCCAAAACAGTTGACTGTTGCTGGGGAAGTTGTGTGCTGCAATAAAGCGTTGGCTATGCTGTGGTGTGTCCATAGCTTTCACATCATGTGCCATTTTCCTTCTGCACCATACTAATTCTTGACCAGTCAAAAATCATGTACTTTGTATATGTCACCATAAGTCATCACCTGTGGATCTCCAATTTTAACGTAAACTTTAAAGCACTGCATTCCTTTGACTGAAGAGGTTGTGAACAGTTGACCGTGGTTAATAAATATAGGGAAAATGAATGCCCTGTTGGGTCCATGTAAACAGCATCACTGAAAGAACCAAAGATGAGAGCAAAGACATGGAAAGGCTTCTGTTCAGTATTGCCTACACAGAACACAGACAGGCTGAAGTATAGAAGCTGAATGCAAAGCTAAAGAGAATGGATCAGTTGTGTATGTCCTTTAGGTTCTCTCTCTTTCTCAGGATAAGGGTCCTTAGATTATCTTTCCATGCAATCATTTTGTATGGGATTGTCTGCTATTTATTGTTGTGTTACTGCAGAATTTAGCTTACTAAGATAACATTCTCAGATATTTTTTGGTAGCTTGTCTTTACAATATGCCATCCTTCTGGAAAGTTATGCTTCTAGCAATTACTGATTTCTACGAACACACTGTGTAAGGGTAATAGCTTTTTAGAGCTTAATAATATTGATTTTGCTTCCCCAGATGGATGTGATTACAATGCCTTGCTATTGCTTTCTTACAAAACGTTTTAAGTGCTTCATAGTCCTCATGTTTATTTCCTTGAAGTTGCTATTAGTAAAATAGTCTCTTGCTGTTTCATGTTTGGAATAAAATAACACTACAATCTCAGCATAGAATATCCTAGATGTGGTTTTTTAATAACAGAATAAGAGAGTTGGAAGGGACCTTGTAAGTCATCTAGTCCACTCCCCCCTCATCAGGAGACCCTACACCATTTCTGACAGATGGCAGTGCAGTCTCTTCTTGAAAGCTTCTAGGGATGAAGCTCCCACAACTTCTGAAGGCAAGCTGTTCCATTGGTTGATTGTTAGAGTTGAATAAACCGTAGGTCATTTTAAATACTGTATGTGTTTTTTTAGAAAAAATGCTATGAGAAAATCATTGCTGCAGTGGTATCAGTATATGACTTTTAATTGCAAAAAAATAAGGAAAATTGGAGCTTAAATCCATGTTGGGCTGGATATGTGTTAGTGGGGAAAGTCAGTCTTGATCATGAAATGCATCTAGCTTTTTAAAGAATTTGCATGTCTGTTAAAGTGAGGCAGGACAGTTATACTTTTATGCTGTTGCAAGCCACCCAGAACTACTTGGGATAGTGAGATGGGAGGCATGTAAATTTGATAAACAAATAAAAATTGTGCTTGTCAATATTCAATTATTAGACTGGAGGTGAAAACAGGATTTGGAGATCATCTTATTCAATCTCCTATAGCAATCAGTTCTTAGCAATCATCTTAGCTTTTCGGCATGAAGATCTTGCCCTCAACCTGGTCTTTTAGGTCTTCCAATGATGCACTGATCATGACTGCAACTGAATCCATCCACCTTGCTGCTGGTCATCCTCTTCTTTTCATCTTTCCCAGCATTATTAAAGAGTTAAGTTTCTCTAAGTAAGAAAATTTGAGCCTGGTAATTTGTGCCTCGAATGAAAATTCTGGGTTGAGAATTTTGTTCAAGAATCTTTTTATTTGTTTTCTTGGATATCCATGGTATGCTTAGAAGTCTTCTTCAGCACTGTTCAAACTGTCAGAACAGACCCTAACCTGCTTCTTCAAAGTCCATCTTTTTTTTCCATAGTGTATCACAGGAAAAAAACATTACTTTGTTAATTTCTTTAGAAAAGTTATATTTGTCCAGAGGGGCCACCGGTATCCCAATGCAATAGCTGCTATGTCAATACATTGGCTAAGGTTTTGTTATCTTGCTATATATTTCTGAAATCTGAGCATATTCTTTCCATAAAGAAAGAAGCACTGCTAAGGAAAAAAGACTATTTTCTGTCCATAGCCAGAAACCTCACTTGTTGTAGTTATTTCCATCAGCAATGGGAATTAATTGATTTTATCTTTTTTAAATTGGGTGAAAATGAACTGCTGTTCAAGTTGTGTAAGTATCAGTTGGATGTAAAGCGAAGGGGGAAAAAGTATGAAGGCCATTTTTGTTTAAAGCCTATTTAAAAAGTGTTTTTTAGATTTTTTTTCCCCCTGCCTTCTAAAATCTGTGTAACCTTCAGACAGTTTGGAGTTCCAAACTTCTAGCAAGCATTGTCAAAAAGGGCAAGAAATCCTGGCGGCTGTAACTGAATGTTCCTAAATACCACTGAGTGAGAAAAGATGGCTGGAAAAATTGTGATGATAATAACCAGTGCCTAACTCTTTCAAATTGAGCATAACTCTCAGCATCAAACAAGTGAGTGAGGAACAGTTCTGATTCAACTTCCCTAACATTTGGTTCTGATTTGTGTGAACTATACTATCACATGGTTAGTTTGACCCCATTTTTGGATTGATGTACAGCTGAAATCCTTCCAGAGAATTAAGGAAGATTGAGTGACACCATTAAGATACAAATAGATATGTCCATCTACTGGTGCCACTATTTCGGATGGTAATACTAGTATCCCAGCCTGTTTACTTTATCCATGAAAGTTAATGTGGCTTCCTGAAAATTAACTCTTCTCCAAGATCATCTAAAAAAAATTTTTAAATCACTTTTATGGCAGCCCTCCACAAAATTGACCTTGGCCTTCATAGAACTTGTACTGTTTTTGATCTGGCCTATCCTAAAGTTAGGTGCACTGTGTTTTCAACCATCAGGATAAATATTTCAGACAGTAAGATATCAGATTAATTTTGATTCAATGAGCAGACTGAGAACAATTGCCTTATTGTCCACTGTAGTTAATGATAAAATGTAACTAACGGGTTTATAAGTAGACTTCTGGATAGCCTGTTAAAGTGAGTGGGTGGCTTTGAAGTATTTTGGCTGTAATAATAAAATTGGCTTTTGTTTATGGAACCTTGTAGGTTTTGTACTAAATATCAGCTTGATCAAAGTAACATTGTCAGTCCATTTATTTAAACTTTGTACTCATGTATTCTATCAAACAATGCATAAACTTTTTGCCAAAATAGATACGCTGGGAGCAGAAAAATTTGTTTGAAATAGAACACTCTATTTTAAACAAATATATGCAACATTATCTCCCATTAGAACAGTTACCATATTTTGGATATTTTTATGCCTTCTCTGTTAATTTCTTGGAATACATTCCCTGCTTATTGGCCTTCTTTTCTTTCCAAACAAGTACATGACTGCATAACTTCTTCTTAAAATAAATTGTGTGAGTTTAAAGCTATCCTCAATCTTTGTATTTTTTTTAATGTTCATATACAGCTTCTTATCCAGACTGATCATCTTCTATTAGTGTGCATCTTAGGGATGCATACATGAGTTGGTCAAAGATCAATAAGTTGATTTCTTGAATTAAGCTGGGCAATTGTTTTATTATCAAAAGCACGAAAATGACAGATCAAAAACAGGAATCCATTATTTCAGTTGTATTCCATCACTGTAAGTTACAGTCATCTGAGCTGATTTTTTTTTTAAATGAACTTTATGTTTACTTAAGGGACTAGAAATATGCATACTGTGGATTCTGATTTATCTAGGTCTTGATCAAAATACCTGAAGTCTGGAAGAAAAAAAACAGGACAATATTTTATTCTCAATCCCTTTATCTTTCTCCCCACCCCTAAAAAAACCATGACAATAAAAAGAAGTAGAAAATGTTCCCTATTGTTTATTTTTTAAATTACTGCTATACACAAGATTGATAAAATGTAAAAAAGATTAATCTGAGTTTAGACATGCTCATACCAAATCAAGAAATGAACAAACATGTAAAATCACTGCAGGTATTTCAGGAGTTTGTATAAAAGAAGAATGAGCATTAAAAGGAATTGTTGACTGTAACAATTGAGATACAGAAAATGAGACGTTAATCAACATCAAGTTAGGCAAAATGCATATTCTGAAAATTCTTTGCACTATATATTTATCAGCTTTTGTTTGAAAATTAACATTTTCTGTTTGTTAGATACAGGGAAGGACAAATGTGGTTACTTATCTTTTTGTTGTATTCCTGGGTCGATAGGTTATTACATTTTTCAGGATTAACTTTTTATCTGCCTAGTTTTTTTAAACAAGAAAAAAATGAAGAAATATTGCATTCCTTAGAATTCAGCCCCTTGTTGCTCCTTTTGAAGCAAAAATAAAAAGTGAATTCAATATATTCTACATATCTCCATTCCTCCTCCCTCCATTTATTCCATTAGTTCAAGTTTTCTGGATTATTTTATCTCTTTCTTCGATCATGTAGTGCAGGGGTGTCAAACTCAATTTATTGAGGGCCGCATTAGGGTTGTGTTTGACCTTGGGGGGGTGGGGCCATGGCCAGGATGAAAGTGGCCAGCTCGATGTTGCTCATTGAAGCTCCATTTTCAGCCACGTCGACCCTCCCAGGCTCTGTTTTCAGCCATGATGGTCTCCTACAGCCTTTTCCTAGCAAAAATGGAGCTTGAGGAGGCCGCGCACAGCTTGTCTGGGCTCTCTTTTTGGCCACAATGGCCTCCTGCAGCCCTCTGCCAGTGAAAACGGAGCTCAGGAGAGCTGTGTGCAGCTTCCCCAAGCTCCATTTTCACTGACAGAAGCACCGTGCACGGGCCAGTCCTTCACTGTTTCCAGGTTGGGCCCGCGGATCAGTTCGAAGCACCCAGTGGGCTGGATCCAGCCCCCGGGCCTTGAGTGTGACACCTCTAATGTAGAAAGTTCTGTATATATTCCAGAGAATAGCTGGAAAACCCTGATAGTTTGATCTCAAAGTATAGATGGGGATACAATGATATTGGCATTACAGTTCCATCATTATTCCTCAGAAATCAGTTTCTTGTTCCAATCGAATACCTGGACAAAGCTTACTTCCAAAGAAGATAAAAAGTTATTCCAAAAAAAATAAAATCAAGCTGTAATTACAAATACATAAAAAGCTTGTGATTCTCTATTTATAAAAATGCCAACAAGCTCTAGTGCTAGTACAGAAAGTCATATGCATATATTCCTTATCCCATGACAAGCAAATTGGCATGCTATACATTTTGAATAAAACCTTATACCATTTTTTCCTTTTTGCCAATTTAAAGATTTTTAGATGGAAAAATAAATAGATAATGTGTTTCCCTTGCCTCCTCCTCTCCTCCCCTCCGCTCTCCTTACCATGTTTAATTCTGGTAAAGATATCTTGGATCAGGGGTCTTCAAACTTGAGAGCTTTAAGACTTTTGGACTTCAACTCCAAGAAATCCTCCTCCAGTCATGTTAGCTCAGGAACTCTGGGAGTTGAAGTCCACAAGTCTTAAACTTGCCAAGTTTGAAGATCCTTGTCTTGAATGCTTATAGTAGCTTAACATGCTTAAAGTAATGGTAGTAAAAGTAAAGTAAGCCTTAAAGTAAAATGCTTAAAGTAAAAGCAACCTTTTGTTTGATTTGGAAGGGTCATTTTACGAGCTTTATCAACAGAATTGATAGAATGGATAGTCTGTTCCCTTAAATCTAGAAATTGCTGGTGGGTCTTCAAGAAGTTTTGGGACACCTTTAGGCTAAAGTGATGCAGAGTCCTGTTTCAAAAGCACACTGGATGCTTTTGAATTTGTTTTTTCAATGGCATTAAAAAATCTATGTGGCAGGGACTTCTTGAGATGTCAGAAATTCTAAATAGAGAATTCTGTCAACAATGTACCTGTTTCAGAAGATTTGCTTGGTCCTGGGGGATTTTTATTTGTATGGGTGTATTTTTCTGAATAGCGAGTAATCTATTTAAACTGGGTTTTATGTATATGGTGAACAGTTCAAAGCAGTGAGCTTGCATTATGTTTATAGATATGAGAATGGAATTGTCTTTATGTAAACACTTAGGTGAGGAAAAGTGCGAGGGAGATGTTTAATGTATTAAAGGCACACTCCCTAGCATAGTGGATTGTAGACATGATACATTGCAACACCTGTCAGGAAATTACAGCAGTTGAAGCAATTATATCTGCAGGCCATTGAACTGGAGAAGGCTACTTTAAAGTACTTTTAGCTTTCCAAATAATTTTGGATAATTTTACTTCTTAAAAAAATCTTTAATCTTCTAAAACTGTTTTTCTTTAATTTTCTGCAGAAACTGTTTTCTGCTTTTTTAAAAAAAACTAAAGGAGTCATGCTTTTAAATTGTAGTCTTCTTGTGTTTGAAATATTTAATAACCACCATTTCTAAGATCATATTCATAATTTCATCAAATTGTAGAGGACTTCACGTTGAAATAGTAGCTATTTTATTATTTATTAGATATTGAAGGGCCACTAATTGTCATGCACTTCCATTGTCTAAAGTAGGGGTCTTCAAACTTACAGCTTTAAGACTTGTGGATTTCAACTCCCAGAATTCTTCCTCCAGTCATGTTAGCTCAGGAATTCTGGGAGCTGAAGTCCACAAGTCTTAAACTTGCCAAGTTTGAAGACCCTTAGTCTAAAGCTACTTATATTTGTATATCTGGAGATAAATCAATGGAGCTTAACTTGTCATAAACGTATATATTTGGATGAAACATTAGCTAGAGCAGTGGTTCTCAACCTGTGGGTCGCGACCCCTTTGGGGGTCGAATGACCCTTTCACAGGGGTTGCCTAAGACCATCGGAAAACACATATTTTCTCGGTTCTTAGGAACCGAGACACCGCTCCTCTATCCATTGGGGTGCACCACAACAAGAGGAACTGTATTAAAGGGTCGCGGCATTAGGGAGGTTGAGAACCACTGAGCTAGAGAGTTCTAGATCAAAACTTTCCCTCTTTTCCATGAGATGTGATGAAACATAGTAGTCTGGATTCACAAGGTGGAGTGCATCCCAGGGGAATAAGACGCTATTTCATCCAGATATTTTGTGTGAGAGAAAGAGGATGAAGATTGCCCCTCCCCAGAGGTTCTTAAAGTATGTGCTTGATGTAGATAGTAGAATGTTTCAGTTTGGCAAGGTTCTGTCTATAAGAACAATAAAGAAAATAGTTTGAAAGAATCACTACATGTCTTTCTTGATTTGGGGGCCTGAAATAAACTATAGCATCCAATGGAGAACAAATATTCCATTTGGAACAATAGCAATGACTGGCAAGAGTGATACCTGTAGCCAAAATTAAGATTTACTTGTTATATTTTACTATATAGGTACTTCTGTGCTGAACAGTGCATGCTAACCTATCAATTCATAATTGTGCTTTAGTTTAGATTATCAAGTAAATATTCATAGTTGACAGACATATGCTCTTATATTTCTATTCTCTACTTCCAGGGTCAAGATGAATTAAAGTATACATAGTTGGTCACTTTTCAGAAAACCATTCCATTCCTGAAATAATAAATTGCATTAAAGCACATTACACAAATAGAATTATTAGTGTCTTAAAACAAATGTATTATGAAATGATGCCAATTATTTTAAGCAATATTAATTAATGTTACTGTTCTCTTTTTTACAGCTGTATGGGGGAATGTGCTCAACATGAGGTAATATACACTTTTCTTGTATATCAGTATAGCTTTAACATATATTTTTCTTTCAAAGTAAAAGGAAAACACTTTTCTCAACTTTGTTGCTTACTGCTAGAAAGGAAGATGGGAAAATGGCAGCTGGTGTGATTCATTTCTGTGATGGGAAAGGTCACCTTTGTGGATGAGCTGAATATATGCATCACTTTTCCCCCTTTAAAGGGGCTGAACATTTTTATCAAGTACAGGATGTGGTAGTTCACATTTGAAGCAGGGAAAATATTCCATCCAAATTGTTCTGCTGGTCACATACCATATTTGCTTAATCTGAGAGATGTTAGTCTTTTAGAAAAAGAACAGTGAAGAATAAAAATAGAACAGAAAAACTTATATTAATCGGTCCCAACAAAATTAGTAATCTTGCTTCTTTTATTTCTCATTCTTTTCCAATTTTCCAACTATTAATTCCTCATATTTTTATAAACCTTCTTATCTCTTTTGTTGCCCCAAATCATTATTGCATTCTCCTTTCTGCTGAAAAAGATGGCTAAAAAGAAAATGGAAAGTGTATGCTATAATATACATTCCTTTTCCATTATAGTAAAGTTGTAACATTTCAAGAAATTTTGAATCCATAGTTTATGTTGGGAATTTGCTGTTTGTTGTTATGAGACTAGAATATTTTAAGCGTATTTTCTATATTATAATATGTTAAAGCATTAAAAATATATATTGTACGAATTGCCAAGTTTGAATGCTCATAATCCATAATACAAATGGTTTTCCATTTGTTTATTGTTTATTTTTAAAAAACATGAAGCAGAGTTCTTTGTAGCACTTCTGATTGTAAGGTAGAAACAAGCTATTGTATATATGAGGACATTCATTTAAGCACCTGCAAATCCTTAAAACAGTTGATCTTTTTTAGGGTTTTATAGCTGTTCCTACAATGCATTCTGAGGAAAAAAAGCATTTGCTTTGGAATTTAAAGCATGGTACAACCCTTTGGGAGATAATACATGCCCAGTATTAAGCATGAGATAGAAATGAGATATTTCTAAAGGATATATAGGTTATATAGCAGTGATGGCTAATCTTTTCGTTGCCGTGTGCCCAATGTACATGTCTGTGCACACGTGTGTCTGCACCCATAATGCAATGTGCTCGTGACCCAACTGTGCCCCTGTGCATTTAAATCAGAAGGGATGTGCATGTGCACGTGACCCCCCGCCGCATGTGTATGCGTGTCCCATGCCTATGCACGTGTCTCCCATGTGCGGTCCACCCCCCCACGCGTGCACAGCAGATATCCGACCATCAGCTGCCTGGCAGGAGGCACAGACGCATGCACAGTGGATCTGATTTGGGGTGACAGTTCATATGCCGGCAGAGATGGCTCTGTGTGCCACTTCCAGCATGCATGCCATAGGTTCACCATCACGGTTATATATAGTTTCTATATAACCCTTCTTTGACACAGTCCCCTTGACTTCCTTCCACATCCTTTCCATATAGCTTGTATAGTATTCCAGCATTATCCTGTTGGTTAACTCCTTTCCAAGATATTTCTTTAGCACATGTTTTATCTATCTGTCTTGTACCTTGTTAAGAGGATTTTTCCAGAAATCTTCAAATTAGCCATTTAACTAAGTCAACCCTCACTGTGAAATGCATTTCAGAGCAAATATTTTGTAAGAGAATCTTTTAAGCAGTCCACATAAGGCCATTAGAGAGAATAAATCCATTCATCTTGTTTTCTTCCAAGCCCTAATGTTTCTCAATGTAAATATTCTGGAATTGTCTCTAGGCATATTTGAGAAAGTAGGTTCAGATGAAAAGCGGAGACAAACCAAAAGGCATTTAGTGAAGGTTATAACATTGTGTATTGTATATCTGAAGTCATCTCCAGATTTAGTAGTTGAACCCTGGGATTATCCTTTTTATTTCAGGGTCCATCTCATGAGTTGGTGCTAGGTCTCAATTACCCTCAAATGCGGGGTCTTGAGGGAGGGGGTAAATAAAAATGTAAATAAAATAAAAAATAAATTAAAATGGCTCATGTGAATGAACTTATCTCCTAAGATTTTTTTTTTAATTATTTCTATGCTTTCCATTTTTAAAAACATTATCTCCAACCCCACCCACCCACCCCCATTTTGGAATTCAGTGGGTCCCATCGAGGAATTCTGCATTGTTGCCCCATTGCAACCCCTTTTCTGTCCAGTACAGAGAATGGTGCTAGTGGTTCATTTAATTAAAATCTGAAGAAAATAGATTTCTTGCCTTAATGTTCCGGGTGAAGCATTTGTATACTTAATGTTTATCTTGCCTTTTCTGGTTGTTAGCTTTTTTTTCCCCTTTATTTATTTTCACAAGAGGTCAAAAGATTGCCGTTAGCTGCCAGGAACACTATATAATGAATAGCTATGTTTAGTACTGACTCTGACAATGCTATAAACATTTTTTTAATGCTAAATAGATAATTTTATGGAAAGACAACTTTTAACTCCCAGTACTGTTCTGATTCTAAAATTATTTGGCAGTCCTGTCTAAATTCTGTAGGACAAGAATTGCGTGTTTGATTTGTAATAGTGTTGACAAAACCTTTTGTGAGGAGGTTTTGTGACCACATATCTCAAAAGAAAAACAGCGTTATTTGACTTGCAGGACCCCTTGCATAGGTGAAAGATCCTAAACGCACCTTTACTTCTGTTAGGGCAATTAGAAACTAACTAACGCCGTTTGGAATGCTTAAATGCAATACTCTGAGGTGTTACAATTACCACATATAGCTTTTGAGGTTTAACCACAAATCTTTCTATTTGCAGAATTCCATTTACATAAACAATTTTAAAGAAAGGTATTTGAACTTTATGTCATTGAGCCAATTAATTGCACAGGATAATCTTTAGAATCTGAGCAGGAAACAGATTGTATAAGAACTTTCATCCAAAGACGGAAATTTTATTTCAGCATATTGTCTTCTCTGTGTATTTCAGTTGTTTTCCTGTTCACAGGATGGCAAGGCAGAAAATCATGATTTTAGTAATAGCTGCTGCTGAAGGAGGGACTTCGATTTTGAAAATGGCCTATAAAGAATAATATCTGAGAGATTTATCGAAGGGTATAATAGCTATTTCATAAGCAGTCTTCCAAAGTATATCCCTGATGTTTTTTGGGGTGCAGACAAAAAGTATAATTGACTTTTAATAAATTAATAAATACTGTAAATACCTCTCACACTACTGATTCTTAATTAAACTTCATTCTGTTCTTTCTCTAGGAAATGCTCAGGGAATGATAAATATCCTTAATTTATCCTCACAGCAGTCCTATGAAAATGTCTAGGTTATTGAAGAACCTTTCTCTCTTCCCTCACACTGCCTGAACCATGGTCTTCCCTTTTGGTGCAGTGTTTTATTAGCTCTCAGACTGAGCTCTGAAAATGTCAAGAAAGCAGTATTATCCTACTCCTAAAATTGTCAATCTCTATGAATCTTCCATGCTCTTTTGATATCACAGTGTTTTAAGTAGCCTATATGCTTTATTCTGTCTGCTTTCTGGGAATTACTTTTACTTTGAGTACCTATTCATACAGACCCTACCATTCTCACTAAATCAGAGTTGACTTTGTTATATTAACAGGATCTTACTTGCAACATGGGCATATAAAACAAACAAAAATAGATACTCCTAACATTCCTAGGTGATGCCTGTTGACCGTTCAGATTTAAATAAATAAAATTGAAAAGCTTCAAACAGGCTTAACTTTGACATATTCTCTGGCTTTTGATTTAGCTGACGTATCAAGCTATTTTTAACTTCTTATACCCAACACATTGTGTAAATTGAACAGTGAATCCAATGAATGACTGTGCTTTGAGTCTTGGTTTTAAATTTGCATCCCTGTTCTTCTCATTTATTTTTGTGGGGCAGATTAGGTGTTGAGTCAATGTTGACTAGTCCCTGCAGTTTTCTTAGCAAGATTTGAGAACTGTGATGGAAATAGCCTTGAGTTCCTGAAGAAAAGGCACCAAAAAGTAAATATTTGCTGACCTCTGAACTTCATCAGCATTCAGGCACAATGTTAAAATCTTACTTTAGCACTTCTGATTCATCTATTCATTCTCTTTTCACCCATCCACCTGGAAGGAGAAAATTAGAAATTATGGTGACATTTATGTTGAACAGAGACAAACTGTGGCCACTGATAATAGTTGGTGTGGTGACAAGTGGCTTCTTTTTAAAAGAATATTAGAACAAAAACCTTAACATAAATTCATAAGTTTATAATGTTTTATAACATGATTATATGGCTTGGCATGTTTAAAATGTTGCTTTCTTTCTTTGGCTTCCTATCCAGCAGGTTTATCCAGGATAATGGGGATCAAAAAGTAGAAAATAAAATTGAAGAGGTCAGTAGACTATGTTCTCTCTCTCTCTTTTTTCTTGCCCTACTTCTTTTTAATATTTTGCTTTGCACTTTATTCTCTTAGTATTTCCTCTTGAATTGAACTTTCTTTTCATTTCTTTCACTTGGAGTGGGTTGAAAGAAAAGATCAAGATGACCTCATTGATTCAAAGTGAACACATAATAATCAGGTGGAGTTATATTTGAAACTGTTGCAGCCGATTTTTGTTTTTTAACCACATCCTTCCACTTGAAAACTTACAGAAATTCTCAACTCTACCCTGTAGACTCTCGTGTTGTTTGGGGTTGAAGGAAGATAGTACATCAGTTCTTAAAATGTAATGCGTACTTATATGCCACATAAATAATCATATCCTGATCTTCAGATCAATTTTCTGTGTGCAACCTGCATGTGTGTGTGTGTGTGTGTGTGTGTGTATCTGCGTCAGAATAGATGCATTCATTTTGATTGTATATTTTTTCCTTGGTATTTTTAATTTTAAAGAGGCTTTTCTGTTGCTAAAATGCAAGTGGATTAGATCATGACTTCAATAATTTTGATGAAATCAATGAGGTTTATTTTTGTCATCAATATCAATTATTTAATTTGACCTGTTCAAAATATAACTACTGTAAGTTTAGAGCTATCCCAATATTTTCAAAGGTTTGTGTGTGTGTGTGTGTGTAAAATATAATAAAAACATTACATGGTTTCGAACAGTGAAACATGTTTGAATCTTATAAATAAGTAAGTACTGTTAACAATATAAAATATCATTAGTATAACTTGCAAAAACCCATTCTGAATGTGTGACTGAAACATGAATGAATTCTAACCATTTTCTCTAGAATTACATTCATGATCACTGAATATAATATATTCAGAATATTTATGATATACATAGTATAATAATTAAAATGAGGTCCTTGGTTAACTCCCAGTGAACTCCACAGTTCTATTTACAAGTGTTAAAGGACTCTTTGGAGGACCTTTGGGTGTAGAGGACAAAAAAATAATAATACCAAAAGGGAGTCCACTTACAGTAACGTTTTCTATATCTGGAGTGCATTGTAGGAGCTCAGTTTTGGAAAATTTGGGTTTTTTAAAAAAAACATGGGTAATAAACTTAACATTACAACTATGGAAGGTAGCAAAAAATGTGTCAGAAGGGAGTGTCAAGTGACCTTGAAGGGCAGGAATGAAGGCAGGTTCCACGAGGGTTGCTGTTTGCCATAATGAGTGGGTGAGTATTTAAAGAAAGAAAGCAGGCTAACCAATGGTCAGTTTATTTTATTTACTTATTTATTAAATTTATATGTCGCCAATCTCTCTACTGAAAGCAACTCCAGGAGGCTATTGATCACTTGCATCTTTGCGCAATAACTTGATTAGTTGGATGTTTTCTATGCTGGTCTAGGACCATAATAAAAATTTGATTTGTTGTCTTTGGGGATTGGACTATGTCCTTTATTGCCACCATCACTTCTACCCCTTTGAAATTGGAGAGATTCTTATTAAGGGATTGGCAACATAATATCCCTGAAATATTTAAAATGGCTTACAAAGCCTTTATCTCTACGAATAGTAATTTTAAATGGAAAATATGTTTATAAAAAATTAATTTTTACTTTTCTTTTAGGTCATTGCACCTCTAAGGGAAAAGATCCGAGAATTAGAGAAAAGGTATGTTGATTTGTGCTTTCAGTAGATCATATTTTGTTTATTTTAAGTTACAGCATGGAGCTTATGTCAGAATATTTGATCAGAGTGCCATCCTGCTGTACTGAAAGAAGGTCTGTAGGCAATAAATGCTACTGTCTCTAATGGTAACCTTAAGTACAGAGAGCCCTCAGTTAATGGCTGCTTCATTCAGCAATCATTCAAACTTGGAGACAGTGCTGAAAAAGTAGATACACGACCAGTACTTAAACTTATAGTAGTCACAACATCTCTGTGGTCATGTGATTGTAATTCAGGTGCTTGGCAACCAACACGCATTTACGGCCATCACAGTGTCCCATGGTCATGTGATTGCCATGTTTGTATTTCACAGCTGGCTTGCAATAAACAAAATCAATGAGAAAGCTGGCAGGAAGTTGCAAGTCACAATCCCATGATCTCAGACTTAACAATGGCGGGGATTCACTTAACCACAGCAAAATTGTTATACGTTGGGCATGGTTATGTGGCTTTCTGTGGTGTTCTAGATAGGGATATATCTTAGCAGCAGAAAGTAGTTGCAAGCTATCATTGGTGGCTTCTCAAACTAATCACATCATCCTGTGAAAGTTTATTCTAAAGTTCTGCTGTGTTCAGTGAGATTTATTCTTCAGGTAAGTACAAATAGATTTGCAGCCTAAAATACAAGATTCCCTTCTGAAGGACAAGAATTTAGAGTTAAATACAACAGCATAACATTAAAGGAGGAAGGGAAAACTAAATAGGTTCTTTCTTTAATTCTCTTCTGGAAATGCCAGCACATCATGATTTTCGAATATATTAATATTTGGAGTTTGTTTTGAAACTAAATGCATACTAAATTTTGCATACAGTAAACTTCAGCAATCAACATTGATTGACCATATCCGTTATCTCAAATCTCTGGAAATTTTTGACATTACAATTACATGCAGTATATTCTAAATTCCACTGATCAAGTATTTTTTATAAGGTATCTGTTCCAAATTGAATGCTGAAATATAAATAGAGGCTTCAATATTAGATTCCAAATATTTTTTTAAATCTTACGTTTAGAGATGTTTTGGTTGTATAACAGATTGAAAACAAATCATTGCAGTTATTTTAATTCTGAACTGAACTTAACTTAATGTGGAAATCACAATTTAAATATTATTGTAAATTAAATACTGAAAACTATCAGCATTTTTGGTGACTGCATGTTTGTATCTATGACAGCATGTAGAAGCAGTATTATTGTAAACTGCAAGTGCATTTTTACACCAAACCAGCATTTCTTTCTTTTCATCCACTAAGAAAGACAGAAACTGCAAATGAAAAATGCATCGTAAACAAATATTATTTAACAATTCAAGTGATTATTATATTGTATTATTATATAAGATAGATGTTGCAGAAATCTAAAAATCATTTCCCATTTTGAAAAACCAAATTGATGTTTCAGTATTTAGTAGGCAGAGTTGCAGAGGGCTATTTCAGATCTGAATATAAAGTTCTCTCTCTCCATTTCAAAGTTAATGCATGACATTGTGCTGGTAATTTTTATCCATGCTGGAATCAATAATGTCTATTAGTGTAATTGGATAGAAAATCTCCCTGCTCCAGTCTTAGAATCATCCAAACGTAATATTCTCTACACCTTCTTAGAGAGATGCCTTCCAAATTGTATCTTATCTATATTGCTTCTTCCAGAAAATTAGATTTCTAAATCGTCCCTATAGTGAGTGAATTATAAATATGGAATAAATCAAATCTAAGATAATGAATCTCTCCGAAGCACTGATGCTAATGATATTCTAGCCTGACAGAATATTTATTTAGAATATCACCTGTGTTTTCTTTCAAAGTATGACTATTGAGCTAATACAAACCTTTAAATATTTCTCCCAGTATGCTGATAAATAACTCTCCATACATACTGTAAATGCATTATCTTATTCTTCTATACTCTACAACAAAGCAAGGATATATTAAATGATTTTTGGTGTCTCTGTTAGTGTTCCTGTGTTGTTTGTGCACAAGACAAGTGTGCTAGTTTAATACATTTGAGCATCTTGAGTTTGGCTGTGGATGGTGGAAGCATACACAACCTTGTTAATAAATTTCACAACACAGTCTGAACATATTCTTGAGATCCAGATTGGGGCAATTCATACATCAGCAGAGACCTCTGGGGCTCCTTCCCATGCTATTTCAACCATGTCTAGATGGTAGAAGTGTGTGTAGAAGGCTAAGATCAGTTTTCTTTCCCAGCTGTACAATGGAACAAGTCAAGGAATTAATGTTAATGAAAGGTATCCATCACAAAGAAGTCCTGTTTAATTTTAAGAATCTGTTGTTTCTTCTGATATAGAAGAAGATAGGTTGGAGTGGCCTAGACATCTCTTAAATAAAAATAAGTAAACGCTGGCAGGATGTGGAAAGAGAATAACTGACTCTGCCAAACAACCAAAGAAGTATTAACTCTTTTTTTCTTCTCTTATGAAATGCCACAATTATTTAGAGACAGATTTCTTTTGCTGTGGCGAATATTTGTAACAATTTTCCTGTACGTACTTTCAATGATACTTGGAGCCATTAAACAAAACATTTTTGGAGATTATTAACCACAATTTTTCCTATTAATACTTTATTAATAATTCTAATAATAATTCTAATAACAACAACAACAACAACAATAATAATAATGTATTAATAATTAAAATATTTCATAATCTAGATTATTTTTAAAAATCCATGAAGGACAGGAAGCAAGGAAGTGCTTTGGTTGAGAAAAACTAATATTTAATGAACCTTACAATGCTTACAACCTTTACTGATGTGTTGTTTCAATTTTTCCATTTTGAAATGCTTCATAGTTTTACTCAGAAGTACCCACCAGTGAAGTTCTTATCTGAAAAGGATCGTAAAAGAATTTTGGTAAGTTCAGCACTTGCTTGAGGCTAATCAATTATTCTCAGTTTTTCAAATAAAATTAATGAAAACAAAGCGGAAGTGGGTCCAAACTAAAAAGAAAATCTCTTACTTTGTGAAAAATTGTACAGGGATCCAAGTCAATCTTTTGCTGAGCTTGCGCAAGCTTGCATGTGTCAACCATGAAGCCATTTTGGAGCACCTTCAGGGCTGCCACAGTAGGGCTGGTTGTAGCTGTGGGAATGAGAGGAGGGAGTTAGAGATAGCTGGGGCAGTTTGGTGGAGCAACTGTTTATTTCTGGTTTGGTTCCTTTGGTGAGCATCCTTACAGGCTGTCCCACTGACCCTTAGTGCTGTTTCCAATCAGATGCAAGTTAACTATTTCCATGATTTATGAGGTTTGCCCAGTTCAGAGAAGAAACAATGTGTGGAGATTAGCCTTTGCTTAATATATTGTTGAAAAGGGGAATTGATTGAGCAGTGCTTCAGTTGATATTCCGTGCAGTTAAGAACCTCTTAGAAGCTACTGTTTGTAATCTTAAAAGAGAAAGCTATCATAAATAAAAACCCCATAAATGATTAGTCATAAGACATGTGCATTTCTGTATTAAAATGGGGTGGGGGGAGTTAACAGGCTTGAACTTGGTATTTGCAGAAGTGATACTTTTAATTTCATCTTCTCTGAGTCTGTCAATGAATAATGCAGTGTGATTATATTCATTGGAGCGATGCTTCGTGTGATGCATCTAATGAGATCCTTCTATATTCTGGAACAGTAGCCGGTGAACCATATAAGTGAGCAATTTCAGATGCATTCCAGCATATTTTTAATGTGGCCACTAATACAGTTGTTTAAAAAAATCAGACAATATTATTTATGTTAGCTAAAAAGTAAGCTATACGGAAATAATACATGATTACCATCAATGATGCGAGATTAAGCCCTTCTGGAAACATTTCTAGTATTTTCTTTTTCCATTGGAAAATATTAACCTCATATCTTTGACTGCACCAATTGCTTTACATCACTCCTGATAATTTGAATAAAATAATTTCCATCCAAAATTTGACAAAGGCCCTCGCTAAGCACTCTTTAAACCTATATCACAATGTAATGTGGCCCTAATCAACAAAACCTTTACCTTGTTTCACCTTTCGCTGCTTAGTAACCTCTCTCAGCCTCTTTCCATGGTACTGGTTAAAATACTTTCAGACCTTCATACCTGTGAACAGGCCTCAGCATGTTCCAAAGTATCCAATCAGGTACTTTTTCAGTATCTTCCAGATTGGCAACTTTGGTGCCAATCAAATTAGTGGCCTGTTCTAGAAGCTCTTCATCTTTTCATTGGGGCGGGGGTGTGAGGGCTGACCCGAAGCATTGCCAGTTGATGGAAACAGCTTTGTTGTGATGAATCACACCACTTTTGGCTTTAGAGCAAATTGCATCTCCATTATAACACAAATATTTTTAATATTTCATGCACAGCTAATATCAGTTTTCAAAGTTCAGTGAAATAATTATGCAGAAGAAAAAGTGCAGAGCTCTTGTTTCCTATTCTCAGGCTCTACTCACAAAAAATAATTACTTTCATAATTTAAGTGTCCTAAGGGAAGTTCTGTAAATGTTTCCTTCATTGATCATATTGTGTTAATGCAGACATTTGTGGTGGTGTTCAAATACCTGCTTAGATATAAGACATACGTTAGATGGCAAACATATGTATGATTCTCATACTATCTGATATAAAGGAAGTAGCATGTAAAATAGAACAGATTTCAACTGTGCAAGGTAATGCTTCTACATTTATACAGAATCTCCTAAAGAATATGTCCTAATCCCATTTTTGCATATGCTTACACATACATTTTAAAAGGACAGGAAAGTGCTAAAATACCATGTTTTTCAGACTATAAGGCACTCCGAAGTATAAGATGCACCTAGCTTTTGGGGAGGAAAACAAGAAAAATTTTTTGCCTCTGCTCCCAGCAATTTGCCTTCTTGCAGCAAACAGAAAACAGCCTGGTCAGCTTCAGCACAGCCTGATTTAGCACAAACAGCTGATTGTTGCTTGGATCGGCTTCCTGACGATCAGCTTTTTCAGGCTGCAGGGATCGCCATCGCCTATTGCTGCCTCCGCATGCCCCATTTTCGGCTTCCACAAGCCCGTTTTTGGCCTCTGCACACCCCATTTTTGGTCCGTTCCGATCCCCGCCACCTGGAATAGGCCAAAAATGGGGCCTGCGCGGAGGCCGAAAATTAGATGCAGAGCCAAAAATGGGACATGCAGAGGCAGCAAAAGGCAATGGTGATCCCTGCAGCCTGAAACAGCTGATCATCGGTAGGTCTATCCAAACAATAATCATCTGTGTGTGCTAAATCAGGCTGTGCTGAAGCTGACTGGGCTGTTTGCTGTTTGCTACAAGGTGGCAAATTGCTGGGAGGCAGAGGCCGAAGGGTGGGGGCCGCTGGGTGGGCGAGGCTTTGGCAACATTCACTGTATAAGACGCACAGACATTTCCACCCACTTTTTGGGGGGGAGTGCATCTTAAACATCGAAAAATATGGTAGTTCATTTTGGAGATCAAAGAATATACACAATGGGAGATTTTGCTTAGCCAAGAGACCCAAAGTCTTGTCAATTTTAAAAGCAAGCAATGGGATTGTTCTAGAAACTCTAAAATGAAATATCAATTCTAAATAGCACATGAAAGCTATAACAAGAATAAGTCGTTGTGGTTGTTAAGCAGGTCAGCTCATGTCTCACTCAATTTTATGACTGTTTTTATGATCAGTCACTGCTGCCATTAAATGAACAACATGGTCATTTCCCCAAATGAGTGGTAGTTTTTGGCAAAATTACTGAAAACCAGCAAAAAATGTCACAAATTGCAGTTATATGACCATAGGTTACTGTAACCAGTCTAAGTGTGAGCCAATTTCCAAGTGCCAGAAATAAGATCACATGACTCCAGGGGAGAGTACAACAATCACAACTTTGAAGACAGATCATAAGTACCTTTTGGGGAACTTTGAGTAATCATTAAGCAACTTGTTACAATTGAATGAATGAATTAATAGTTATGTTCATAAATCTCTTATTGAAATATTGGGCCAAGAATGTGTTGATAATAGTCTCTGTGGCATCAGAGGTTGGATGATGAATCCTTTTGAGAAGCATTTTATTTTCTCTAAAGACATCTATCTGTCTTACCAAATCAGGTAGGGTGGACAAATTCTTTTATCATTTTCTGTTGCATGCTCTTCCTCCACAAATCTAGTACAGATCTAGTAGCTTTTGTGGTATGATTATTTTAAAAAATGCTGTACTCAGTTTCATGAACACTTCCAATCTGGCATCTGGAACCTTTTAACGAGAATTTGCTTTAAAGAACATTTTTCCTACTGCCAAATTTTTGAACATTGTGGGACAGTAGTTGATGACTTGGATCCTATGGGATCCTTGGATCCTGTGGATAGCAAATAGAATTTCACTTGCACGGTAGGACATTGCTAACTGGAACAATTTGTGGCATATCCTACAATGCTTTTGGGAAGACTGCAAATCCTTGTCATAATGCTGAGACTTCTCAGTGTATTTGGAGGGCACCAGATTGGAGATATTTGCTGCAATAAGTAATTGTTCCACTGCACCTAGTTAGTTTAGTTGCAAACGTTGCTATTGATTGCTTGTATTAGGTAGACACACTTTTAACATAGCTTAAAATAAATAAAATAGATCGTTATGTTTTTTTTTCTTTTGTTCACTTTATCAGCCATTTTAACTAAATAATATTAAATAATACTGAATTATAATTTTTAAATGGGCTGGCTTATCAAATTCAAATAGAAAAATATTCCTTTTTTTACTCCACATGCAATTTTCTACCCACCGACTCCTTCGACGCATTTTAACAATGTAAAAGACAATAATTAACAAATGAATAGTCAAGTTGGCATATGTTCAAGACTCATCCACTATTAGTTATTTGGAATATCTGCAATCACTTTAGAATCACAGCTGCTCTGTAGCTTGTCTTGGTTGAATACCAAAAATTGGCTCTTACACAGTTGATCTTTAGGAAATTGTCATATTAAACTGAAGCCCATTTGTTTTCTTCACAGTTCAATAGTGCACAGTTATTTTCTATGGCCTTTGGAATGTTGTGGTAATTAGGACTTCTAAATGGTACCAACTAAAGATCTTTGTATTTCTATGACAAACTAGATGACCTATAATTTTCCCCATTATCTGTGCAAAATTGATGAGAAGGCTTAAGGAAAATCGCAACTATATGGGCCTTTGCTCAAAATGTAGTTCTGTTTAATCCCTTTATTTAATAGTGCAATAGTAGCTGTGGGAAGAGGCCTCTTAATGAAGATAGTGATGCAACAGTTTTGGACCTCCTGTCTGTATTATAATTCTTCTGTGAACAATCTGGGTCTGTATTCCGCTTCTGTTCTGTCAGCTCCATGAAAATCTTCATGAAAAGCTTGCATGTTAAGCTGGCAAAATCCTCTGTTTGGTTAAAAAATGATGTTCTCAACATGTACGAAATATATCCTACACAATGTGCAAATATACTGTATTGGGCCCTAAAGTCATACTTCTCTCTATATCTTACTTCACTTCTTTGCTAAACTAAAGGGAAAGATGAGATTGTAAACGTTAATATCTTCAGTTTGTTTAATTGATCAGAAAGAAAAACTTGTTTGTGGCTTCTCAGATGCTAAGATGCTAAAAGAATGCTGAATGCTGTTGTTCTTTTATGTAATGTTTGCGGACTTTTTGTCTGGTATTTTCATTTAAAATAGAAGAAAAATTTATATGCAAACTGTCCTAATGCAGATAACTGGAGGAGCAGGGTTTGTGGGTTCTCATCTTACTGACAAACTAATGATGGATGGCCATGAAGTTACAGTTGTGGACAACTTCTTTACGGGCAGGAAAAGAAATGTGGAACACTGGATTGGCCATGAGAACTTTGAACTGATTAATCATGATGTCGTAGAGCCCCTGTACATTGAAGGTGAGTATTTTGAGACACACGTGACACTAAGGAATAATTGTCTTTGCATGAAGTGCTTTCTCTGTGTGGTTGGAATGTCTCTACAGTAGCTTCTTCTACCTGGTATCCTCAAGGTGTGTTCAATCTCATTTTCCATAATCTTTAGACACCACAGTGTATACTGAGTGATTATTGTGGTATTTTGAATTCAATTAGAGGTTTGATGTTTTTTCTTTCAAGACTAAAGCAGATGGTTTTGATCTTATTGGAGATGTATGATGTGTTCTGAACATTGCAGAAATTTTTAGAGCTTGAAATGTTTTGAATCTGATATGATATGGACATTCATATTTCGATCTGTTACTATCAGGGAAGCATTATAGGTGTCTTAAAATGAGGACTAATAGATTGAGAAACAGTTTCTTTTCCAAGGCAGTAATTGTCTTGAATCAAACAGTGCATTTGTGATTTAGTCCTATTATTATTATAATTATTTTAATTTTTAAACTCTGTAGTGTGATTTCGATGGGTGTTTGGGACACTGTGCTGGAGTAGCTTTCAAATTTCATCGTATTTGTGGAATGCAATGACAATAAAGGTATTGTAAGATATACTAGTGAATTCACCCTTACATGGAGAGCTGTGTATATTAGCTTGTACAGACAATTGTCATTGGAAGTATTGAAATTCCTAGAGAACTGATATGGTGGATTGCATTTTCTACTAATTATATGATTAATGTAACTAGAGATCTTGCCAAATTAGGGTGGCCTTGGTTTTAAATTGAACAAATTTCCAAGTTCTCTAATTTTTTTTCCAATTGGAGTCAATTTGGCATGGATCATAGCAAGTAGGGAATTTGCCCTCCACCATTCATGCATCTGAGGCTTCAGAGGTTACAACGTTGCCTTTCTTCATTGTGATTTGAAATCCTATGGAGATGCTATCCTGGAATGCCTGGTCCTGATTTTTAGTATAGATGAGAACTTTAAGTATCCTAAGAAAAGAAGAAGGAGCACCATTGTTCTTTTAATGATGGAGCATAGGAACAAGGCTTTTCATTGAGAATGTTACCCCTGGGTTTAATATATTTTCCATCTGGTTCGATCCCCTTTACCTGATTTCATCTATAATATTTTGTTTAAAGAATCAGATACTTCACAGTGCAAAATACAGTAGCTTCATAGTACAAAGTATCTTTTCCATCAGTCTATAACAAAATGAAGAAGTACCACTGATTGTAATTCTTGAATTGGCAGAAAAAAATATTCATCCAAGTGACTTTTGGAAAGAAATTCATAAGGAACCTGTTGGTATTGTGAATGTTTTATAAACATTTTGAAACATTCATTGGGAAATAGTGACCCAGGACTTGAAGAATTACTTTGTGCTTTTTTAAAGCTGGGTAGCAACTTTTTTTTTAGCTTTAATCACCAACTATTATATTTATTATATTCAAAGTTTGCATTTCCTAATTATGGTATTCTGTTTTTTTTTTCTGTTTCTGGTTCTTGTCTCTAGAATATCTCATTGCTTTCTAAAGCTCCTGGTTCTTCTGCTGAGTGGTGGAGGCTTTTCCTTCCTTTGGCTTGCTAAAGTGCATACTTCAGCCTTGCATGTTTTTATTTTCTGATTTTTGAGAAAGTCCTCAGTCCCAAGCAGTCTGTGACTGTGGATGAGGGCTTAAAGAACTGACTACCTGGCAGAGCTGGTTGTCTTATTATACCTACTGTGGAAATGGCCTCTTCATGTTTACAACTGCTTTTTCTAGCTGTCTATCTCAATCTGCTTTCTCAAGATGCTTCTTGCCTACATGTGCATGTAACCTAATACAGAAAATCTTGCAGTTGAAAAATAGCTTTCACCTGTGCAAGTTAATCATCTGATAATAAACTGGATGGTAGCTTGAATTTTCCACAGTATCTTTGATGTTCTGCTCTTCAGCAAAATGAGTTTACCTTGTTTCAGCTTCGATTATCCTACACTATAGAGCAGAACCTATGAACTAACTTAGAATTCCTAGATGTGTAACTTGCATTCTCATTCTGATTCTTTTAGGATATTAGTTACAATAATAAATGGGGTTTGACGTGCATGTATCTAAAACTGGAAAGTAATGTTATTATTTTGTTGAATCTCAGAATTTTTGTAATCATTTAATGTAAAATAAATCAATCCCTCTCCCTCCCCTCTCCCTTTCCCTCTTTACTTTTTTCATAGTGGACCAGATTTATCACTTAGCTTCTCCAGCTTCTCCTCCAAATTATATGTATAATCCCATAAAGACATTAAAGACAAACACAATTGGAACATTAAATATGTTAGGTGAGTATAAAGTTTAAGTGCAACATTATTTTCATGTTTACTTAGGAAAGATAAAACCCAGCATTCTCATGTAATTTTTCCATTGTCGTGTCTGTCTGTAGTTGGTATATTGTTGCATATTGATCTGAAATGCTAAAAAAGAGGTTCTGAGCTGAATTTAGCAGTTCACACAACATGCTAAGACAAAATATGGTTTTGCAATAGACAAGCAGCATGCTGATACTTGCCACATTGCATATACTTGTTCAGGAATTCAACTTGAAGGTAGAGTTGACAATCCACTTGTGGAAGGGAATGCAGCCTGCACCAGCATGTGACTCATTCAGCCGTAAATTCTTGGTTGTCAAAGACCCCATTTACAATTTTGAATAAAGTTGAGGGCCCCATAGTGTACGAAGACACATTATGCATATAGACAAGTTGAGAGTTTAAAGCAGCTTCTTTTAAGTATTGCGGAGGATTTGGCATGATTAAAAATTGTATTGTCAGTTTTCAACAATCATGATCAACATGGACTCCAGAGTTGGCAAAAAGGGGGCCTTCAGCTGTCAATTGCCCAGCTTGTCTTAGCAGTGTGAACGTGTGTATGCGCTTATACCTTTGTGTATGCAAGAACTTAGACCTAACCAGAACAAAGGCATATCGAGCTTGTACATGGCAACATGATGGTTGAAGCAGCCCTTATAACAGTGGCTGAATTGCCAAGAGGCTATTCTTAATAGAAAATGTAAGCAAATATCCATGTCTAATACAATTTCAAATTATTTCCATTCCACTGAGAAATTTAGTTTTGAAGCTGTTACCAAAGTACTTACTATAATAATACCAAGGCAATTCAGCCCATGCTAATCATTGAAAGTTGTGACAGAATGCAGTGGGAAGGAAGTCACAATTGCTTTGGCTCAGATGGCAAAGAATATTCAATAGTGCATAGCAAGACGACAATTTTATGATAAAATGTTCAAGGTAAATCACTAAGTATTGGCTCAGAGGTAGAACAGAACATTCAGAATGGAACAGAATATTCCCCAGTAATATTCCTCGATGTATCTACTTTAAAGAGATAAATCTTAATCTTTTTATTTAGAATAAAATTGTGCAATATAATTGAAACGTAACTGGTGACACATTTGGAATTTTATCATATTAAAAATAGTTGCAACAGGTAGAAAAATGGTGTAATTGAGGACATGGCCGTTCATAAAAGGTCATTTGCCAGAAGGCATATTGACCAGAAGGCATATACCAAGGCCTATTGATTCCTCTTAGCCATCCCAGTGGGACCGCTGCAAACCAGGAGGATGGATGTTTTTATTTATTTTATTTTATTTATTCAGTTTCTGAGGCCTCCCATCTCAATTGCAGCTTACAATTCAATATAAATGTTTATCTCTATATATGTAGGTGTATATATGTACACACACTAAAATTAAAACAGACATTTTAAAACAAAAACAGAATAGTGCAAAGAGCCTAGTGGATTTCTATAGAAGTGCCTGGGAATGGTTTGGTACCTCTAGACTCCAAGTTGATATTCCCTGTCTTAAAAAGTCGATTGTTCTGTTAAGAATTAAGCCAATAGTTCTCTACTTTGGTCACTTGAAGATGGGTGGACTTCAACTCTCAGTCAGTTTTACTTTGCTGGCCGGGGAATTCTGGGACTCGAAGTCTATCCATTTTCAAGTGAAAACAACTTTATTAAGTTATTATAGTTGGATTATTCATCTGTATACACAAATATGGTTAAAGCCATTTATTCGTATATCCTTTGTTTTGTAGCCTTCAGCCTTGATGTTCTTGATTTTTTTAATGGCAGGATGAGAATAAACTTTTAATTTTCACTACAGGTCACTCATTCATTCATTTTATTACATTTCGGTTTGTAGTCCTTTCACAGAGGCTAGAACCAAAGGGGCAGAAAGATATGTGATATTTGGTGCAAATAACAATAAATTCCAGATTATAAATCATTTTTTATCTGTCTGTGCTAATAATATAATGAACCCTCACAGCAAAGAAGTAATATATAATATTATCTGGCTATATGCTCTTCCAAAAACTCTTAAAACTTGTACAGATTTTCTTGGCATAGTTAAATGCTTCTTGAATCACAAGTCAGCATTTGTTCTGTCCTGAAAGAAGTGTCAGTGTATAGTATTCTACTTCAGGGTTGGTTGAAGTAAAATAAAGGTATCTCTGCTCCTTTTAAAACCATGTCTTCTTTTTGTTAAGGTTTAGCAAAACGTGTTGGAGCCCGTCTTCTCCTTGCATCCACTTCTGAAGTTTATGGAGGTAAGAAGTGATTAATCTGGGAAGTCCTACTTCATCACGGCCTTATTGATTGCATCGATTTTTCCCACCTTGCTTGTCTTCCAGTTAAAGTATTAACAATTTGTTTGTTTGTATCTTGCAAGAAAACATATCCCAAACACCTTCCTTCTCCTATTTCCTGTGAGGTGGATGGGCTTGAGGAAATGCGACTGCCAAAAGTTACCCAGCATGGCTAAGGCGAGACTTGAACTCATGGTCTCCTGATTTCTAGCCTGGTGCCTTAACCACTAGATCAAACTGAATTTCCATAGATAATTGGCTGTATGGTGATGAAGATCCATAGATAATTGGCTGTATGGTGATGATGACGACTGACAAATCATATTTTCTGTAATGCTACTTTACTCTTTAATTATGGGTTACTGTAACTTGATGACATTCAACTTGGCATATTGTTTTGTTCTGAGTTTGGCATCCTGGTACCATCAAGATGTTCAGATTACAGTTCCCATATTCCCTGACCAATAGCCATCTTAATGGAGGCCTATAAGAATTGTGATCCAATTATAACAGATAAGGTTTGTTTGCTAAGCCATGGTGTAGATATGCCAAACAGTCAAGCCTTCTTCATTCTTACTAATGAAGGTTAATTCTTTAGGAATTTATGTTAATGGAAACTGAAATTAATTCAGAGATTCAGAGATTTAAAACATACAGTTTAAGCTATATCTGTGATGTGAACAGATCAATTTGTGAACAGAACATGTGGGATATCTAATTTTTTATTTATTCATTCATTCAATTTATATAGATCCCATCTCGTATCATTGGGGGCTCAGGAACCATTAAAACAACACGAATGCAATAAAAAGCTGAAATAGAAGAACAATAAAAATACTTTTTAAACATTCATCATTACCTTGATATATATGAACAATTTGTTCTTGTAACATTGCAGATAATTAAAGGACCCTTTGTATTGATGGGTTTGTTCTTTTATCCTTTCTCAGTTTAGTAACTGCAAATAAAGCATTTTTGCAGAACTCTGTAATTATCAAATCAATTTTTTAAAAAACCTCAGTTGTAAGAAAATTAATTTCGTATCAAATGATACTGTGGCTCAGAAGAAGGAATTTCACCTGGTTTTAGTAGTGCCCAGCAAAAGTAAACCAAAGTAGAAATGGATAGAAATATTGACTGTTTAAAGCATAGCTCTTTTTCTATTTTATATAAATTAAGGCAGTTCTCTCTCCTTTTTTTAAATTGAAACCTTGATGCCATGAAATGCTTTGTAGAAAATTCTGATGCTCAATAGCAATTTTTAAACTGGCCGTGTTTGAGCTATATGATCAGCATATTGACTTTTTCCTAATAAGTTTTGTTTATTCTTGATTAAACTTTTTAATGGTCCATATACTCTATGTTTGTAGGACATAAACACACACACCTACACACACACACACACCTCAGTTGACTGGGATCATTTACAAACAAATTAAGTTCCCAGAATTGCACTAAAACTACATATATCTCAAGGAAATTAAACAGATGTTTCCAGAAAGATAAGAAAAATAAGTTTTCAAGACAGGAAAGACATTCACATAACACTTTGCTGCGCTCTGCTATCCATGATTCTGTAGAACAGCCTTCTTTCTCCCCTGGCTATGTCAAATCCTAATGCCTAAATGGAATTGAATGCCTAAAACCTGTACTGAATTGGGACACTAAACTTTCCACAAGTCCTTAGGTTAAAGTTAGAAAAAGATGTCCTATCAAAAGTAATTAATATTAATATTGTTACTTGTTATTGGATAATTGAAAGCCCCCCTTTTTTTTCTTTCAAGATCCTGAAGTTCACCCACAAAATGAAGATTACTGGGGTCATGTGAATCCTATAGGACCTAGAGCATGTTATGATGAAGGAAAGAGAGTTGCTGAAACCATGTGCTATGCCTATATGAAGCAGGTATTGAGGGAAAGGTTTGCACAGTAATAACATTTGTGTGTGAGAGAGTGTGCCTTCAAGTCAGTGTTCGTTCCTGGTGACAGATGGAACTGGTTCTGCAGTTTTTTTGGCAATTTTTTTTTTCTGAAATGGTTGCCATTGCCTTCTTCCTTGGACTGAAGGAGAAGGACAAGCCAAAAGTCACCCAAGTATCCTTATGTCTTGGTAGGACTAAAATTCACAGTCTCTCAGCTTCTTGGCTGCTGCCCTAACCACTATGCATCTGGCTCTTAGTCATAACATTATACAGGTAGTCTTCAACTTCTGACCACAATTGAGCCTAAAATTTAGTTTGCTAAGTGAGACATTTGTTAAATGCTTTTGGCCTATTTTATGCCTTTTCTGGCCACATTTGTAAAGTGAACCAACTGCAGTTGTTAAGTTAGTAACCCTAACTTAAGTGTTGTTAAGTGAATCTGGCTTCTCCATTGACTTGACTTGTCAGAAGGTTGCAAAAGGAGATGATCACATGACCCGAACACTGCAACTGTCATAAATATGAACCAGATAGAGATTTGGTCAAAGCATCCGAATGTAAATCACGTGACCATCGGGATGCTGCAATAGTCGTAAGTATGAAAATGGTCATAAGCAGGGGTGGGATGCTACTGGTTCTGCCCAGCTCTATGGAACCGGTAGCTTTGAAGACAGCAGACACCAAACCAGTCTGTATTTGCTGCTGTTTGGCCCACCTGCCCTTCTGGGCTTTTATCTGTCCTTTATTTCCTGCTTTTTCAACCTCTGCTGCATAGCTGAGGCTTCTCAAATGCTGTGCACTTGCGTGCAGTACTTCATCTGTCCAGGCAGCACAGCTAAAGTTTTTTTTTACATGTGCATTCAGCACACGTCATGCGTATGCAAAAGATAGTCACCAACTACCGTGTTTCTCCAACAGTATGACCTCCCCCAATAGGAAGAGCATGTTTTCTAGGCATAAAATGAAATTAAGCCCCTCCCCCCAAATATAGGCCTATTTTAAAACATGCAAAATGGGGGGACTTGCCGTTAGGAGCGCCCCGTGGGCAGCAATTCCTCACCACCAGCTGCTCCTAATGGGCGATCATGGCAGAGAGCTCCCTACTCCTGCCAAGCAGCTTTGCGGCAGACCCAAGACCTTCAGCGCCCGCCGGTGTTGATTTCCCTTCTGCCCATGCTGCTGCCGCGTTTGGAGCTATCACTTCCACATTTGGACCACCACTGCTGTTTCGAGTATCGCTGCCGTTTGGAGCTGCCGCTTCTGCATTTGGAGCTGCCACTGCGTTTGGAGCTGCCGCTTCCACATTTGGAGTGCTGCCACTGTTTGGAGCACTGCTGCTGTTTGGAGCTGCCGCTTCCGCATTTGGAGCTGCCACCGCATTTGGAGCTGCCGCTTCCGCGTTTGGGACCCCACCGCTGTTTGGAGCACTGCCACTGTTTGGAGTTGCCACTTCCACGTTTGGAGCACTGCCGCTGTTTGGAGCGCCGCCGCCATTTGGAGCGCCGCCGCCTCTCCAAACACAGCGGCAGCTCCAAACACAGCGGCAGCTTCAAACGCAGAAGTGGCAGCTCCAAACATGACGGCGGTGCTCCAAATGGCAGCAGCACTCCAAACACGGAAGCGGCAGCTCCAAACATGGCGGTGCTCCAAATGGCGGCGGCACTCCAAATGGCAGTGGCACTCCAAACATGGAAGCGGCAGCTCCAAACGTGGCGGTGGAATGGGCAGAAGGGAAAGCAACAGCGGCGGGTGCCAAAGGTCTTGGGTCTGCAGCAAAGGTGTTTGGTGGGAGTAGGGAGCTCTCTGCGCTTCGCCATGATCACCCATTAGGAGCGGCTGGTGGCGAGGCTGCCCGTGGGGCACTCTAGATGAGGATACAAGGGGGGGGGAATAAAGTTACCCCCGAAAAGACGGCCTAGCCATTTTTTCGGGGCTCAAAAAAATATAAGACCTGGCCTTATTTTATGAGAAACACGGTAGTAACACTGATTGAACCCCTCCCCTGGTCATGTCACTTTTTTCAGTGGTGTTGTATCTTCAAAAGGTCACTAAATGAATTGTTGTAAGTTGAGGACCTCTGTAGTCCAGAATTTGAAAAAATGAATGTAATACTAAGGCACTTGGAGAGAAATCCAAAATCTCTCAGGTGTGAGATAAGTAATTATCTTTGGGGGCCTTCGGCCTTTCTGTTTGTCCCATCTTTTATTTCATACATATGGATATAAAAATCTTGTTTTTCATCACTGGTTTTCTGGGGTTTTTTGTTTCTTGTTTGTTTATTCAATTACAACCAACTGTTTGTGGGCTGATGCGCACTGTTTTCTCAGAAACTGCTTCTTGACTTCTTGTAAACCTGTATTCCCTCCTTTATTATATTTATAAATAAATAACTCAAGGCGGTGAAATACCTAATACTTCTTCTTCCTCCTACTTCCCCCATAACAATAGCCCTATGAGGTGGATTGTACTGAATGTGTGTGACTGGCCCAAGGCCACCAAGAAGGTTTTCATGCATAAGACGGGACTAAAACTCACAGTCTCCTGGTTTCTACCCTGGTATCTTAACCACTAGACCAAACTGGCCAGAATCAAAACTGGATTTTGTCTCCTCTGGACTACTTTTTTAGATTGCCTTTGGTTTTCCTAAACATCCAGGATCTTCTCTGTCAACATAAGCTTTAGCGTTGTCATTAGCTTTATTGATGTTTTCAGTCAAGGTTTTTGTTTTTTGTTTTGCATAGGAACCAAGGTTGTTGTGAAAGTAAGAATAAAGTAGTTAAACAGTTGTTTATGTTTCATCCTTTATGGTGAATTTCATTTTGTAATCTATAGTTGCTAAGCTACTAAAAAGGCAGACTGACTATACAAACATTGTAAGAGGCAGTGTAAATTCTAATACTTTCTGGCATGTCTTCTAGAAATATTATAAAGAGAACAAATAATCGAGACATGTTTGCCAACATTTCCTGCTGTTGTCAAGATCTATAAACATTCGTGGCATCCTCACGAGTATCTGTTTTGTTTACTAATTCAAACTGCTTCATGTCCCCAAAAGCCTAACAAAAATTGATTTAGTTTAATCAGAAATACTCATTATATTATCCTTCCAAAGAGAAATCTCTGAGAAAGAGTTCTTTCAACAATAATGCTACAAGCCAGTCTTTCTCAGCTTGTACAGTCCCGATATGCTGGACTCCAACCCTCATAATTGCTAACCCATTTCAGAGGCTGGCTGGGATGATGGGGCTGTTGTAGCAGATACTTGAGGGGTAAGGTGTTGGCAGGTAATAGATCTATAGATGAACTGCACCATATGAAATCATTACTATTATATGTGTGTGGGGGTATTTCTTATTCTGGAATAATGCAAAAAAAAAAAAAATTAAAACCCAGCATGAAGATTTTCAATAGAATTTTTACAAGAGGCTATTTCTTGTCATTTCAGGAAGGTGTTGAAGTAAGAGTTGCCCGAATCTTCAATACATTTGGTCCCCGGATGCACATGAATGATGGCAGAGTTGTTAGTAACTTTATCCTGCAAGCTCTTCAAGGAGAACCCTTAACTGTATGTCTTCATCTTCATCAGTTTAATGGCTGTGTGGCAAAGACACATCAAAATCTGCCATTTTGTGAAATCTCACAGGATCAATATTTTAGTAAAGAATTTTAAATTAGAAATTGAAACATTCTAATGCATCATATAATATTTAATCAGATAAGCACATTGTGTTGTACTCAAAAGTGCCTTTAATATTAAGATACCTAAGATTATAGAAATTGTTTCTAATACATGGAAGAGTCATTGGTAAGAAATCAAGTGAAGCCTTCAACCAAATAGGTGAACTGCTTCTATTGAAAACTTTCCTGAGTTGATATTTGCTAACATAGCACTTGTATCTCTTGCGGTTCACTTATAGCAGATATTCATGCATCTATTTATCATCTAGTGCTAGAGTTCTGGAAATGACAAATATACATATTTGTGTAAACTGCTTCTTAATTCCATTTGGTGTGCTTCAAGCAATACTTTGAAATGGCTCCTTTTAAAATAACATTGAAAGTTACTGCTGAGTTTTAACAATTTAAATATTTACAATAAATGCTTTTATCTTAGAATGACAGAGAAGTTTTGCAATATAAAAGTAAAGGATTTTCAGGCAAGGATGTATGAAATCCTTTTGAAGAACAATAGAATCTAATGAGATTCAGCCTTTTCAAAATTGCAATATTTTGTTTTCTGGCAAACAACCATATACTGGCAGAATGTTTGTAATAGGCTTACTGGCAAAATTGTTGCTAAGACATTTAGTAGGCAGTCTTTCAACTTGCACTAAAAAAAGATTTAAATTCTTTATAGAAGATTTAAATTATTTATAAATTGTTAGAAAAGCCTGCATGACTTGGTTTTATTTTTTTGCCAACTTAAGAACATTATTTCTTTCTCATTTGTAAAGCAAATTGATAATTATTTGAAGCATGTTCTACTATGGAATATTTTTTTTTTTGAAAAAAAACCAAATTCTTCCAAAAAGTGCCATGTTGAAAATAATGGATTTTTAAAATTGGTAAGAATTGCTAGATATGAACAAATGATCAACATGAAAATGAACAAATAGACCAATATGAAATAGTCCTGTTGGTTTGTATCTTGGACAGGAAGCCTGTTGATTGCACTCCATGAACCTAGTGAAAAATTAATGCGTATTTAAGAGGTATATAATAAAATTATTCTCCGTCTAACTTAACAGCAATAGCACTTAGACTTATATACCGCTTTGTAGTGCCTTACAGCCCTTTCTAGGCAGTTTACAGAGTCAGCATATCGCCCCCAATAATCTGGGTCCTCATTTTACCCATCTTGGAAGGATGGAAGGCTGAGTCAACCATGAGCCTGGTGGGATTTGAACTGCCAAATTGTAGGCAGCTGGCTGCAGAAGTACCTTACAGTACTGCACACTAACCACTGCACGACAGAGGCTCATTAAGATAATCATATGATAAATCAGGACAAACAAATATGGATACATGGATGGTACTTGTATGTCATTGCAGAGTGGTATCTTTGCTATACCTATTTATGTCATTTTTCATTCTTCCAGGTATATGGGCCTGGCACTCAAACCAGAGCATTCCAGTATGTCAGGTACACATTTTATATTGAATTCAACTCTATCTTATTATGGCCTTTAGCTAACCAATGTTAATTGTTTCAAGAGGTTGTGGGAAAATTTTTTTCCACATGTCCTAATTTTGCCATATAACTTTTCAGCACTTTTCCTGAGTAGTGTCATTCATGTGGCCCATTCATTATCTGACAGCACTTTTTAAAAACTGTAGGAATTTGTATGGAGAGAGCATTATAGTTGTATTTCTTGTAGTCTCAAAACTAAAAAAAAAATAAAGCAGTAAAAACTACAAATTCTGAATGTTGGTGTTGTGCTTACTTCAAAGGCAAGAATTCTTGCAAATTAGATCAGTGTTTGTCTTCTAGAACTTCTCATTACCGCTAGCAAGTTGAACCTCCATACAATTAAGTAAACATCTCTTTGTACAGTTTGGGCTGCAGATGTGAAGAATGATAATCATGACTCATCTCACAATGTTGTATAGCAAGTATGCCATTGCTGGTTTAACATCTTCCTTGTGAGAATCCCAAACCTATAAATCTAGAAAATTCAACTTTTAAAAGCTCCTACTTAGGAACTTAACACCAATTTAATCTTTTTTAAATGCCATAAAATTACAGTGTTTTCTACTCATCAAACCATTGACTATTTCTGAGCACCGACAACATCAGTTCAGTCCTGCCGCAGCTATTTTAAGAGACAGTGATGAGTTATAAATGTTAAATCTACTTGTTGGAGATGAAGGGGGAAGTTTCTCCTGCTTGTGTCTTCTTTTCTTTTTTTTAAATAAGATTTAAACTTTTTAGATACTTTTTGTTTCTTTTCCTTTTTTATCAATTTATGTATTAGATTTTTGTATTTGTTATATCTATTTAATATAACATTCTTTATCTATTTAATATAACATTCTTTAATAACATTAAAAGAAAAGGTCACCGCAGAAAATAACTGTCAAACTACATCCTGGCCTTATTCTCTCATTGCAACCCTGCTTAGCTGCTGCTTTCAATAATTGTTGCAAACAAATAACAGCAATAGCAATTAGACTTATATACCGCTTTATAGTGCTTTACAGCCCTCTCTAAATGGTTTAGAAAGGAGCAAAGGAGCCATCTGTCCAAGGAGTGAATAAGTCTGCATCAATTCCAATTATGTATATTTGCTGGTCGAACCTGGTCGAGGCTTGGTATTGTGCCAGCCATTCAGGTATTTGTTTGTAGCAGAGTGTGGGAAATTTATCCACCCACGACAGAGTGGAATGTTTTTCTAGCAGCGCCTTGGCTACATTTAATTCAGCCCAGCCCAGCAGGAATACAATGTTTATTTATACCCACACCCGCTATTTAATTTTTACAGAATGGGAAATAGTCAATACAAATGGCTTAGTAATAAACATAAATACACACACACACACACACACACACACACAATAACTCTAAGTGGCAAAAGAAGTGTTAGAAGCCTCTGGGCTTCCTGTTTTTCCTTAAACCATTACTGCCACCTTCTGCTGAATATGTGGATATACACTTTTCTTTTTAAAGAGAGCATTTTTTTCAGTTTTAGCCAGAATAATGGTGGCTTAACATTAACCTAGAATAAGCATAATATTTGTGCTAATTTTAAAAATTATGTGACCACTTTTGCTGTTCCAAATTCATTTATGCCTATCCATCTACATTTATTGAATTTTGTTGGGGAGAAAAAACCACATAGCTTAATTATAAAAAGAGGAATTCCCCTCTCCCATTTCTTAAAGGGCCTAAGGAACCTAAATTTCTTTCCTATCCCATAGCTATCCAGGGTAAATTTGCCTGCCACTGTTCATTATGCTCTTAATGACGAAGTTAAGTATGACAAGCAGAAATGTTCCAGAGAAGGAAGTCAAAATAATCAAGGTGACAAAAATCATGCAGTCAGTGCCCTCCCCGCTGCTTGCCTGCATCATGACAGGGCAGGTCTTGATTGCATAGTTGTGGCCGCCATCTTGACTTCTTGATCCCCATGAACAATGTGAAGGACTACAGTGGAAGAGTCACACTAAATTTTGTTTGGAAATTTTCTACTCTGGCAGTGAACAGCTGACTTTACAATGAGTGGGAACTGGATATACATGTTTGTTCCCGTTTACTTGAATAAACTACCTTTCCGCTCTCTTTAAAGCCTGGCTACACATGCTGAACCTTGCCAAAAGTTGTTAGTAAATGTCATTGTTTAATTTACATAATTAATGCCAAAAGAAACAATCCAATTAACTACTTTTAATTCATCTGTCTCTTGAATTGACCACATTGGTGATTAAAATGTGGGCCACGATGTACCACTCAAAACCAACTCCAGTTTTCAGTCTAATAAAAGTTCCCTACCCTGATTTTAAAGTTTTATTATGTTCTGCACCTAAACCTGACACCCTGATAATTCTTTCATCCCATTGTCTCAATTGGTCTTTTGTGAAAATTGTGTAGGCGGAAATGTTTTCTTCCATCCCTTCATGTCTATTCAGTGTAAGTTGCTGTGGTTCACTTGTTTTAACTTCTGTTCATGGGTATCAGCAACAGCTTCCTGTTTCATCCCAATGGTGAAGATCATGTGGTATTGCATGTATAAAAGGGACGGGACTTAATCAGTCTCGGTCCCATTGACTGCTAACCCCACCCCATGCCACTGCTTACAGTAAAATATCCCACAAGAGAATAATTTCTCCTTAGCATCAGCACTTTGCAAGGCCAGACCATAAATAAATCAGGAAATAACTCTCCGCTCATATTGTTCTATCTTTTTTTTTCCAGTGACCTTGTGAATGGGCTTGTGGCCTTAATGAATAGCAACGTTAGCAGTCCTGTTAACTTGGTAAACAAAACACACTTGTTGTTATAAACCTTAATGGGAAATTGAGTAAAGTAGTATGGAAATAAAATAACACCCCCAAATTCAGAATGCATGGAATCAATCCGTGCTGGGACATAGCGTTTGGTATTGTCCTGATCTGAAAATTGCAATAGACCCATCACCATCATTGATACCTCCTCCTGCTTCTCATTGTTATTAAAAAAGATGAGCACCATATGAGGACAAAGTAGCATGGTGCAATTTTTAAATGCAGTGAGTTCTATATTATATCTGCAAATAAGGCCTTTGCATAGACCCCATTTTATAAATCCATTTTTAAATACATTTCTGCATCCAGTGTGCTGCTTTTGTCATTATATTCCTGCCTCATAATATTTCATCTCTTTGAGATTTTGTTGCTAAATCAGAAAGTAATTTAAACCATTGAGGCCTCTGATAGTAAAGGTTGCTACTGAACGTAGTATGATCTGAGATGTAAAATGCATTTCCTTATGTTTGCCCTCAAGAGTAGTGTGAAAACAAGAGGAATTTCTGTTAGAACAAGGATTCTAGTCTTTGGATCATTCTTTTCCTTTAGGAATTCCAGTGGTAGATTCCATTTGGGAACAGAGAATTCCACAATTGGAAACATATTTTGCAGTTTGTTAGCGGACAGAATGAGTATTCAGGAAATAACTCTTTATGGAAGATCAAACCTCGTGCCTATTGTACTTAAATAATGAATTTGTACTATCGTGCTATACAATACTATTATACTATAACTATTGTACTATAAACATTATTTTAATAATAGTTGTATCTCTAGGGGAATCCAGAGGAACATTCTATTCTAGAATTTGCCCAGTTAATTAAAAAGCTTGTAGGTAAGTATGTTTAAATTGCTTTGTAAAGAAAATATAGAGCTTAGTGATATGTGTCTCCTATTGATTGTTATATGGAAGGTAATCAATTTAATAAGTTCCAATGATTTAATTTGGAGCTGCTATTAGAAAACCCAATGAAGATGTAATAATAATTAACTGAAAAAATGAAATAAAAATTATAGGCCTATAAATACTAAAACTTCTGTGGTCCATGTGCACTCAGTATGTGTACAATATATTGTATAGTTTTTGACTTATGATTGGTTGCTTAACAACTCTTCAAAATTATGACAGAGCTCCCAAAAGGTATTTACAACACAGTTTCAAAGTTCTGATGACAGCCTCCTGTAGATGACCAGACTGGGCCCAAGGGAGCAGTCAAATGAGTCTCTGCGCGCCCACAAGAGATCTAAGTCCAGCCCACCTTGAATGCCTTTCTTATTTCCCACTCATTTCACTTGACTGCTGATTGGTCAGATTCTTGTAGAGAGCTTAAGCTTGCAATCAATCTTCATACTTATTTGAACTGCCTGAATCTCCTGATTTCCCTAGCGCTTGATACCTCCACAGTTACATGACCAAATCTGGGTGTTTGGCAATCGGATAGTATTTGCACTAAACCCTGTGGTCACATGACCGTGATTTAGGACAGTTTTGTCGGAAACTGGTGTTTACTTCTAATTTCTGCCAAAAACTGGGCTATAGCAAACAATCGTTTCACTTAACAACTGGATCAGTCATATGATAACTCACATTATGAACATCATGACCAGTGGTGGGTTTCAAAATAGTTTACCGCTGGTTCGGTGGGCGCACTTTATGTGCACGCACATACTTTGCATATGCGCATGTGCCAGACATGCACTTTGCAGGCGCAGAGGCTTTGCGACTCACCTCCTGCAATCCTGCACTCTCCCTGTCACTTCAGCAGCTGATGCGCAGCAATCTGCTGTGCCACGCAAAGCAGCTACGCTTCAAAAGCAGGGAATAAAGGTCAGTATGGGAGCCCGGTCGAGCAGGTGGGTGGGCCCAACAGCAGCTCCAGCAGCTCCTCAGAAAGAACTGGTTCGGTCTCCGCCAATCTTCAGCACTACCAGTACACCAGAATCGGGCCGAACTGGTAGAATACCACTCTGATCATGACTTAGAACTATGATTGCCAGGCTGACTTACAGTTGCAAGTCGAGACCACCTGTGTTATTATGGACCTTTTGATGTGGAATGCCTTGCAGAAGGAAATCATCTCTGCAGAAACTGAAATTGTAACAGCAATCAACTCAACAATATGCCTAATTATAAAATATGTTTACAGGCAGTGGAAGCGAAATCCAGTTTCTCTCAGAAGCTCAAGATGATCCTCAAAAAAGGAAGCCAGATATCAAGAAAGCCAAATTATTGCTTGGTTGGGAACCTGTGGTACGTAATGTCTATCAATGGTATTGTAATTTCAAAATGCAACATTATTTATTTCATATCATTTAAGGCAAATCGTTGTAATTTATTCTGTGGCATGCTTCCTTTTGGGGACAGGAGAAAGAAGCGTGTTTTTTTTAATGTCCCTTGATCCTTTATGTAAAACAAATTAATTAAACTTAGGAGAAACTCTAAAAACCAGTCATTTCAATAAAAATACTGAAACAAAATATGTACATCTCTATTTCTTCCTCATAAATATCTAGTTTTTTGCTACTTCCAATATCATCAAATTGGAAAACAAGCAAACTTCCATGAATATTTCCATGAATTAAGGAGCAAAGTTTTAGGAAGCAGGGTTTTAGTACTGCAAATAAGCACCACATATTCTGTAAGCAGGGATAATCCTCTCTTTCTCTTTCTCTTTCTCTTTCTCTCCGGAACAGGTTCCGTTGGAAGAAGGTTTAAATAAAGCCATTCATTATTTTCGGAAAGAACTAGAATATCAAGCAAATAATCAATATATTCCTAAACCAAAACCTGCTAGAATAAAAAAAGGAAGAAGCAGACATAATTAAAAATTCAATTGGACAAGAAATGACATTTCTTACCTTGAATTTGAGAAGATGTTGTATGTCTTTTGGTAAAGACTTCAGAACAGGTATCATGAAGAAGAAAAAACTGGAATTTCACTCTGAAGCTTGCTTTAAAGAAGTGGATGTGCCTCAACAAGAAAACTGCAGTTCTTGCCTTGCACTTTTTAAATCTGTCTTTTAATGTAAAATAGATGCATCCTTTTTTAATATCTTCAGGTTTTATATCTTGCTGTGAGATCATTTGTTATAACTGTCCTTGACAGTTTTATTTACTGGTTTCTTTGTGAAGCTGCGCATAAGATAAGGGCAGAATTGCCAATTTATTTATAAAATGGGTACTTTAAATGAGAGAGACTATGCATAAAGGAAAAAAAGTAGTATTGTCAGATGACGAACACCGACATTTAGAAAATACCTGTAAAAGAGTTTTATGTATTCTTAAAATCTGTTTTCCTCCCCCACCCAACATTTAGTTCTAGTTGCACACTTGAATTTGAACTATTTCCACTGATAAATGCTATTTTAAATCACTACTGTATTGTGCATACTCTGGGCAAAAGTTAATGTATTATTGGCTACCAGTGGTTGAATATGCTATTTTAATAAAACACTGAACCTTACAGATTTAAGTAAAAAAACCAAGTCTGTGGTAGTGGACATATTATATTATACAGGTATAGCAGACTGATGTAACATCTGCCTTAGTAGAATCAGTAACTGATTCTTTTAAACAATATTATGTGGGTTTTTAGATAGCATACCTTTTGATGAATACAATTCAATTACAAATAACCCTTTGGAGTTAAATTAAAAATCAAGTCGGTACATACAGATGGTCCTCAGCCTATGATCACAATTGGCATCACAATTAGCAAGATAGTTGTTAAGTGAGCCATGCCCTATTTTACGACCTTTTCTGCCACTGTTGTTAAGCAGATCACTTGCAGTTGTTAAGCAAACCATTAATCAGTGATTCCAGCTTTTCCCATTGACTTTGTTTGTCAGAAACCGGCTGGGTAGGTCACAAGGGATGATCATGTGATCCCAGGATGCTACAGTCATTGTAAACCTGTGCCAGTCGCCAAATGCCCAGATTTTAATCCTGTGACTATGGGGATGCTGTGACTGTGGGGACTGTTTCTAAATCACATTTTTGATTGTGTTGTAATTTCAAGCAGTTCCTAAAGGAGTGTTTGTATGTTGAAGATTACCTGTATGGATAAAATTCAGTGGACGACTTCTGCTCCCGTCTGTGGAATGCAAAATCTTCTGTCTGCTCTCAAAACCTGGTCTGGGTTATGGGGGATCTTAAAGAGCACAAATCATGCTGGGAAGGACGAGGAAACATGAATAACTTCTCTTTTCTGTTCTATAATTAAATTATATTGCTATTTTCAGTACTAATCCACTTATAGCAAAAACAACGAAGAATCAGACCACTTCCACACAAAATTTAACTATTGTTAATATTGACATACCTGAATTACACATTCCTACAGAAACAACAGCATCCTGTTTTCTTTAATGATTTGGAATGTCTTAATCCTATTACAAGTTTTTCATGTGTTAATACTGCAAAAAAATTGAAATGCATGGGAGTGTAGATGGCCAGCCAACTTCTGCTGTCTTGAAGGAATACCATAGTGACAGTTTACACTGTTCACAGCATCACAACAGTGTGGAGAGAGAATTGTTTGTGATATCTCCAAGTCTTTACAACAATGCTTACTATAAAGCAAAGGAGGAAACTCTTTTGGTGACGAGAAAACAATTCAGTGTTTTTAGAGGAGCAAAAGTGATAATTCACAGAGAAGGTCATCCATTAGATCATTAGGTCTTGGGGTAGTGGCAACATGATCCGAGGTTGAGAATAAGGAACGTTATCATCAATTTTTTGTCATGGACAACCATTCCTTCTTGACCCTGGAGTTCTCTGAGCTGCCCCCACTGCAGGGAAGAGGCATCTATTGAATTGGGTGGCCTTGGGAAATTGATGGGTTTCAAAGGGAACTTGAGGTTATTCCTGAAGGTATAACTATGGAGATTCTCCGTCATCCAGATCATGGTTGTCTCAAAGGTGCTCCCCCCACCCCCCAAAAAGGCCACCGGACTATATTTTTTCCTTGAGGACAAAGATTATGTTAGTGCATGGTTCAGCCAGGGCTTTAGTTTCAAACTGAAATGGACATTTAAGAAGATTGAATCACTGCGTGATTGTGCGGCCTCTGTGATTGTGGCTCCTCTGAATCCTTATAGTTTGTCAAGGGTCTTCGGGAGATGTAATGGCACAAGAGCACTGCTGGAGGAATACAAGCCAATAGGCACAGTAAGGAGTCTTTATTAAGACAAAATGAGCTCATTTCTTTGCCCTTATTGTATCTATATACAGACAACCAGCAGCTTTATTCTGGGTGACTGGTCCCCCTTCTTGGTAAGGAATAGTCAGGAGAGCCCCTGTAGAGCCTCTGTCAAACAAAGGTACTTGGCTTTACTGAGGTAAACATGGTTGGGCAGGTCCTTTGGAAATGACTCACTTTGTTAGTTGGGAGAGTTTGAGCCAGTTGATGTTGCGAAAGTAGACAGGGTCCTTGTTTTTATGACCTTGTCATGTATCTGAGCACTTCTCCTTCCCTAGTTGATTAAGGCTTCTCAGGAGATGGCAGTGTTTGGGAGAAGATTGTTGAGAAAATGGTGGGTGTTTAGCATTAGAGAGTGTTGGATGAAGTGTATTATCTTTTTCAGTCAGTTTTTTATAGTACTGACATGGGATTGGTCACATTTGTTGGGAAAAGCTTAAGATGGGGATGTTGCATCCACCCTGGCCCTTCTGGATCACTTGGCAACCTTTCGTATCATCAACCTTCTGGATTAGATTTGAAGGTTGAAAGTGGGAGTCACTGTTTTACAGCGTTTTTCCTTCCTGTCATTAGTAAAAGGATTGCGGAAGAAAAGTCTACACTTATCTCAAGACTCGGTTTCTCATCGCTTCTATTTAACATTGAATAAAGCCCATGGGTGACGTCAGTTAGCAGTAGAATTTCATCAATATGCAAAGGATAATTATATACCTCCAGCCATGACAGGACAGGTTCAGATGCTGACCCAATGCCTGGAGGTTCTGGATGGGGAAGGAGTGACTTCAAGTCAACCCTAGCAAGACAGTGGCTTTCCATTTTTGACCCCCTGGGATCTGGAAACTCATTATCCTTTTAGCCTTAAACCTTCAGACCATGAACCCTGACTCTTCCCCAATGATTGGGCTAAGATGGGAGTGGATCGAGAAAAATGCAGAATTGGTATGGTGATATCATGGCCCTGTGGTGGGTAATAGGAAGTTATTGTATGACACTTGTTCATTTTTATGTTTTTATTCGCTGTAAGATGTACATTAATATAAAATGGCCGTACTGGTCTCAGTAAAGAAAGTTAGTCTTCATAATGAAAGTCTTTCACAAGAATGCATAATTAAAATTTTGTATTTAAAAAGCTTTAATTTTAAAGCAGATATGTTAAGGAATATATGCAAGACCAATTTTTCTTGGTTTCTTCCCCCAATTCCTCAGCTAAAATTAAGAACCAGATTAAAATCAATTTTTAAAAAAATTCTAGTGTCCTTACACAGAGAAGAAAGAATATAGAAATGCAGAGAAGAAACGGTTATTAATAATAATAGTTAAGACAGAGAATAATCTTAATAATAATCATCATAATTGACATTTGCTCCATGTCTGAAGGTGCCTGGATTTCGTGGGCCAATAGGAGCATCTTCATCATAATGGTGATGATAATAGCCACCATCGTATTCATGGCCACCACGGCCTACGTTTGACCAGTAGGAGACATAATCTTCAAATTTCTGCAGAAAAAGGGGAAAAGTGACTATAGATTTGCTGAAGCCATGTGCTCATAAAAAATGCTATGCTTTAGAAGCATTGAAATATATTTTTCTTTCAATATTAATCAGATATTTTCATCCAAAATGGTACAGTAAATGTACTGTATACCATCTTATGTAATATATCCTGGAACATATTCTTCTAATTTAAAAAGTGAATTGATGATTTTGGCAACAACCATATAGCTAAGAGAATCCATTAATTCCAAGGTCCAATTTACTTCTCAGTGCAGGAAGAAGT
This sequence comes from Pseudonaja textilis, assembly GCF_900518735.1. The sequence goes on along the minus strand of NW_020769343.1, from coordinate 10,474,039 downwards.
GAAATATCCAAATCAAATAACTGACCACAATCTAGAATATATTAGGACAGTAAAGCTTTGAGAGTTATTGTTTAAATATTGTATGAATTTCAAATCCGTACCTAAAAGACTTGCATTTATTGTGAAATATAGTAAAATATTTACATTTCAGTGCCTTCTTGCTCCTAGAAATAGGAATTACCATTGCATGGATTTAGTGTTTAAACTATTGACTTAAAATAATATATTTGGACTTCCTAGCTTCTTTAACTTCAGAATGGGTTCAAATCAAAGAAAAGCAAACGAAGAGGTTATGTATAATAGCAAGCTTTCTGCTCAGAGATTCAAGCAATTGGTATTTGAGAGGGCTAAAGCATTCATCAGGGGAAAGTGGCTAACATTAATCTCCAGAAACAGCTGAGCCGTTTCCTATCTTTAAGTTGGTGTAAGATGAGAGAATTCAGAAACCTGCCCTTTGCTACTTTTACAGACCACCTATAAAATTTACAGTTTTCTGTCCAACATGATTTTACCGCCTACTCTTTGAGTTCCTGGAAGAGACCCTTTGCAATATCCTCACATTGGAGTCATCATGACCTTATAAAACAGAGGTGGGAACTCTGGGCCCTTTATAACTTGGACTTGGACTCCAACTGCCAGCCATGGGAATTCTGGGAGTTGAAGTCACAAATCATAAAGGAGCCATACCTCTGCTATAAAGTAAAAGGAACAGAGTCAGTGGAACACCCAACTCCATTAATATAACATCTCTTTCTATGAAGAATAAAATAGAACTGTATATAGTTTATTTTATATCAAGAATAGATAGAAATTCTCAAGGTTGCCAAATTCTGCTTAATATTTAACATGAATTGCTTAAACTGCTTTAAAAATATTAGTAGTCCATTTCTTCGTGTGTGCTTTTATAATTCATTCTTGGTGGAGAATACAAGTAGTCCTTGAGTCATGTCCATAATGGAGCCTGTCCATCACAGTCATAACTCATTAAGGCAGGTTGGTGACATGACCAACCCAATTTTACAACTTTTTCTGCAGCAATTGCTAAATGAATCACAATAGTTCATTAACCGAATGCCACAGTTGTTAAGCAAACCAATGGTTCACTTACAGGTTTGCTGAAAAGCAGAAGTAAATGGTGGGTTTTGGCAAAACCGTTATGTGGTCATGGGACCACGGGACACTGAAAACAGCTATAGATGTAGCCGGGTTGCTAAGCACCCAGAGTTGGGTCATGTGACCATTGAAACCTTGAGTCCGGGTTGTAAGGAGCCTTCCAGATAGGCCACTTGAATGTCAAACAGTCACTAAGTGCTGGCCATGTCAAGGACTACCTATACAGAGTTGCTGAAAGTGTAAATCAAATTTTATCTTGAACGTTGAAACTTGATACCATTCTATTTAATGAAATAAAACTATTGCTTCCAATTTTAAGCTATGCTATCAGTGTTTAGCTTTATTTCCTGCACACATGATTGCTTATTGTAGTATTTCAGCACTTTACAGATTAATATACATATTTTTAAATAAATTATTTTCCTTTCTTGACGATGGTGTGTAAATTATAGTAACAGTCATTTGGATTTTACAAAGTGTTTTTTTTACTCTGCTGTTCTTGAGTAGATTTATGTATTACCTGACCAATTTTGTGAATATTTTTGATGTGAGCTTAAAATACAACAGCATCTTGGCTTGATTAGTTGTTCACCAACATTTATCAGGTGAAACTATAGTGAACTACCTTGTTTTTCTGCTTGTATGAAGCAATACAGAAGCAATAAAGTGACCGTGACATCATTGTTATATGAGATAAATCACTTTAAATCACATTGTTTACATATTGCTACTGGAAATTTGACATATATGAAGGCCTCATCTCATTTCATACTCACAGCAGCCCTGACAGTCGCAAATGTGGCTAATATAAATAGCAATGACATGAAAATGACCTAAAAATCTATACAGGTAGTCCTCCACCATCCATTTAGTTACTGTTCGAAATTACAACGGCACTCAGAAAAGTGACTTTAAGACCATTGTAGTCATCATCATGGTCTTGTGATCAAAAGTCAGATGCTTGGCAACTGGCATGTATTTATGACAGTTGCAATGTCCCAAGATCATGTGATCACCTTTTCCAAACTTTTGACAAGCAAAGTTAATGAGGAAGCTAGATTCACTTAACAACCATGTGACTATGTAACCATGTAACAACTGCAGTGATTCACAAAAAAGCGAAAGTTGGAATATTTCAGACATGTGATGTGACACTCAGAAAAATATGGCATGCTTCACTTAATCCTCCAGGGGAAGATTGAAGGCAAACGATAAGGCAGAAGAAGAACATCATGGCTTCAGAATCTAAGGGACTGGTTTGGACAAAACTCGGGAGCACTTTTTTGTGTGGCTGTTAATAAAAATAGGATCGCCAGCATGATCACCAACATCCGATGACGGATGTGGTGCAAGAAGAAGTGATTCACTTAAAAGGGCAAAAATGGTCATAAAATGGGACAATAATCACTTAACTCTCTTCCTTGGTAAGAGAAATTTTGGGCCCAATTGGTTATAAGTTGAGGATGACCTGTATTTGAACCCCAATGCAAGTCTTATCCCAATGCAAGGCATTAAGGATGTTTTTAGTTTGTCCCCCCCCTCCCCCATTTCCCTTTTCAGGGACCTACAGTGAGTAGGTTGGAGGTGATATCTGGGGCCAATGAACACTTGAACCTGTCTTTCTTCTATTAAAACTCAGCACTCTAATTACTATGGCAAGCCTTTATCTGAGTAATATATGACTTCATTTTAACAAGTACCACCAATTCTCAGTCAAAACTCTATCAAATGAAATTGTTTTCTATAGAAATATTCAGAATAAAAAAGGCTTTGCTTCCCAAACATTCCTGCAACGGGGAAAATGTCATAAAGAATGAGTCAAGGGAAAAAAGGCCATGAATCATTGAAAGATTATATCATTCACTTCCTTTGCATTAAGCACTTATTATATTGTTTTAAAAAAACATGCTGGTTGGAGAGAGAATCTATACCTAGGATTCAGCCTCTTATCAGTTTTCCAGTGTTCTTTATAAGTAACATTTACTGTATTTATCTTCAAAAATAAAGAAAATATATTAGTATACCCTAATATAAATAAAAATTAAAGAGCTCGAATATGGTTTTTCAAATTCTGAAGTATTGAAACAGCCTGATAAACATTCAAGTAATCATCAATATGCACAATGTCCCCAGTTTATAATAAATAGTTCATCTAATTTATAAGACTTCACTACTTTTCCTTATTCCTTTCTATTCTCACAATTTAGCATGTGACTTCCTAACAAATTGCTACCAAAGCCATATTGTCATTCAGGTTTTTTTCTATGGCTCCTCTGCTTTTTCCTTCCAAAAACAACTATATCTTAGATTCAAATAACACATGCACACAACTATATGCAAAATTAAAGTGGTTTAATTTGATAGGTAAATTGCCTTGCATGAATTTATTCATTAACTTCCCATGCTGAAAAGTATTGGAATTCCACTTTCTAGGACAATTCTTGACCACAGAGATGGAGGAGGACCTAGTAATAATTCCAGGTTGTTGTTTGCAGTATGAAATACTTTATCCATGATACAAATCAGAGTTGGAATTCAATTTTTTTTACTACCGGCTCTGTGGGTGTGGCTTGGTGGGCGTGGCAGAGGGGAAGGATACTGTAAAATCTCCAGTCAGACGTGGTATTTGCCAGTTCTCCAAACTACTCAAAATTTCTGCTACCGGTTCTCCAGAACTGGTCAGAACCTGCTGAATACCACCTCCGGTACAAATGTGTTTTGTTTGAATGTCCCATTTTTGCCTCAGTAAAATCATAATGTTGAAATGTTTTCTGTGCATTCATGTCATTAAATAACTGCTTTTTCCCGGAAATTGTTTGGCAGAATTAAGTTAAATTAGTTTGAGTAGATTCCTGAAACAGTTATCAACCTTGACCTGCTGTGGCTATTATCAAGTATTCACCTTCTCAAATTCACTTATAATAAGGAACGATTTCGCTTATAAAGAAGGCACGTTTCCCATATCTACTGTAATGAATATAATTATAAGATTCAAACTAAATTGAATTCCTTCTCATATCTATAACTACACAAAACAGAAATGTGAAGCTTATTTCAAAGAAAATAAAACATTAGGCAATTATCCTGAATCCAACAAGATTTCCACAATGTTAATTCAGATCACTGAACTTCATTACTGAAAGTTAAAACACAACTATGCCACTTACAGCTTCATCAAAACCCAAACAGAGGAAGTGCTGGTACCACTGCTGTACTTCAGGCTGATTTCTGTCCCAAAGCTGGCGTTTCCGAAGTTTCAGATTGTTTAAGAATTCCTTGGCCTTATCTTCTTTAACAGACATCTCTTCCTTCATCAGAACGGGCTGAAGCAAAAACCGAAAACAGCGAATCTATTAATGGCAACAGTGCTATAGATATTTCATCCATCATATGTTCACTACATATGAATACTCAGTTGAATACTCCATGCAATAGGTGAAGAAAATATCACTGTTAAAAAATAATATCCTATGTTACCAGCACAATGCAGTCCCTGAAATGATATTTCTACTGAGTTGGAGAAAAGGTAGGAAACAGGTGCATGTTCAGATACTTCTTGACTTGTGACCACTTGGGACCAAAATTTCCAGAATTTTGTCAGAATGTGGCTGGAAAGACAGCAAACAACAATCACATGACTTGGAACCTGCAATCAATGTGAATACATGCCGATTGCCAAGCTCCCGAAGTTTGACCATGTGACCACATATTGTAGGATGATTAATTCTACTTAAGGATACTAAAACATTTTACTTTGTCTGAATCTTGAAGGAGGAGATCATTAAAACAAATCCACAAAGCAGATGATCTGTAGAAATGGGGAAGGGCAACTGCCTCCAAAATAGGAAAAGATTAAAATCACCATCCAAATGCAAGGAGAACAGAGATTATGGAGGAAGCAGAGGTGGGATTCAGCCGGTTTGCACTAGTTCAGACAAACCGGTTGTTTTGCCCAGATTGGAGAACTAGCTAATCCCACCTCTGGCTGGCCCCATCCACCTCGCCTCACCCCTCCCAGGGGTCCCCCCCCCCATGCTTCCCATTTTGGCTTCCATGTTGGTGCAGGCCAGTGGTGGCAATTCACATTTTTTTACTACCCATTCTGTGAGTGTGCCTTGGTGGGCATGGCAAGGGAAGGATACTGTAAAATCTCCAGTCAGAGGTGGTATTTGCCAGTTCTCCAAACTACTCAAAATTTCCGCTATCAGTTCTCCAGAACTGGTCAGAACCTGCTGAATACCACTTCTGGCCCAGGCCCAAAATAGGGTGCAGGGGTGCATCGCACAGCTCCCATGCCCCGTTTTGGTTTCCAGGGTGGTACAGGAGGTCTTTCAGGCCCCAAACCTGTGCTATAAGGTGAGTTGGGAATGGGAATTTTGCATGATCATTACTGTTGTGCAGCTCCTGAGCAGATGAGCTTCTGATACATCAACTCACTTGCCCAAGCCCACCTAAAAGATGTTGGATCGGGTGTTGGCTAGTCTTGGCCTCTGGATGGTTTATATTTTTTCAAATGGCTAACTATACACATGTCTAACTATATTTCAAATCTTGCCAGTCAACTATCAATCAATTAACTGCTAATTAGTGGGGTTCCACAGGTAAACCATAAAGGTTTTCATACACTTTCCAGTTGCTTCTATTTTGCCCAAGGAACATGCTGATCAACTGTTAACTGATGATAGTCCTTTGAGGTAGACCAGGTCAAGAAACAGAAGCAACAGGGGTCTAAGAGAGCTCTTTACTGTTACAGAAACAGAGTCTTGAAAGCTTGTCAGAGGTTCTCTTTGCCCCATCTTACAGGAAGTCTTTAACTTATGACAATTTATTTTATTTATTTGTCAAAAGCTTACAATATAACAGAAACAAGAATAAACATAAGTTTAATACAAGAAATAGGAACTAATAATTGGGGACAATAGGACAGAGACAGTAGGCACGATTGTGTGCTTATGCACGCTTAATTGCTTAGTGATAATTGAAAAGCACAATGGACTTTGCTAGGGGTACTTACAACCTGGTTCCAAAGTTTCAACAGCTGCCCATCCTCATACATTTAAAGCTGTTTCCAGCATCCCATGATCATGTGGCTGGTTTCGTGACTTTTTGCTATAAACCAGTATTTTCTGCCCATAATGAAAAAAATATCCTTATAATTGCAGTGTTCATTTTACAACCCCCACAAAAATGGCTGTAAAATCAGATGTCACATGGGTGACCCACTTTAAGACCATCAAAACTTATGACTGTAGTAGGCAGATTCCATTATGGTCATAAATCAACAACGCCCTGTACACCAGACAAAATCAAGGTGAGTTATTGAGTTACATTCTGCACTTTCTATTTCGGCAGCACTGAATTGCTGTTTCTCCCAGCTTAAGGTTCACTGTAGAGCAGTGATCTTGATGTTCAGATCTTGATGTTCATGAAGCTTGGGTTTCTTTTTGCAAATGTTTTATTATCAAACTAAGTAACATTGCCAGTGTTTTGATGTAAGGAAATAATATTTGTTGGCTTTTTTTTTGCATGGCAGATTGTCTACAGGGTTGTTATAGTTTGTGAGCTTGTTTCTGACTGATCTACTGTGCTGGATTATTTCATTTTAGATTGTTCCTGGCTATTGTCTTGGCTCTTTCTTATCTACATCTTGATTTGCTAGATGCAGCACTGATGATGTTGCCTTGTTTGGCCATGAAACATTTTCAAGAGAAAGAGAGAAGAAAAACAAGAGCAGTGAACACTAACACCCCAAATCCTAACCCGGAGCCACAAATATTCTTCATAATTGTTCATTACTCTCTTCTCAAGACCAGATCTACAGATTATATGAAAAAAAACATTGAAATTGTTCTAAAGCCATACTCTCCACTGTGCAAAGTTTAGGCTGTTATAGTCTTTTGTTAGCTCAGTCATTCATGGGTAGCTTTGTATTTATCCTGAAAGGTTTTCTCTTTTTTAATTTGAGTCACTAAAATAACAGGGAAGAACATTACTGATTTCCCAAGTTTCTTTCTCTCTTCCCCCTCCTCTCTTTTTTAAAAAATTGAGTATATAATGAAGTATCTAATGAAATAATGGGAAGAGTTGTACGGGAAACACATGCCAGGGATTTCTTTTCTTTTTTTTTAACTCAAGTCATTTTCTCTTAAATTACAGGGAAGAAATTGGACAGGCTGAAATATGCAGTTATCCATTTTTAATTATTTTTTCCAATTAATATTTAAGAAAAGTTGTGTCATCTTCAACAGGCTTACCTTCTCTTCTCTGAAGCATCAGCCTAAGTTTATTTCCCTTTGAAACAGCTGAAGAAAAGCAAAATTGAGTAGTTAAGTGTATAAATAATGCACATTTTTCCTATGCAATATTACTTTTTAAACACATTACTTTTATATGACTGATGAACACAAATAATTTTCCTTCTCTGTGCTCAGTATAATGTTGTAGTACTTGAAAGAAACCATGGTATTATGTGCATTTCCAACATCAATGAATAAAATTACATAACTAATATTAAAAGCAGCTTGTCTATTTCAGGAATAGACATATTTGAGAATAACATCTTTATATTCACGCCATACACTTTATTACTAAGGAATAAGTTTCTAGAGCTGTACATGCACAAAAATGTTGGCATTAACTTGATAAATTATAAATAGCAGCACTGTTTCTTAAGAAAGAAAGGAAAGGGTAAAGAACCATCCACCAATTTTGCCATGAGCCATTGTTGGAAGTATCATCCTTCTGGATTCAGTTCCAAGTGGGGAAAAAATACTGGAAACATGGGGATGTTCCATAATAAGTAGCATATACTCTTAAATCCAAGTACTTGCAATTGAATTGTTTCACACATTGCATTTTTCAGGTTCTTAGAATAAATTAATTTTATTGTTAAAAAAATTGTAAAAAATACACACTGGAAACATGAAGGCTGTTTGGAAAGATGGTTTAATGGTGGACAGGACCACTTGGCTTGGAGCTCCAAAGTGAAAAGGATGATCACATGCTTCAAGGTGAAGGAAAAGAGAAGGAAGGGCCAAGATGATGAGAAACCCTTATATACCCTCTGTTGGGCCGCACCTTCGTGTTTCCTGTTCCTGTGGGAGAAATGTATCCCCTTGGCTGTCAGACTCCCAGGGTCTTAACTAACTTTGTAGGCTTTGTCTGGACCACATGGCTTCACCTGAGTGTTGGCTGATACAATCTTCCCAGGCCAGGTGGTGAGATGGGTAGAGGCCTTTATTATGTAGAATACTCTGGCCTAGGCCTTAATGGCCCCTTAGCAAAGGTTGCGGGGTCGGGGTGGGGTGGGGGCTGAGGTGAGTTTCTGCTTCTGAGTTTCTACTCTTTTTCGGGGAAATATTCTGCCCTTTAAATATTTCCCAGGATATTTCATTTTTCTAAGAGAGGGGTGGGTGCTAACTTCCTACACCAATCTTTATAAACAAAATTCTTCCTGGATCATTGGAGTAGGGCAGGTGGGGCACAATGGCAACTTTACGACCTGTGGACTTCAACTCCCAGAATCCAAAGCAAAGCTGGCTGGGGAATTCTGGGAGTTGAAGTCCTCCAGGCTTAAAGTTGCCAAGATTGGAGACCCCCTGACTTCGATTAAGCGTCTTCCCCCACCGCACCTCACCCATGCAGCGGCCTCCTTTTTCGCCCTTCGCTCACCCGCCCCCTCCCCGAACACGCAAAGCCTGCCTGCCCGCCACGCCCGGCCCCCTGCTCGGCTGACTCACCCGGGCTCGGGGGCGGAGGAGGAGGAGGAGGAGAAGGAGGAGCCCCACCAGCGCAGCCAAAGGCAGAGCGCGGCGCGGCAGCGGAGGGGGCATCCCGGCGGGTCCTCCGGAGGAGCTTTTTGTCTCACGCTGCGCGGTCGGTCCTTCGGGGCCCCTGTGGGAAAAAGAGCGCGGGCGAGGCGGCTGAGTGAGTGGGAAGGAAGCGGCGGGAGAAGCGGCAGAGGCCGCCTCTTTTCGCAGCCGACCCCTTGTTAGCCCGCTTCCCCCTCGCTGGCTGGAGAAGGGGGTTCCGGATCTGGAACGGAGTGGAGAAATCGCCTTGGAACGGGAGCCAGGCGGCTTGCCAGCTTTCCAAAGGCAAACCTATTCGGCGCCGGAAAGGTCTCCTGGCTCCCCATTCCAACCGTTCCCGTAGCATATTCGAGATGGCGATTCCAGCCTCTGTTACTGTACATATGTAAAACATCCACAGGGTGAGGACTGTGGAGCTACGCCGTGGAGTTGTCAGAAGGACTGCAAAGCAGTGAGAACGGTTCCCCTCTCTCGAGGTTTCCCCATCTTTCCGGCTCATCTCTCTTGCTGCCAAACCACATTCGCAAACACACACAAATAGAGGCACTTAACAATATTCAGTGACAGTAGATTGCATTGGCATCCCCTGACCCGGTTCCCTCACCCTGTAGGCCCATCATCCCCTGCCCACATGCGGAGGAAGGGAGGGGCATCCACGGGGCAATTAAAGGTTACAAAATGGCAGGCAGGCCAGAAGCTCCCCCCCCCCCCTTACATGTGTGAGATGTATGTGAGGAACTTTAAAAATTACAAAGGCTTCAATTGTCTAATTTCTCAGCTCCAATTTAGACACTGACTATCATTACAACTCTCCCCCCACCCCACCCCTAAATAATTATATTGGTTAGAGATGATCAGGATCAAAGCCCAAGGCAGAAGGTGGATATCAGACAATCCCTCATATACGAAATGCTCCTTACTTTAGACTGAAATACCCACACAAAAAATGCAAGCTAGTATACTTGCATGTTTTCTTCATGTCACCTTAAGCTGTTTTAATTGCTATTAATTGGCTGGAAATCATTTTTTTTTTAGCTTTGGCCATGTTGGTTTCAAGCTGTGTACGGACTATTCTTAGATAAATGGATCCCTCTGCTATTTTACTGCTCCCATCCATCCTGAGAAAGCCAAGTACCTAGCACTTCAAGGGCAATCCTGCTGTCAAGAAATTGCTTTTCCAATAGGAAAAGGTTAGAAAAGCTGATGGTTCTTCAGACTTTGGAGAATACAGGGCTCCATTTCTAGATTCAGTCTATGCCATTCAATGCCCCAAGTACAAAAACTACGAGGGTTGATGTTGAATATGTTTTGTAAAATCTAAGTTGGGCTTGCTACCCTTCAAAATAGTGGACTTGGTACTCTCTGAACTTGATTGCTTTCTCTTAGATGTTTTATTATCTAACTAGATAACATCCTCAGTGCAAAGGAAAGGTGTGTATATGTGTATATATATGTATGTATATGTATGTATGTATATATGTATATGTATAGCCAAATACTTAGCAAAACAGCTACAGCCCCATGCTGAAACAGCAGCTTCACATGTACAAAACTCATACCACTTCTTGGAAATGATCAAAGATCTACATGTGGAGCAAGAAGATCTGCTTGTAAGTTTTGATGTGGTTTCACTATTCACTCAAGTCCCGATAAAAGAAACTCTTGAAATCATCAAAAATAAATACCAACCAGCTAAACACCTCATGGAACTAACAGAACACTGCTTAACCAACACATATTTCATATACAAAGGACAAAGATACAAACAAATTGAAGGAGCCCCTATGGGATCACCACTGTCACCCATCATTGCAAACCTGTTCATGGAAGAATTCGAATCCAGAGCCCTGGCCAATGCCATCCACAAACCCAAACTATGGTTAAGATACATCGATGACACATTTGTGATTTGGCCCCATGGAAAAGAAAACCTAAACAATTTCCTAACACACCTAAACAGCACACACCCCAAAATCAAGTTCACCATGGAAACAGAAACAAACAAACAACTACCATTCCTAGATGTATTAATCTACAAAAAAACAGATGGCACACTAGGACACAATGTATACCAGAAGAAAACACACACTAACCGCTACCTCAACGCCCAATCCCACCACCACCCAGCACAGATAAACTCCGTGGCTAAAACACTAATTACTATAACCAAACGCCTGGCAGACAAGACACACATTAAGACTGAACTATGCACCCTGACTAAGATACTGACAGACAACGGCTTCCACAAAAGCAAAATCACTGGCTTGATCCACAAAAACACACTGAGACATAATAGAGACCCAGAAGATGAACAGACCTATGGAACAGCTGTCCTGCCCTACATAAGAGGTACTACAGACAAAATTAGTAAGATACTGCACAGACATCACATCAAGACTGCCTTCAAAACAGACAAAAAAATAGCAGCCATCCTTAGAAACCCCAAAGATAAAATTGACCTGGAAAACCAAGGCATATACGAAGTCCCCTGTGCATCATGCCCGGCCACATACATTGGACAAACCAAGAGAAGAATAAGTACCCGCCTGGATGAACACAAAAATGCAGTCAAAAAGCTGGAACACACTTCCTCACTAGTCCAACACATGGAAGCCACAGGTCATAGTATCAACTTCAATGGCACCAAAACCCTAGCCACTATAGAAAACCCCAGCCACAGAATCATCAGAGAAGCCATAGAGATTGAAAAAAGACCAGAAAGCATGAATAGAAGAGATGATTCCACCAGACTGTCAATCATTTGGAAGCCTGCACTCACAAACAAAAAAATCTCCACACCACAAGCCAGGCAAACACCTGGGCACAGACAGATCCCCCCTGATACCTCCAGCTCAAACACACCCCAACCAGGCACCCAGATGAAACCTAGCTTCCTAACTAATGATAGCCATCCATTTACCCAGAGCTAAGCTGCACTAAAGGCCTCCAATAAAGTAACACAATGTTGCCAGCCAATCAAGAGACAAAAAGAGCCAAAAAACAGACAGGAGATATTAGAAACACCAATCAAGCAGAACACAGCGAACTCCAAGACCAATAAACACAGACCAAGACTCCCAACCAATCAGAGTGAAGAAAAAACCATTCTGGCACAGCAATAGGCTGCCCCAAATTTAAATCTGAAACCACTATAAAAGCCTGACTCACAGATGAACACTATACAGAAGCCTGATGATGGCAGATGAGATTCTGCTGAAACGTCGCTACAACTTTAACAGCACAACTACTATGACGTGGGAAAATACCCGAGCAAAGCCAAATGCCATATATGTATATATGTATGTATGTATGTATGTATATATGAATGTATGGTATTCAGCTTTGTTCGGGTATTTCCCCATGTCATTATAGTTGTGCTTTTAAAGTTGTAGCAAACACACCCCAACCAGACACCCAGATGAAACCCAGCTTCCTAATAAATGATAGCCGTCCGTTTACTTGGAGCCAAGCCGCATTAAAAGCCTCCAATACAGGAAACACAATGTTGCCAGCCAGTCAAGACAAAAAAAAGCCACAAAACAGACAGAAGATATTAGAAACACCAACCAAGCAGAACACAGCAAACTCCAAGACCAATAAACACAGACCAAGACTCCCAACCAATCAGGATGAAGAAAAAAACCATTCTGGCACAGCAGTAGGCTAGCACCAAATTTAAAACAGAAACAGCTGTGAAAGTCTGACTCACAGATGAACACTATACAGAAGCCTGATGATGGCACATGAGATTCTGCCGAAACATTGCTACAACTTTAAAAGCACAACTATAATGACTTGGGAAAATACCCAAACAAAGCTGAACACCATACACACACACACACACATCTATTGAAACAGAAAATAGTTCTGCCATTAGATAATAGGATTATCAAGGATTATCCCTTTCAACGGTGAATTCACCTGGAAAAGTTCTATTCCCATTATCCTACAGTGCAACCAAAAATAACCTAACAACTAGCACTATTAACCAATTTCAAAATAAGACAACCAGGGATCTTTTTCATTCAGAAATACTCACTTTTACCTTTCCTAAAAACAAAACAAATGTTCCTTTGTCAAAAAAATTTTTGGCTGAGAATTCTGGAAGTTGAAGTCCACAAGTCTTAAAAGTTGTCAAGGTTGGACAGCCATTTTATAGCTTACACCAGTGTCTCTCAAGCTTGACAACCCTGAGATATGTGGACTTCAACTCCCAGAATTGCTAGCGGGGGAATTCTGGGAATCGAAGTCCACACGTCTTAAAGTTGTTGAGATTGAGAAACACTAGCTTAGAGATATGAATGCGTTATGGTAGCACTTTTCTTTCTATTGTCCTTTCCTTGCCAAATTGAAACTCATCAGACATCAGAACTTCCTGTATAACTTCAGCAGAGCTTTTTCAGTGAATAGGAGGGGCACTCCAAGTGAGATATGCAATCTCTGACACACATTTGCAACACCTGAATTCTGACACCATGATTTTGGCAGTTTCTTGTTGCTTACAGGGAATTGCCTCTCCCTCGACATAGAACTCTTAATTCCTATAGCAAACACCAAAGATGAAAATCCATTTCAGTCTGTTCAAGTGACATGATCACTTCACTGGACATCCTGTTATAATCCTCCAGAAGATTGGGTTCAGGCTACTTGCTACTCAAAATAGTATCTTTCTCCCTTGGAGCATGCTTGGAAAAACCTTCAAATATGTATTGGCCTTTGCAATATCTTGTGGGTTTCAATTTACCAGAGAAAAAATAGTAGAAAGGAAGTTAAGAACTTTCTTATTAAGCTGGGCCATTTCCAAAACACTCTTTGGCAGGGTGGGATAAAGAAAATGCTTATTATTTACATTCACAGCTATGACTTATATAACAGTTTCCAAATGTGGAGCTAGATGGCAATGGAGTTCCCCTTAGGCTTCTGAAATTACTATATTGTGAGTTTTCTGGAGTGCAATGCATTTCATCAGCTGCAAGGAAGTATTGTTTTAAGAGATGAATTAATTTATTCCTATGATTGAGGAATGGAAAGCTAAAAGTAAAATATAGGTCATAGCTTAATTTGATAAACTTAATTACCAATAGGGTTGTGACCATTTTTTGAGCAAGTTTACCTGCCTACCTATCTTCATCAGTTGGTTTGACCTGGTTTACTGGAGAGATTAGTTGAGAGGGAAATGTAAAATTGCATTAAGAAATCTTATTTCTAATTTGAGAAACAATGAGCCTCATTCCACCACCCACACGCCTCTTGCAAGAGCAGCTAGGAAGACATAATGGAGTCAGTGTAGCGCCAGAAACCAATAAGCTACCTAATTGCCTTAGGTGGAAAGGAAAGCTATTTCTTACTTTCTGAATGTTAAAAATCAGAAGCAGACCTCTGGGAGCACCTTTTCTGATTAATAAATTTTATTAAAAGTCATACATTTTTCTGAGCTGTAGGTTTAAAACTTGTTTTGCATTTAAGAGGGGGTTGAGGCAATGGTAAAGGAAGAAACAGTTGTGATTCAGGTGCAGCTTACATATAAAGCAGATTACAAGTAGTCGATAGATTAGCAATTCTAAAGTATTATATTTCTGAATTTGCTCCATCAATTAATCCATCAGAAAAAAAGCCATCGTACAGTTTGGCAGAATCTCTTTGAGACACTACTGCAGTATACATCTTTGATTAGACCAGAGGTCTCCAAACTTAGCAACTTTAAGACTTGTGGACTTCAACTCCCAGAATTCTCCAGCCATCATAGCCAGCAATTCTGGGAGTTGAAGTCCACCAGTCTTAAAAGTTGCCAAGTTTGGGGGCCCCTGGATTAGACAAACCAAGTTAAGTTCATTATTCCCCAGGTATGCTCTCTCAGTCCTACCAACCTTACAGGATTGTTTCTGAAAGTTTCTATTATAGGAGCAGTCATGCCCATCTATAAAACTGTTTAATAACCATTAGTAATACTTTGGAACAATCAAAATAGCCTGAAAAGATGTACAAGCTGTTAAGTACCCCAGACTTTTTCATCAGGCAGGATGGCACAAAAAAATAGGGAAATGAAAAGAAACAAGGAAATGCAAAAAGCAGGCAAAGTGTTTTATCCATGAGGCCTGTAAGATCATTCTTCTTAATAAGGTTTGCAAATTCTTTTCTATTATTTGTCTTAGTTCTAATAATCACACAACTCTGGCAACCTATTCTCATGGGCCCCAATTTTAAGCAAATAAAACCCACTATTTATATATCATTGTTTACTTTTTAAATAATCTTCCAATAATTGCATGATAAAATGCTTATAAAGCTATATTTGCAGATACGTAAATCTAAACGCAGATTCAGAATGCAAATTATAAGCCTTTTTGCTAGCATTTTATTTGTCCCTGGTGTATTCATTTGTCATTTAAAATATATACTTTTTAGGGCCCTGAATAAGATGATTTATTTATTTATTTTTGCCATAAAATTACTGCTAAAGCATATAATGAAGAATAAAATCCAAAGCATTAAATCCATGAATCAAGCAAATAATATAAGTAATAGCAAGACAAGAATTATTATCTTATGACCCAAATAAGTCAGAAACAAATCAGTCCTTGAACACCAAAACAAACACATGTAATCCATTTTCCAACTGCAACGAGATTGTAGCAACCATTTTCTGGGTAATTTCATCAGACAAATGCTTTTGAGGACCCCAGTTTTTGAATCTAAAGCCCCTTTTTGGTGGGTGTGTATATGCAAATCTTCTGGTTTAATGCTTTCTGTGTCCTCATTGGGGAGAAGAGTTCATATATGGCGCCATCTAATTAACCCTGCTTTAATATTCTTTCATTCTGCAAGGGGGCAGTAAATGCCTCATATTCCCCTTAGGATGCATTGTCTCCTTCTAAAGTGGAAGTTTTACTTAATAAAGCATTTGTGAAGCTGCATTAAGCTTTAAGCCTAATGCACAAAGCAAGCGAAGCCTGAGCTAGGTAATTGTCTGGAAAATGATAGTTTTCTATGAAACAGCACTTCCAATCTCAGTGCTCTCCTGACTAGGTCCTAATGCAGGTGGAGAAATGAATGCCAGGTGGAAGACCTGCTTATAACTAGGGATTTTATTTCAATAGTTAAAAGAATCGGCATCAAGTGTGGTACCACAATGATGTGAATAAAAGCACTAAGCAAAAATGATTAATTCTGTGGTTGAATTAGGCCGGATTCTTTTCCTAAGCCATAAATATTTCCATAGAAGAATTTTCTGCTCCTGATTAGCACATATGTTCATGTCAAGAGTGTGATAATGGGCTATGTGCAATTATATTTGGTGTGGATAATTACTGTAAATTAGTAGCACTAGATTGGGAAGCTCAAGGGCCTTTTTTTCTTTTTGAAAAAATGTTCATCTTGCCAGCATCCCTTTAATAGGGTTACAGTCTGAAGTGAATTTATACAATTTAGGGCAGGCAGAAAACAGAGTTCAAAATAAAACCTGTTTAAAAAATAAGAATAAAAATACAAGGCAGTATAAGAATGTTCCAACTGGTGACTGAATTCCTCTGTGGGCAGCATGTGACTAACATTACCGGCAGTGTAAGTCAATTTGGCTACAAGCAAGGAAAGTAAATCATTACTGAAAATAATAAAAAAAGGAAAGCCTTTAAAATATTCCCATTCACTTTGACTCAGGAAAATTGTTGAAATAATTTCTAAAAGACTTTTTTTTCTGACAGATACCATATATTGTCCAGCTTTAACTGGACGGTTAGAGTGATTCTGAAATAAAGGTAAGCCTTTAAGTAAACAACGGTCAACACAATGGGGGGAAAACAGTGTAATAGTATGAAAGTTTTCCTTAGAGCAGGGTAGTGGTAGGATTCAAAAATGTTTACTACTGGTTCTGTGGGCGTGGCTTGGTGGGTGTGGTAGGGGAAGGATACTGTAAAATCCCATTCCCTCCCCACCCCACTAATCTGCGTTCCAGCTCCATTCTCCTGTGCAGGGCAACAAAAGAAGACCCAGCCGATCAGCTGGGACTCGGGAGGCAGAGAATAGATGGGGGCGGGGCCAGTCAGAGGTGGTATTCCAAACTACTCAAAATTTTGGCTGCCGGTTCCCCAAACTACTCAAAATTTCCGCTACCGGTTCTCCAGAACTGCAGAACCTGCTGAATACCACCTCTGGAGCAGGGGCATCAAACTCACATCCTCACAGCGTCGTCACATAACATATGACTTTTTCCACTTTGCTAAAGTGGGCGTGGCCAGCGCATGATGCATCCAGCCCTCGGGCTGCAAGTTTGACACCCCTACCCTAGAGGGTCCGTATGGGTTTTTTTATGAGTCATTTAGTGGTATTCATTTTCTTTTTTTGGTCCCCCATTGGAATTTTCTCTAGCAAACTCGGCTGTGATTCTAAATGTGTGGCACTTATTTCCCTTTTTGATTATTTTTGATATCTATTGTCCTTCCTTATGGCATCCTATTCCTTATAGGATGAATATGGCCCTTACTATTTAGATTATATAAGAAGAAATAGAAGTACATTTTTTTTTTCATAAATCATTATTTCTCACACATGCCCCTTATCATCCATTTGTTTCAGGTGGCAGACTTCATCTCAGAACTCAGAAATCTGTTGGATTTTTTAGATTCAGGTCTGCTGAGCTCCTGAGTGGAAGTTAGTCTTTGGAGATTCTTCATTGTTAAATGTAACAAAATAGAATATCAGATTTGGCATGCCTTGCAAACTACTTCAACAATGTCAAATCAGTTGCTTTATTAATTTTTATATAACTAGAATTATACTGTTTGTTGTGCTAAACTTTAATTATTATTTCATTGCCATAATCAACTTGTTTAAACCCATTATTATCTATGGCTTTCTTTTTCATGTCACTATTGTTGAAATTTATCTGTTTTAAAGTAATTTGAAAAAACTAAAGGTGAAACACTAAAACCACAGATAAAATATGAAAAAATATAAGTAGTACTTAAAATCACTTCAAAAAAGAGCAAACATTTCTAAATGGAATACGACACTTTTAAAACAAGCAACAGATAAACATGATTAATGTTCTGGCAACAAAGAATTTTTTTAAAAATGATAAAATAGCATCTATATTTAAAAATAAGGGAAAGGCTACAGTGTTTTTTTACTTGCTGTTCCAAATGATATATAAAGAATATGTGCAGAACCCACTTGAAAGATTGATTGAAGTTAATGACTTGCACAGGAACATTATATGATCTTGCACAACTATAAAAATGTGTATAAAAGTATATCTATACACCCCATTGCACTTAGTTCTTGGACTGCCCATTAATGCTTTCCTTAGTCAAAAACAGGAAAACAAATTTTGCTGGACTAATTATTAATTAAGGTAATGGTTTTAATAATAATGATTCAAAAAGTAATATTAGAAATACCAGAAGAATAAGGATACCTAATTATACTTCATATTTAAGAAGCATGTAATGAAGGATTTTGCCTCTTTAAAAAGTCATTCAGTTAATTAATATAATTATTTTTTGCTCCTAAAAGACTCTCAAAAAGCTAAGTCAGTGAGACTTAACAGCAAATGGAACACAGCCTAGGTTATACTTCATATTGCAAGCAAGAAGAGATTACATCCAGCTTCAACTATTAATAAAACAAAAGAAACATTCCACAAGCTATATTTCCTTATGTAAACCAAAGAATATTACATATTACATTTAAATGCCATGAGGGTTAAATCACAGTCTCTGTAACCAGCTTGCATTGAACTTTACAATGCAACAATATGAAACTGTCTAGAGTTTCTGCTTTCTATATAAATTCATTTGCTGTATTTTTTTAAAGTTCCCATTTCTAATTTAAATGCACAGTTTATTTAATAAAATACCTTTCAAGTAATTTGCTTCCTGTCTTCCTGCTTAGCTGGGAAGGATACACCTTTTCTACTACAGGAACAAGTTGGTTTTTATTTTAAGCATACCTAGCTCCTGAAAGGGATACAAGAAGTAACTGAGCAACAGACAAAAAAATTATAACACTTTTCTTAAAACCATCGGTGCTAATGTTTGAAGAACATTAATTCCATACTGCAAAAAGCCAGCCCTTTTCAAAAAAAAAAAAATGTTCCATGAAGAATTTCACAGCTGAATTCGGAAGAAGAATCCTATTTCTGTTCAGACTGTAAAGCAACATTTCTAAAAGGATCTATAGATGATTGCAAGCAGATGTACAGTGTTCTCATCTTAAAGGAATTTCTCTGTGGAACGTGTATTATATGTAGAATATCGGCAACAGATTGCACAGCATATCTTAAACTTTTAAGTTATTTGCAAGGCAAGAGCGGGGAAACTATCAAGGAAGATAGTAGAACGCAATAAAAAAATTATACTGAGTCAAACCAGTGAGTCCTACTAGGTCAATAGTACTTTTGACCTCTCCCTGGACTTTCAAGAGTGGAACTTTTTCCAGTTTCATTTGGAAGTGCTGGAATTGGAACTGCTGGCTTGCAAAAGGCATGTTCCACCAGCGAACCATGGTCCTTCCACCTTATGGATCTCTTTAGCTTTTTAAAAAATTGCCCTTCTGCAGTTGGTTTTATTGGAAGATTGTAGGACCAGATGGAATATCTTGGTTTATAGACTGCTTGTGGTGCTTGTGGTTGGAGCCAGAGTCTTTTCAGAAATGCTTGTTATGTCAACAAATAATAATCTAGCCCCCAAGTCTGAGAAGCACAAGGCAACACATCTGTACAGCTGGTCTCCAGGCTACTTTTGAGTTGCTTCATCAATGCAGCAGAGATACTTATCTCTAGGCGTGTTTCATCAAGCATCTGAGAAGCCTCTTCTAAGTTACGATTCAGGAAACGTGATAACAGCTTCTGAGTATGCATTATAAACATTAGTAGCAATAAAAGCAGAACGTAAACACTTTGTACTGAACTTTTCTATTTATTAACTGCCAGAATTTGGATATGCTGCTTGATTAAGGTAACACAGTCCATTCCTTATTGTCTAGGTTGAATAACAGCCCATTCTCATGCATCCCAGGCCATACAGGAAAAGCTGTCAATATCTGGCTAAAACTGAACCCAAGCAAGATGTAGTTTTCTGATGTCTCCATGTTATCTCTTCATGGGATGACTCCGTCTCTGAGAAATCACTTGAGACTTTCAAGAAGAGACCTGCCTGCCATCTGCCAGAAATGGTGTAGGGTCTCCCGCTTGGCCGGAGAGTTGGACTAGATGACCTACAAGGTCCCTTCCAACTCTGATTATCTGTTAAAGCAGGCCAGTGACTTTGGGTACCTTCTGGCTAAGAAGGTGAAGTCATGGCAGGGAGCCTTTTCCTAACTTTGTCTGGTGTATCAATTATGAGTTACCTGGAGAGAAAGGATGCTGCAACAGTAATGTTCCAGTTACTGGATGGCTTATTATATGGGCTGCCTTTAAAAATCATGAGGAAGTTTCAGTTGTCCATAATGTAGTAGCTCAAGTGTTGCCTGGTATATGCCAGTGAGAACACATAACGCCCATGCTCTGGGCTTTGCACTTCTTATTTGCTTTCAAGCACATTAAAAGCATTGGTTTTACTCTTTAAAATTCTATGTGGTAAGGCACTGGCAGACATACTTACCAGATGTCTTTCTTCAACTGGTGTCTACCTGCCTAACACTGTATATCTCAGGAGAACCTCCTAGCCCTGTGGTGGCAAACCTGTGGCACACGTGCCGAAGTGGCCTGCAGAGCCATCTCTGTGGGCATGTGAGCCGTCGCCCCAGTTCAGTTCCACTGCGCATGCGTGTGTGCCTCTTGTCAGCCAGCTGATTTTCGGAAGTCTGCCATGCATGCGCAGGGGGGTGGAGTGCATGTGGGAGATGCGTGCGCATGCATGGGGGAGCACAGGGAGTCCCACATGCATGGGCAGGAGGCAGCGGAGCACTGGGGTGCCGCATGCATGCGCAGGAGGACGGCAGGAGCACGGGGATGGTGGGAGTGCAGGGGGGTGCATGCATGCATGCGCCAAGGATGGGGGAGCACAGGGGCAGGGGGCAGGGGGAGCGCGAGGGGGTCCTGCACGCATGGGCAGGGGGTGGGGTTGTGTTTGACCTTGGGAACCGGGTGGGCGTGGCCAGGGGGAGCATTGCCAGCTTGATGTCACTCATGTCAGGGGTGCCGGTGGTGGCCCGAGCTCTCTGCCAATACTCTGCCAGAGAAAATGGAGCTCAGGAGTCTGCGATGGCCTCCTGCAACCCTCTGACAGCTAAAATGAAGCTCGGGACAGTTGCGGGAGGCCATTGCAGCCTCCCAAGCTCTGTTTTCACTGGCAGAGATATCATAGGCCAGTCCTTCACTGTTTCCAGGGCAGGCCTGAGGATCAGATCTAAGCAACCTGTGGGCCAGATCTGGTCCCTGAGCCTTGAGTTTGACACCCCTGATCTAGAGAGATTGTTTCTGGTGCTGAATTAATCCAGAAGAAGTAAACAGGAACATCTTTACTTGCCTTTCTTCTTTTTGTGGTTTAATGGAGTGGGAAGAAAATATGCTAAGTTTAAATTCATTTCAGAATGAGAGTTTCTTGATTCAGGAACAATTTAAGTCTTTATTATGTGCATTAACTAACACAGAATCGAAAGAATAAAAAGAGAAAGAGAAACATGGAAAAGAACAATGACTCCATTTTGGCTGTGGCTCCTTCATCCAGGAATTTGTAGACACGCACATGTGATACTCAAACCCAGAACATAGAACACAACATAGAACACATACATGTGTGATCCCCAAATACAGAACATAAAACAAATTTACCAGAGCATAAACTATTTTCCCTAGGAAAAAAACAACTGAAAAGCTCAATTGTTCTATAAATGGCTATGTTTTTCTTGGACTGTCAATTCAGTGTCTTCTTAAGGCTCTGCTTTGAGGCAGGCTTTATTTTTTCTCTGTTCCGTATCTAGAGTGAGAAATGTAGGGTTCCTTTAATAGTTTTCCGTCTGACCTTCTTGGGGTGAGATTTCTCTACCATCACTACAATAAAACCAGCTTTAATTCTGCGGAAAATGTACTATCACCTTTGATGTAAGTCATTGGGTGGTGACTCATGCCTCTACCTCCATCACCACCACCACCCCAAAATCACCTCTTTCTGTCCTTTTAGAAGCCTGAAGGTTGACTTCTTTGACATTACCTTTTCTGTGAATAATTTATATTTTGTACACATTTTCTTTTGTACACAAGGGAAGCAGAAAACAAATTATGCGATCAAATAGAAATATAAGAATATGACTAATAGCATAAAAGCCCATAACTGACTACATCCCACACATTGAACCATTTCATTTGACATCACATGCAGCTATTTACCCCAATATTTTCCTTACAGCCCAAAGGAAACGTTATTTTTCATGCTGTAATTCCTTTATTTACATCATGTTTTATCCACTATGCACAAAAGTCATATTTATTGCACTCTTAAAAAAAAAAAAACCTAGTTAACCTTCAAAGGGATCCTCATCCTGCTTCCTTGGATTCTCTGCCTGTAT
Source organism: Pseudonaja textilis (assembly GCF_900518735.1). The sequence continues at coordinate 10,451,612 of NW_020769343.1, read as the reverse complement.
TGGCTACGTTCTTTGCCTTTTTTTGCATTCAGTTTAATACAAAAGTTCCTTACAGCTCCTGCATAGTGATTTACAACTAAGAGACAGTTATTTGGCCCTTCACTTCCAGAGGCCCACGGAAATGAAGAATGTCTACTTTGTGTGGGTGGAAAGAAAATTGTGTGTTACAGCCGTCAAGCTGGAGCCTGATAACTTTTCAGAGGATTTCATAGGTGATGTGGTAGGTGGAAACTTTTGATACCATATCTGTGCCAAAAAGGCATGTGGCATACATATTCATGCAGCTCAAAGGTCTGGTAAACCATTTCTAAAGTTTGTTCAAGAAGTTGCCTGTTCAGATACCGAGAATGGAGTAACTTATGAACAATCTTTTTCCAGGGCTAGTTGCACAAGCAATCTGAGCAGATCAGAACTGTTTGGTTTTAAAATTCAAGCTGGAGTTCATCTATCATTTTACACCAATCTGAAAATAAAGCTTCACTCAAAGTCAGTGTTTTTCAACCTTGGCAACTTTGAGATGGGTGGACTTCAACTTCCTCAGCATGCTGGCTGAGGAATTCTGGGAGTTGAAGTTCACCATTCTTAAAGTTGCCAAGGTTGAAAAACACTGATCTAAATGATAGAAAATGGTGGTTGCAAAGCTAAGCTATGTCTATTTCCAAATAGAGAATATATATCACTTCCAATTCAAAGACACTTAAGCATGAGAAACTAAGAATAGCTCCAAGCCTACATTCATCTCACATGGCACTCTATCTCACATGGCAACCCATTAGATTTTTAATCCCAATTTAAATAAATGCAAATGTTTCTTGGCTGATTCTAAATGACAAAGTGCATGAGCAAAGTGGTGAAAAAAAATCTAGCAATGTTGCTTTGCTTGTATTTTAAATAAATATAGATGAGGAATAGACCATATGCAATATTTATTACTTTCACTGAAACTGTTAACATTTGGACCTAAAACTTTATGTACTGAAATGTCTAAATATTCTGTTAAAATATATGCATTACAGAGGTAACAGAATTACAGTATGACAAAATTCTTTATAGCTCGCATGACTGCTGAGAATCAATATATATGAAAAGGTAGCCTAAATTTTATTAAACGACAGCTATCAAAGATTCAGCGTTCCTAATAGTTCATTCACCATGTGACACTGCTTTAAAAAGATTTCCCTGGAGCAGCATCACTTCAATCAGGGGTGTCCACAATATATGGACACAAATCAAGACACAACACACATTAAAAATTGGGCAGAGCTTCAGTCTGCACCACTGCAGCCACTAAATTCACTTTTTTGACCATACCTTGCAAAGACCTCTGATATCTCACTAGTGCTAGCTGTATCTTAATTGTAAGGTTACATAAAATATTCTTACAAATTAGGAAGTCCATCTCTCCTTACTTTTACAGTTCAAAAAGGTAGGGAGAATTCGTTCTGTGACATTTGCCATGCTGCTATTCCTGCTGTCTAACAAGCTGCCTCTTATTTAGACTGTTGTCTAGGCTTCAGCATTTCCTCCTGTCTCCCAAGGTCATTCCAACATACCATTACAATATCAGATGTATTTCTACATGTGCCTCTGGCTTATCCTATAGACAACGTCACGTATTAGTTTCATCATGAAGATAAAAAGTTATATGTCTTCATGTACAGGGCCAATCTGAAAACAAGGGAATTAGTGTTAGGGAACACTCTCTTTCTCACACATACATTGAAGAATAGCTGACCTGACAGATGAACTTCTACAGAGTGAGATGGAACAGAAGGAGATAATGAGCTTTAGAGGAAGTAATTTTTTGTATTGACCAAGTGAACTGGGAACAAGTAAGCAGTGTTCCCCATGTGGTGATAAGAAAAATGACCTGATTGGTCCAATTGATCCATTGACTAATATGTAGACAGATTATATATTTTGAGGGTAAATCAGCATTTTGGCCTCCAACTCATCTCCTCATCCCAATCTCTTTGTTAATCACAACAGCTACTGGGTAGAGTTTCCAGCTCCAAACTCTTATTAGTCTCAAAACTTGAAAGAAATGATGGGCATCATTGGGAAGAGAAAAACAGGATTGAACAGATGAAGGATGAGTCAAGTGATTAGCAGCTAAACCAGGCCAGTTGGCTCATGTAGTTTTGGTCCAAAAGCCCAGCCATTCAGAATGTGACACTGTGATAAGGGGTCCCTATCACCTCAGGCTCCAATCTGGTACCTCCATGAAGATGTGACTTAGTAGATCATGGGGGCTTGGCCACAAGAGTCATTGGGATTTGAAAACAGAAATCCCCATTCCTCCCATTGCAGTTTGTTGTTGTTGTTGTTAAGGCTTCCAAACAGGAAAGGGGTTTTGCTTTGCTGCAATAATTGCTTATTACCCCTCCTGTAGGTAGCTAACCTGAAACTCCAGATAAAGAACAGGGAAGGGTGGAGGAAACAGGTAGGGTCAAAAAAAAAGTCAACAGGATGGCTGGGGTTGTGTAATAGAAGGCTGGGTGCAACAATTTTGAAAAGATCTTTTACTCTAAGAACCATTCTCATAGAACAGGAATATCCAACCTTGGCAAACTTAAGACTTGTGGACTTCAGCTTCCAGAATTCCCCAGCCAACCCTGGGGAATTCTGGGAGATGAAGTCCGCAGGTCTTAAAATTGCCAAGGTTGGACACCCATGCCATAGAGCATTTATTTAAAGCACTGCACCACCCTGATAATTAGCCAAGAGTTGTTATTAAAAAGTTTATTTTTTATGGGGGTGTATGTATACCAAGAACACCTGAGAGGTCCAATACTGGAGATGAATTAACTTTGACACATCTGAATAACTTATTGCTACCATATATACAGTATATATATCAGCCCGAATATACAGTATGTTAGTCCTCAGATCTCACATTTATCTTCATCTGTTCCATATTTTAAGCTCTTGTCATAATGCCAGCAGCCATTTTCAAGCACTAAAAACATTTGTAATTCATCTAGCCTTGCCAATTCAACATCCTTTATACCATAATGGTTTTTTAAGATAATGAGTGTGTAGTTTTATCATGTTTTTTTTTTATATTCTGGTTATAGTTATTAAATTATATATCCTGAATTTTTTAATCTTTCAAGCTTAACTATACAGGGAGAAAACCATTACATTCATCTTACATAAATTTATTTAGGCACACAATATATCCTCTGTCTCAGTAGGTTTTATCGAAAGTAAATATCCACCATGTTATATGTATCATAGAGTTATGTAAGTTATATATCTCTCAATCTAATTGAAATATAAAATAGCATTGTATAATGCAGTCCTTTTCAAACTTGGCAATTTTAAGGTGTGTGGACTTCAACTCCCAGAATTCCCTAGCTAGTATGGTAAAATAATACTGGTGTAAAATAACAACTTTTGGCATTGCCTTCACATTCCATATATATATTTCAGTGACGAGGCTTATATATATAGCACCTGAGCCTCATCATTGAAATGGCTGTGCCAGAACAGTAGCTAATAGTACTTAAGCTCTATATTTGAAACAAACAATGCCTAAAATGACCCCTTATAATGAAGTAGTTTGAATAATCAAGTTATTTTTAAAAAGCTAGTTATAAAAACCTACACCTATCCATCTATTTCAGTTTTTTTCAAACTTGGCCCTTTTAAGATGTGAGGATTACAACCTACGCTAGCTGGGAAATTCTGAGAGTTTGACTAAGTTTGAAAAAACACTGGTGTAAAGTAACAGCTTTTGGTGTTAAGTGATAGCTTTTCACATTGGCAAGTACCATTTCAATTTTACTATCTTCCTCAATGTTGTTTTTTAAATCAAGAATTCTAAATCAATGTTTTTTAATTCAAGAATGAAGATTTGATCATTAGCACATGAGTTACCTTGTCTCCACATCTGTAAATCTAAATACTCCCAGCTTAGACACCATTTACTCAGCCAAAATGTCTGGCAGGTTCTAAGTAGGATAATATGAAAGTAATATCTTAGCTAGGCCTTTTTTGTGTGTTTAAACTCTACTTCTTTGTGCAATTGTACAGTTGGCTTTTTGTGTGGCAAGGGTTCTATCTCTCTTGAGTTGGAAGGTGCATCCTAAACTGGTTGAATTCTGTCCATTTGAAAAGATAATTTTGCGATGACAAGCCAGTTTCTTTCTGAGTTTCAGAGTTTTTTGAAATCTTTCAAGAACTTCTAAATATTTGAATTTCAGTCCACAGAATGTAATTTATCTCACTTGTGTATTTATATAAGAAATCATCTCTTTTCATAGATTCCTTGTGCTTGTAATTGCCTTCATTATAATTGAATGAAAGGTTGTTCTCTTGGAGACAATTTCTGAGGTATTAGTTTTAAAATTTAAGAGAATAAGCAATAGGAAAAACTAAATTCAAAAAACAAAACTATCTTGGCTTTGTGGAAATATTTCATCAACCAAAGGCTAATGGGAGAAGCATACAGATTTTATGCACTTACTAGAATGAATAATTTAAGCTAAAAGAATTAAATAAGAAAATGCTTTCAAAATTTAACATGGCTTCTTTTATTATTATAAACTTATTTTGACTTTTTGCTACTCAGGAAGAATGAGATATACATTTATTTAATATTAGAATGTGGTGAAAAGAGCCCAAGAATTGATAACTTGTGTTTTGTTCAACAGGATAAGTGTGTGAATGTCAAAACATCATGATGGGAACTGCACAGTTGTTTACATTTGTGATATTGCTTTTTGTTGTTGTTTTGTGGAATTAGCTCACTATATGCTGTTTTATAACTGCAGATGCCCCTTGATCATTTTATTGTTATAATTGAAACTCTTGAATGTGGCAGACAAAATATTTAAAAAAATGAATAACTAAACTAATATGTGTTGCCCCCTTTTACAGAGTTAATGTAATTTATCTGAAAGCAACATATGTCACAGGTTTTGTGCAGGGACATGCTCAAGATTGGGGAGTAAGGTTTTTATGGAGCTGAATATTTAAACAAGGTATGTATTCCCCATTCTTCATTCATTTATATATGGGGCCTTGTTCAGAGAATAGAACATTTGTGGTTCACGCTAAATCCAATACTGAGTTATTTCACTGAAGATGTTCCTCCTTGTTTGTAATTGTTACCTGATAAATGGCAATTCAGATTAGATGCAACACTACGTGACAAACTGTTCAGTACTGTGTATCTCCCAGGTCCATTCATTTAGTAAAATATTTTTACTGTTTTGTCCTAAGTGGTTCATAAAACAATCATAACAAAACCACCATAAAACTAAATATAAAGTTTAAAATGGAATTTTACTAACAACCAAAGCATTAAAAAAACAACTTCAGCAGCAAAGGAGTTATTAAGTCATCCAATAACTAATCAAAGCAGAACTGGGAGACATAAAATTGAAGAAACTTTACACATGCAGAAAAAAAAAGAGTTTTATAAATGCCAATGATGGAGGTATCAAACAGACTTCCAACAAAAAAAATGCTTCTAGAAGTTAAAAAAAAAACTACTACCAACTTTGTTCCCAGATTGTTTGTTAAGTTGTTTATTCTGTTATTTCACTGCTGTCTCTAGACATCTGTCCAGCATGTCAATTACTATAATTAGTTCTAAAAAGGGAGAGAAACATTATTGACTATTGTAGATTGATTATTCCAGATTTTAGTTAAACTCGAAAGCTATAAATAACCCTTCCTTTATTTGTCCTTTGGTTTTATTTGTCCTTTGCTTGTATTTGTTCAGCTCAAAGCAATGTACATAATGTTCCTCCCTCCAGAACAATGAGATTACTCTGAACTGTTTGGGTTAAGCATAGCCTAAGAATGAAGACTTGTGGCCCTTGGGGAAAAGCCTGTAAAGGATGTGAAATCTACACATAATATCAAGGTGGAGAAAACCTATTCAAATTGTGTTGGTCAAGAGAACCAGTTGGATTTCAAGTGCCTGCAATAGGAGATCCTTACATGTGTTATATGTGGCCCTGTACTCTGATCTCCGAGTCATAGAGAGAAGTGGCCTGCTTGTTGGTCAACCTCTATCTCCTGTGAGCTGAGATTTATCTGTAAAGGTACTGCCTGAATAGGGCTTAAAATCCCTGCATACAGCCAATAAATTAGAATTAGAATGCTTTTATTGGCCAAGTGTGATTGGACACACAAGGAATTTGACTGGGTGCAAATGCTCTCTGTATACATAAAAGAAAAGGTACAATAAAGTTTGATTCCTAATAATAATTGTGCTTGCAGTGATGTTGGAGGAGAATGAAATCTTGAATGTAAAGTCGCCATCCCAACCAGACACCAACCAGAAGTGTTGGATTATAACCTGGTATTAGGGGTGGGTGGATATGGAGTTACATTTATGCACAGTATAAGATCTATTTTCATTCATAACAATAACCCTATTAGGATGGTTGGGTTAAGAGAGAGTTGTTAGTAAAAGTCATTCAATGGTCTTTAATGACTGATATTGGACTACATCCGCGTCCTTATATTCCTATTCCACCTTAACCACTACACTATACTGGCCCTCAAAATGACTTTCAAGTGGCAACAGAAGTGTTGAATCCTTTAAAAAGTGGCTAAATAAGATATATAATACCATGTTGAAAGTATTTTACTGACGTCTTTGGAAATATCAGACCAATTCAAACTATTATTGATATTACTCTATAAAATTTAAATGACTTGGATTCAAGGACTGAAAAGGTGACCAAAGACTCTACAAACAAAGAGCAACAGAAGTAGGCATTTTCCCAATGATTGAACTCTCCCGATTCCATGCTATCTTTTTGGCTCACCAATTGTAAGTCTGTTGGAACTGAACAAAACAGGTCCAAATTTGATATGGTGGGAGAAGCTGGCAAAGCAAAGGTTGAATACAAAAATCGATTGGATCTGGTTTGGGGCTATGGAGAAAAACATTCCAAAGAAATCCTCCACTATATCCCTATGTATGCATTTAATTCCCATTATCACAGAAAAAGCACTTGGGAAACATCAGGATGGGGAAATTTGATCTAGAAGACATCATAACTTCCATTTGTCTTACAGAAAGGATGTCTGCAGTGAAGTGTTGAAAAAGTCACAATCACATCCCTTTTTAAATAATTATTGGGAAATGAGTTTCAGATGTATGTCTTTCAGCAGAAAAAAGGGAATGTCAAGAAAACATTTGCTGTTTGGGGGTTTGATGTACCATGTTTAAAAAAGAAGAAATTCCCAAATTCTGGTTAGACTGAAAAGTACTTTGGGGATCCTACCAATCCTGTTGTGATTGCAAGCTCTCCTATCATAAAAGCACGGCATTATATAAATGACCCTGCAGACAAGCCTTTTGTTTTAGGTAACAGGTTTGGTCAGAAAAAAGTGAAAAAACAGAAGTACATTAGTTTCTCTACCGTAGTATCATATGCCTTCTCTCAATGGTCTGTGGGAAGAAGGGAAAAAAACCTCCACAAAGCAGATGCTTTTCAGAAAATTTGACATTTGAGCTTTTTTCTCTTTTGTCTGCATACACATTATATTCAGCATTCCTTTTTCAAATAAATTTGCAATCCCTCAAGAATTGTCAAACAAACCTCTTACTTTTTATTAAAGTGTGTGAGTATGTATGTTTGTGTCTGTGCATGTGCATCATGACATGTGTACTTCGTTGAGCACATTTTTATTTATGGCCTGGTGATTTTCTGACAGCCACTTTCACTGACACCTGAAACATTTAAATGGAATCCCCTCTTACTGCTCTCCGTTCTTGAGACTTCTCTTATTGGCCAAAAATATTGCTTTTCTATGCTTTTGCTTTCTCTTGGTTCAATGTTTTGTCCCTACACCACTCCCCCCCAAAATCAGGCCTCTTTTTTTCTCTCAATAAAATAAAACCACAGTTTACAATCTCCTTTTAGCCATGGGTTGTGGTTCGTCTAAGAAAAAAGTTCTCCCAGTTAAAAACTTGCATTGATATCATGGATAGTTTAGTAATAATTAATGAAGAAAGTCATTTTTTAAAAAATTGATAAGGACAAATGATGACAGGGTAACCCAATTTTGTCACTATTGTTAAATCAATAGTGGTTGGAGTAGTTTGCTAGTAGTTGGAGAAAATTATCTGAAATTACTTCAGTGGGAGATCATGGTTAGGATTCCCCCCTCCCCCCTTCTTTGAGGCAATTCGTGAAAAGAGAAGCAGTTTGAATGTGAAAACTGAAGTATCTTCGAACCATGTTCCTATACTATCTGGATTGGATACAGTCATGGGAAGTTGGGAGGTCCACGTTGTTACTATTTGAAAAATTGCTGTTAGTTTTGACATTTGCTAGTTTGCCTCCAGTATGTTCCACTTGTATATCCCTGAATAAGCCTTTCCTTCTTCCTTATCCCAGATAAACTAAACTCTCTAGCAACATCAAAGAACATCAAAGGACTAGGGATGTATTTGGCTATACTTCAGAGAAGTTCCACAAAATTATTTATGATCTGCAATAGCAAAACCCTGCAGAATAAGCAAGAATTGATCAAACATGGACACATGTAAGAATGTAGTCCCCCAACACTTCTTTGCAATGTCTCAAGTTATTGTAGCTTGGAAGAGGTCAAGATGAAGGTGTAATAGTCAAGGAGCTGTTGTATTATAAATGTGGTTGTTAAAGGTTATAGACGGACTGATCCATGTAGATGAGAAAGCACCAGAAGGCTAAGAAATGAAGACCAGAGACCGTGTACCACACTGGTATAATCTAATAGTGAGGATAACAGAATAGATTCAGAGCAAAGTCATATGCCTTCTAGGCTGTACCTTCACATTTCATATATATTTACCATGTAGTTGCTGACCCTCCTTGTTGAAATGGCTGTTGTCAAAACAGTAGCTTTTACTTAAGCTCCTGAGAGTTCATGTTTCAGATAAACAATACCTTTAATGATCCCAGAAAGGTAGTCTGAATGTCCCACTAAAAAGTTCCATTAAAAGTTCAAGTTATAAAAATGTACACCTACAGATATATTTGTTTTCAGCAAATATCAGCAGTTTTAAATGGTGTGGACTTCAACTCCCAGAATTCCCCTGACAGCACGTTGCCAAGTTTCAAAACACTGATCTATTTTAATCTTGGTTTTACTCTTGTATTTATATAGCATTTCATATAGCCAATCATTTACTTAATTTTATTGCCTATATGGAATGCTACACAAAAAACAAACTTCTTGTAGTCAGATTGGTTTCAATAGCTCATATCAAAGCTGGCCAAAATTCAGAAAAATTAGGTTAATCTTTGTAAACACATTTGAACCTTCTTTCCTAATCCCTCTTGCTCTTCCCACTGGCAATGTACTTCAGTACATCTAAATAAAGATATTAAACAATACCCCTTTGTACAGTGATTTCTAAGCCTTAATGTTATTTAGACAGATTTTCCTTGTGATCAGTGCAGTGGAAATGAATGTTCAGAACCTTTTCTTAAAATAGTTGTTTCATAAACTTTGTAGAAGAATAGAGATAATTTGCTTCTATTAAAAAGGAAAGGAGAAACCAGAAGAGCGTCTATACTTGCATAACATAAATTGTTTTATGAGGAATATAGCCAGCATGGCTGATCTGCAGTGTGTCTGTATTTAACCATACTGATACTGAAATGACATAATACTCAGGGAAAGGTTTGACTTCCAAGCCTGAATAATGATTTACATCAAGTGATCAAAGGCTTGAAATTAATCCAAATTTGATGCACAACATTATCTCTTCAGAAATTCAAGATGCAAAGCAGTTCAACGCCTGACTCTAGAAGCAAGGATTCTAGGCGCTGGAGAACCATGTGGCCTGGTCTCCTTGGAATTATGATGGGCCACCAAATGTCTTGTTAGAAGTGAAGATGGACATGTTCTAATGCTCTATGTCTACAATTAACTTATAAGAAAAACTTCAAGTGTTAGATATGTTGTGTGGCACTAATATGGCTGCTGATTGGTGTGTGGCAAGTAGTTTACAATTCGTATGAGAAAAAAAATGAAGCATTAATACAGGGGTGTCAAACACAAGGCCTGCTGGCCAGATTCAGCCTGCGATGTGATCAGACCCGGCCTACGGGGCTGTCCTGGAAAATGTAGGGGGCCTGTCCGCGTGGCTTCAGCCCGGTCTACCCAAAGCGAAGAGGATACATGCTAGCAGTTTGGGGAATGGTGCCAAGTTGGCCACGCCCACCCAGTTGGCCACGCCCAGTGAGTGGTGTCAAGCTAGCTACACTCACCCAGTTGGCCACACCTGCCCAGCCCCCCGTGGTCAACCACAGCCCTGATGCAGCCCACAATGAAATTGAGTTTGACACCCCTGCACTAATAGATTGAATAATGACCTAGCTCCCCATATTCTATTTTGCCCATAAGGTCTTAAGTTAACCAAGCATGAATTAACTGCAATAGTTTGCAAGAACTGAATCCTCATAGTTGAAAAGGTGTTTCCTGTATAGCTTTTTAATTCTGATGGACCACAATTTTTTAAATATTCCAATGATTGCCTGTGATCTGAGCCCAAATCCTGCAGCTGCTTTAGGCCCAGGCCCTCTAAAGACTAGGTCACAACACATTTAGCATATTCACTGCTAACTGAAATCATGAGTGGGATAATTAGTTGAAATAATGATATTACCAATTTCAACACACACTAGTCAAAAAAGTATCTTGGGAATGTGAAAAATGGAGCGCCCACAAGCTCCCATCTCTCTCTCTCTCTCTCTCTCTCTCACACACACACACACACACACACACACACACACGATACCAATCATAATTCAAAAAATAAGATGCTGCATGTGGACTTAGTTGAAACTGTTTATGCTCAGTGAAGAATGCATTGTTTTGACCTGGGTTGCACTTTGTATTTATTTCTGCTAAAATGGTTCACAATCCAGCTGAGACCAGTATCATTTTTACATATTATTTTCTACAAAGTACTGTAACACCTTAGGCAATTTTACATACAAGCAAATGCCTTTGTAGATTAAAATCAACTTCCCCCCAAACTTATATCGACTTAAATGGGCTTGCTTAGTTGCAGATGAGCATAGCTACTGAGAATTAAATTCCATTGTACTATAATATACCTAGGGCCGTGATGGCGAACCTATGGGATGTGTGCCGGAAGTAGCACACAGAGCCATCTCTGCCAGCATGCAAGCTGTTGTCCCAGATGAGGTCCACAGCATATACATGCGCGCCTTCCACCAGCCGATTGTTGGGTTTCTGCCATGCACGTTTCTGCCATGCCTGCGCAGAGGTGCATGGTGCACATGGAGGTCACACATGCATGTAGAGGCACCTGGTGCATGGAGGTGTCACGCACACACGCGCAGGGGGTGGGTTGGTCACACACGCATTGCATTATGGGTGCAGGTATGTGTGTGCATGCACATGTGCACTTTTCAGCATGCAATGACAAAAAGGTTAGCCATCATTGATATGGTATGCAGAGGCTCTTCAGAAGTTATTTATGACTATAGTCATGCAACGCTAATATTGACCATATCAATTATATTATGTTTCACTTAACTGCAGTGATTTGCTTAACGATGGCAAAAAGATCATAAAATTGGGCGTGACTCACTTAACAACTGCCTTGCTTAGCAATGGAAATTCTGGTCCCATTTGTGGTAGGTCAAGGGCTACCTGTAACTATTAGTGTTATTAGATAACTTGTTTTGGAGATTTGTTATAACAACAGAATCTTGCAAATCTAATTGCGCTGGGTCTTCCCTCTTTCTTTTACCCATTGAGACACCTGCCTGAATACCTTTTCAATACTATCTTGCTTTCCAGGACTTGAAAGAATATTTCAACTCTCTTTGCCTATGGTTATGATCAAACTGCTGATTTTCAAAATGTTAATTTTATATCTAATTGGTTTTTTTCTCCATTATTATACAAATGTTATGTATGTGCAATACTTACTTCATTGTAGGAGTGGCAAAACCAGGGGTTGGAAGTAAATGAGGGATCAGCCTAGAATCTCTACATATCCACAAGCAGACTAAGCCCAACTTCCCTGGAATTCTGTTGATCCTAACTCCAAACCAGTGCTAACCATTAGTTGAAAAGATTCCTGTGCATAGGCTGTTTAGCAATACAGTACATTTGAATTGGATCTTCACTGTGTGAACCTGGTCTTCGATGCTTGACCTTAAACTTCTCAACTCTTTCCCCAGGTTGTGTCACTGCTTCTCCTCCAATTTTTGTCGCCTCGCATATAAAAATGTTCCTATTCATAAAGCTCAGAAATCTGGATTTTTAAAAAATTACTATTGAAGGGCATTTAGGTCCTATTTTAGTAAATTTAATTTATAATTTGCCTTCCCATGAATGTTGAATTACATATTGAATTACAAACATTGGAAGAAAAGCATGCTGACTATGAAGGCGTGTGTTGGTTTGCTCATATAGACCTAGTTGCTAACTGTCCTGGGATCAGAGATTGAATGCCATCCAAGTAAAGAACAACCATTATCAAAGTTAATTACTGTGAATCTGCAATTTAAAAGTAGCTGCCTTGTCCCCAGAATACTACTAAAAATAATCTGTAGTTTAGAAGAATTTATTTGAGCTTTAGCAATGCACTCTGAGTCTAATCCGATTAATAAAAGAAGACAAAGTTGTATCATTAACAATAAGCTCATTAAAAAAGGAAGCTTATTTGCATGTAAGATAGTTGTAAATACAAGCTACAGAAGACTTTCACTGCTGTTTGCTCAGCATATTTTAGTTTTGATATAAAGCTGGAATCCCTAAAGTCCACTTAACAAAGGAAATTAAGTCATGCATTCTGAACGCTGCATGCAAAAAATGGGGAGGAGAATCCGTATTCTACAAAAATGCACTTTTTCATCATCGACAACTGTACATTTAACAGGAATATTTTTAGGTCTTTATTTGGAAAATAGTGTCGAACAATTCACTGTTCTTATTAGAATCAAGGCATTCTTAAAGCACACTGGCTATCTCATGGGAACCCATGTTATATGGACGGAGTCAGGGTGAACCCAAAATATTTTCATAGCTGTGTGCTTGATTCAAAGCTGGGAAAGCTAAACTCACTTATTTTTTATTTATTTGTAAAATTTATCAGCTGCCCATCTTCCCATATATTAACCTTGGTGACACAATATTTGAGATGTCCCACCTCACCTTAAATCATGACCATGGAGGTATTTAAGGAACCTTGCAGAGAATTCCTTGCAAAGTTGATGCTCTAAAGCAGGGGTGTCAAACTCAAGGCCCAGGGGCCAGATCCGGCCAATGGGGTGCTTAGATCTGGCCCATGGAACCACCCTGGAATCAGCGGACAGGCCTATGTTGTGGGAGGTCATTGCAGCCGAAAATGGAGTTCAAGAGCCCGTTTCTATTGGCAAAGCACATGGGCCACCACACATGCCCCCGACATGAGTGATGTCGAACTGGCCACGCCCACCCTGGCCCCCTGAGGTCAAACACAACCCTGATGTGGCCCTCAATGAAATCGACTTTGACACCCCTGCTCTAAAGCAATAGCAGAGGTGCTTTGTTCAAACAAGGACACATCCCATTCTAGCATGTTCACTGATTTTTCACAGCAGTGGTTCAATCTGCACTCCCTGTTCAAATCTGCTTTAGAGTAAAAGTCATGAACTGACTTTAAAATGGTAGACAGGTCTATAAACGAAGGGTGTATTCAAGTTTTCTTGCCACAAAGGGACATCTTTAGAGGAGACTGCTGGAGGAAGGAATGCTATCTCTCAAAAAAGCCAAGATAGGCAGGCTCTTGATTACATGGATCTAGCCACACCCTTGACATTTTTGACATGTTCTTAAAGCTGGCTTGCATCCATTGCTGTAAAATCCAATTTTTTGTTTAACTGCTCAAGTTTGTAGCTGACAAGAAATGTGGACAAAGCAAACTGGGAGCTCCAAACCTCAGATTAATTCCCCATCTCTGGTATATAGTCCGTGATGGTAACTAGCATTTGTACACAATTTTGGTTGTCAAAGCTGTCATCTTTAAGTTTTGTAACAAGAACACTGGATTTGGACATTTTCCCCAATCCTCGTTTTTCAGATTTCCACTCTATGATACTTTCCAGATGTGCTGGATTGCAACTTCCATCATCCTCAATCAGCTTTTGCATCTGGAGTACATTAAGCTGGAGAAAGCTGTATTACAAGCAATGCAGTTGGGAGATTCTATGTATATGTATGTGTATGTATACATATATATTTTAATCTTAATCTTACACGGGAAAAGACCCAAACACACCTAGACCTACATACTTGTACCTGTGAAAATCTACGAATATATGTGTGTGTGTGTGTGTGTGTATGTGTGTGGTATTCAGCTTTGTTCGGGTATTTTCCCACGTCATTATAGTTGTGCTTTTAAAGTTGTAGCAACGTTTCGGCAGAATCTCATCTGCCATCATCAGGCTTCTGTATAGTGCTCGTCTGTATCTGCATCTGTTCAGTATGGTGTTTGATGTATCTTAACCATGGTTTGGGTTTGTGGGTGGCATTGGCTCGGGCTCTGGATTCGAATTCTTCCATGAACAGGTTTGCAATGATGGGTGACAGTGGTGATCCCATAGGGGCTCCTTCAATTTGCTTGTATCTTTGTCCTTTGTATATGAAATATGTGTTGGTTAAGCAGTGTTCTGTTAGTTCCATGAGATGTTTGGGCAGTTGGTATTTATTTTTGATGATTTCAAGTTTCTTTTATCAGGACTTGAGTGAATAGTGAAACCACATCGAAACTTACAAGCAGATCTTCTTGCTCCACATGTAGATCTTTGGTCATTTACAAGAAGTGGTATGAGTTTTGTACATGTGAAGCTGCTGCTTCAGCATGAGACTGTAGCTGCTTTGCTAGGTATTTGGCTAGGTTTTGTAGTGGTGCTCCTCTGGAGCTGACTATGGGTCTGAGAGGTATGCCTTCTTTGTGTATTTTGGGGAGGCCATATAGTTTGGGGCATCTGGAAGATTTTTCTCTTGGGATGGTCGTCTGTTGGATCTCTTTGCTCATGTGGCTGGTTATAATTATCTTCTTGGTTAATTTTTCCAGATATGTGGTTAACCAATAGACAAACACTATACAGAAGCCTGATGATGGCAGATGAGATTCTGCCGAAACATTGCTACAACTTTAAAAGCACAACTACAATGACGTGGGAAAATACCCGAACAAAGCTGAATGCCATACATGTAAGTACCTGCGAAAACTTAAGAATATATGTATATGTATATATATAAACACACACACTGTACACACACACACACACATGCATATACATGAAAGTTTGCATACCTGGAAATACGTATCTACAGACATTTGTAAAATGGAAAGAAAATCTTATTCACTTTCTTCTCCAAATATGGTTGAGGTGATACGTCTTTTCTAGCATACTCTCTCTAGTCTAAGAGTCTGACACACTTTATTACTCAATGCCAAGGGAAAACTACTGGGAACCAGCTCTTCCTCTCCAGCTCCCTTGCTTGTTGCCAGGAATTCTTTCCAAATCATCTCCATGTTCTTTCCCAACCCCCGGGAGCAGCACTGGCTGCCCTTCCCTCAAATAGCTGCAGTGTCTTTTTATGGGGCTTGCTCCTCCTCCCTCCCTCCTCTGAAATCTGTGCTCCTCAGGCATGTAAGTGCTCCAAATAATAGAGGTAGACCCTGACATGCCACCATTCATTTAGTGACTATGCAAAGTTACGGCAGCCGTGAATAAAGTGACTTATGACCATTTTTCACACTTACGACAGTTGCAGCATTCCCACAATCATGAGATCAAAATTCAGGTGCTTGGCAACTGGGATGCATTTATGATGGTTGCACTGTCTGTAGAGTTGTAGTTGCAGGAATGTTCCAATCTCGGATGGCAAACCTCAGATAAAGAATGTTTCCAAGCAAATACAACTCAGGTAAACAAAGTCACTAATCTAAAGGAGGATTAGAGAGAGGAAGTAAACATATGTTAGAATTTAACTTCGAGTGCCTCGTCATTACAACAACTGTCATGTGATCACTCTCCATAACTTTTCTAACTGGCTTTCAACATGCAGTCAATGGGAGAAGCCAGATTTGTTGCATGATTCACTTAGCTGCACTGATTCGCTAAACTGTGGCAATAAGGTTGTAAAATGTGGGCAAAACTCACTTAATAATTGTCTTGCTTAACAGCAGAAATTTTGGGATCAATTATGGTTGCACGCCAAGGACTGCCTGTAATGTTTTGGTGCAAATCTTACAACGGGCAGTGACATCATTGAAGTAATGAAGTTCTCATACCAAGATGGTAGACAAGCTCAAAAAAGGGGCAGAACCTCCCAGCCAAACTGAAAGCTGGATGGTCTTGGCCAGTAAAGGCTTCGTGGATTAGGAAAGCCCTTTATGAGGACAACCTCAATTTCAAGAATATTTTGGAAGCACATCTGCCTTAATTCATTTGAAACCTTTCTGCTTCAAATCACGTATGTGATTTCCTTTCTCTGCCTGGATCAGCCAGTGCTGTAATCATGCTCACTTTAACGAATTTTCCTCAGTTTGTATTTATTTTTAGAGCAGTCTTTAACTGCTGCAGCAAAGCTGTTACAAAATTATTATCCCAGGACCACATTCTTAATATGGTTTTACACATCATGCTAAAACAAATAAAGGTATGGTTTATTGAACATTTACAATTAGGAAGTTTCCCACAACCTGCTTAGAATAATTCACACAGGCTCAAATATTAGTTGATGCCTCTCAATTAGCAGATATTGTCACTTTGTTTCATAAATGCTTAACTCACCTGATTTCATGGCTTGGTGAGGCTGATACTGCAGATGTTGTGATTGCCTTTTGCTAAGGCAGCAAATGCATTCAAATTTTAGTAGGCTAAGCATTCAAGAACTCTGTACCTGTTAATGGTTATTTTTCCCATCTATTTCTAGAAGGACACACTATTGGTTGTGTTTAATACGTAAAACTTACTGAAGTTTATTTCTATTCCACTGGTCTCATCTCCTTTTCAAGATTACTCTTCCTAGTTCCGATCTCCAAAATTGTGATGAATGAGCAGAATGTTAAATATCGAAAATTCTACTACCTGTAGCAATTCTCTTTCTACATGCCTCAAAGATGTCAATATTTGTAATCCTTAGGATAATTTTGGTTATTTTTCACTTGTTAAAATAGTCCTTACAGTATGCTGGTTGGTGGGTGCGGAGTTATTTTTCTACTTTAGGGATTATATCTTACAAAATGTAGTATGGGTCTGCTTGATCTAAAATTTGGAGTTTCATTGTGCCTGTAGTATGGAAGCCAAAATGAGTCCAAACTGCTGGGTCCCTATCATTGGCAATAAATGTGGCATGAAATGTGGGGACGATAATTTAATAACTTAATCTTCATGTTATCTTGCTAGGTTATAAAAGCCAGAATGGGCAGTGAAAGTCAACAATCGTGGCTCCCCTCTATTTATGACCATGAGACAAAACAGCATGACTCAGAATGAAAGAGTATGAATAAATGAAGGAAAGAAAGGAAGTTTTGTAAAAAGTATTTTCTTGCTTTAATGGTTTTGGAATATTTTTTGGATTCATGTTGCTTTTAATGTTATGCATGTCCAAAGTGGGGGAGGAATGTTTTATACGTGAGCAGAGCATCTGTACTAAAACTCCGAACATTTTGAGAAAATTAAATGAATAATTTAATTAGAATTACAGAGTGGTAGCCACAAAATACTAAATGGGGAACAAAAAGAAGTACCAGTCCAGTGAGGACATGCTGGAAAGATTTAAAATGTTGTAGTGTCATTAATAACAAAAATAATATAAAAGCAGTGACCCAACAAAGAAATAAATAACTCATTTTAAAACACATGATTTTCATTTTCACCAATTTAGCATTTTAAATTTTCATTTAGTGGTTTTCCATAACCAAGTATCAAAAAAATTCCAAATATATTTATTTCAGCTAATGCATAATTGGGTCTTTGGGTTGAAAATATTTGTATAGGCCTTGCAAATATCCCAAATGTTTAGAAATTTTTATTGTTATTGTAATTTATTTTTTTCTGATTTTTCTATTTCTACAAACATAAAGTCAAAATAAAACAGTAAATAAATATATTTTTTGGATAATCAAGACATCTGCTTCAGGTGCTGGGTAAGTTGAAATGAACTAAATCAATAATCTTTAATAAGCCGGTTGGTTTCTGATAGACTTGTTGCACCTTCTTCTTCAGATTACTTGCATCCCCAAAATGCATGTGGCAATTACCCAGTTTCTGAATGTATTTATCCACTGTATTTACAATAAACTCTGTGAATTAAATATGAGCTATTTGCTGGCGTTAAACTATTTCTAACTCAGCACAATGCCCATTCTTTCGTAGGATAACTTTACATCACCTAAGTAGAAGTCAAGAACCTGGGTACTTTCTCAAAAATGGTGAATAACAACTAGAGCAGAATGCAAAGGCATATTATTCATTTCACTTTCATTTAACTAAAGAAGGAAAGAAAAAAGATCAATAAATAGTTTTTGGATAAGATTGCAATGCACTCTGAGGACTTTTTGACAGGGTAGCCAAGTCAGTTCTCATTAAAATGCAGTGTTCAGAACTATCCTTAATACATCCAAGGATATCCATCAAAGCTTACCTTGCAGTAGTTTTTAAAGGATATTCTCCCTTTAACTATGGTTCTGTAGACATTAGAATAAACTCTGCATTACAATTTCAGCAGCAGCAAAATTTTGTTAGAATGAATAGTCACAAATATAAATGATCGAAGATGTTTTGGGACACTATAAAGCACAGGTTGCCAAACTTTTGGATCCCAGGGCCCACCAAATTCATACTTTTAAATCCTGAGGACTACTAATATGATTTTAAAGCTAATATATTTAATATAAATTTTTGCCTGCACAAGCACAAAGCCAAAGGCACCAGCCTGAAGATGGCGAGTGAGATCTTGTCGAAATGTTGCCAAGATACTCTCAATCTTACACGGGAAAAGACCCGAACACACCAAGACCTGCATACCTGGACCCGTGAAAATCTACAAGAATACACACACACACACACACAGACATATTTGTATGTATGGTATTCAGCTTTGTTCAGGTATTTTCCCACATCATTATAGTTGTGCTTTTAAAGTTGTAGCAATGTTTCGGCAGAATCTTATCTGCCATCATCGGGCTTCTGTATAGTGTTCGTCTAGACTTCTGTATAGTGTTTGTCAGCCATCCTAAGAAACCCCAAAGATAAAATTTACCTGGAAAACCAAGGCTTATATGAAGTCCCCTGTGCATCATGCCCTGCCACATACATTGGACAGACCAATGGAAGAACAAATACCCGCCTAGATGAACACAAAAATGCAGTAAAAAAAGCTGGAACACACTTCCTCACTAGTCCAACACATGAAAGCCACAGGTCATACCATCGACTTCAATGGCACCAAAACCCTAGCCACTATAGAAAACCCAGCTACAGAATTATCAGAGAAGCCATAGAGATTGAAAAAAGACCAGAAAGCATGAACAGAAGAGATGACTCCACCAGACTGTCAATTATCTGGAAGCCTGCACTCTCAAACAAAAAAATCTCCACATCACAAGCCAGGCAAACACCTGGGCGCAAACAGACTCCCCCTGATACCTCCAGCTCAAACACACACCCACCAGGCACCCAGATGAAACCTAGTTTCCTAATAAATGATAGCCGTCCGTTTACTCAGAGCCAAGCTGCACTAAAAGTCTCCAATACAGGAACACAATGTTGCCAGCCAATCAAGACAAAAAAAGATACAAAATAGGCAGAAAATATTAGAAACACCAATCAAGCAGAACACAGCAAACTCCAAGACCAATAAACACAGACCAAGACTCCCAACCAATCAGGATGAAGAAAAAACCATTCTGGCACAGCAGTAGGCTAGCACCAAATTTAAAACAGAAATGGCTGTGAAAGTCTGACGTCATTGTAGTTGTGCTTTTAAAGTTGTAGCAACGTTTCGGGAGAAACTCATCTGCCATCATCAGGCTTCTGTATTGTGTCCATCTGTGAGTCAGGCCCCCACAGTTGTTTCAGTTTTATGTGGGGGCCTGACTCACAGACGGACACAATACAGAAGCCTGATGATGGCAGATGAGATTCTGCTGAAACGTTGCTACAACTTTAAAAGCACAACTACAATGACATGGGAAAATACCCAAACAAAGCTGAATACCATTCATGTAAGTACCCGCGAAAACTTAAGAAAATATATATATACATATACATACATACATATACACACACATACACACTTATTTAATTATAACAAAAATCTAAATGCTTAATGATAACAAAATAAAATGTTCCGGGCTGGAAGCCTCCCCCCACCTGCACCCTGCAGAGACAGAAGAGCCTTTCAGGTGCCAGGTGGAGGATTTAGAGAGCTCAGATCTGCAGCCAAGGAAAAGCTGGGTGGGGGGGAGATGGCTCTTCCAGCCTCACCTGGAGACAGGCAAGGAAAGGTGTCCCTGGGGGCACTTCGCTTGCTTTAGCACTTCGCTGCCAAACCCAGCCACAGCCAGTGATTATTTGGGGGCGGGGTAGGGGAGAGAGAGAGAGAAAGCATCTCTCGCATCACCAGGGGAGAAAGGGAAAACAAAACTCACTCTTTCACGAAGACCTACAAAACACCAATCTACCATGTTCCAGGAGATCTTAAAAACCACCAAACACTTCCACTTGTAGTTCCTGTGCTTCCCGGCTCAGGTCCCTGAGATGCACGCTCCCACACATGGCGGCGGCAACAACAGTCCTCTCCCCCAGCACCCGCTGTCAGCTCTCTCCATTAGTTCTCTAGCTTTGAATTGCTCCCAGCTCTCTCTTTCCTCCCCCCCGCCTGAGCCTATGTGCCGGCAGGAAAGGAAAGGGAGATGGAGGCATGTGCAGCTCTCCGCTTTTCCAGCCCTTGCTGCCAATCCCAACATCGAAGCTTCGGAAACACAGGCAAAGCCGCCACAGTGGTAGTGCCCTGAGTTGCTTGCTTTTCCACTACTGCCTCCTCCTCCTCCTCCAGCACCTCCTTCTCTGGGTAGATTTTTAACTAATCAAGCATGCTAAGGCAACTCAGGATGCTACAGTTGCGGCGGCTTTGCCTGCATCTCTCCGAGGCTTCGATGTTGGGAGAGGCAGGAAGGGCTGGAAGAGCTGAGCTGCGCATGGCTCCACGTGGGCGCGGGGGGAGGGGGAGAAGGAAAGAGAGGTGGGAGCAATTCAAAGCTAGAGAACTAATGGGGAGAGATAACAGTGGGTGCTGGGGGGGGGACTGTGGTTGCCGTCACTGTGTGTGGGAGCTGGTTGGCGTGTGCATCTCAGGGACTTGACTCCAGGGTCCCTCGAAGAGCCGGGAGGCGAGAGCCCAGATTAATTGCTTTTGGGGGCCATTTCTTCTGCGACCCACCAAAATTTTTCCATGGCCCACCGATTGGCGACTGCTGCTATAAAATATATTATTCCCAGTAGAAAGAATTCTTGTATATATAGTATGCATTTTGCTAGAACACTGATAACAGAATTTGCAAATTACTATATTCTTCATCTATTAAATATTAAGTTCAAAATGTGAAAAGACTATCAGCCTACCCCAGACCTGGAAATACATACTGAATTTCCTATTCACACTGAGCTCAGCTCTTTATTTTTCTCAAGATGAGGCTGTGCTGTTCTTCCCTTTTCTTTTTGCAGCTATTTCCCACTGGTAAAAATCATATAGTTCTACATTAAAAACATCAGATTTTGACAATATAATTGTTCTCATTCTTAGGAAAAGACAACTGGGTAAGATTTTTTTTTTTAAATTAGGCTTCAAGACTAGATTTCCTTAATTATTAAGGGTTGCCTTTATTAGATTGTATGACTGTCTTAATCTGTCTTAACTCACTCTTATCTGTTTCACTGACATAGGAAATAAATGCATACAGAAAATGGTTCTAAAAAGATTCAGTTTTTCAATCTTTTTTGTAATTTATTTGTTAAATAAATTTGGCTTCCCACATTGACTTTGCTTGATGGAATCCCGCTGAGAAGATCGTAAATGATCACATGATCTTAAGATGCAACATTATAAATATGTGCCTCCACACCTAAGAGGTCTTTTAGTCCAACTTCCTGTTTAGGCAGGAAATGTGTGATGTTTATACAGTTTTGAAAGTAGCCAATAATTTCCATTGAGATAAATCCAGATTTATCCCAATTTAGCCCGAGTCACTCCATAATAGCGCCATTTAAGCCCCAAATATATGACTGAATGCTGAACTGGCACATACCAAATATGCCAAGGAAACAATTGAATTGTGATTTTCTTCTCAGGCACTGACAACTTAGTTAATCTGTTTAGCTGACTGCTTCCATCATTTTGAGAGTTTTTACAATAATAGAAATCAATATAAATATAATCAAAGCTTCTTATTCACACAACTGGAATAAGACGATAATCAGATCAAATGAAGAACAAACATAATTTAAAGATAAACCAAGGCCAACAATAGCTAAATTACAAAAGATGGGCATCTAATATTTACAAAACAAAAATCTAGTATTATCTTCAATTCATTTGCTATGTACAAAATTTAATATATTGTCTCAGAATTGGCAATAAGACATGGTTTAGGATATGACAATATATAAAAACATTCAACTTTTAAGAATACTGGACTTGTTTCATAAAGTAGTACAAGTGGTCCTTGACTTACGACCATAACTGAACCCAGAATTTATATTGGGAAGTGAAACATTTGTTAAGTGATTTTTTTTGCCCCATTTTACAACTTTTCTTGCCACATTTGTTAAGTGAATCACTGCAGTTGTTAATAGAATAGAATTCTTTATTGGCCAAGTGTGGTTGGGCACACAAGGAATTTGTCTTGGTGCAAATGCTCTCAGTGTACATAAAAGAAAAGATACATTCGTCAAGAGTCAAAAACCATCAGGTATCATAAGGTTAAATTAGTAATATGGTTATTAAGTGAATCTGGCTTGCCCATTGACTTTGTTTGTCAGAAGGGGATCACATGACTCTAGGACACTGCAACTGTCATAAATATGAACCAGCTGTCAAGCATCCGAATGTAAATCACATGACCATGGAGATGTTGCAATGGTCACAAGTGTGAAAAATAGTCATGTCACTTTTTTCAGTGCCGTCAACTTTGAACAGACACAAAATAAACTGTTTTAATTGAGGACTACATGTCAACTATGAATCTATACAGATGACCTAATTCATAATATACTGGAATATGTGTACTTTTTAAATGAATGTTGTTACATGTCTAAATTTGAATTCCTTCAGGTTGTTTTTTTTTTTTTAGTTTTAGGTAAATCAACATTTCTCCACATCCTTCAATAGCCAAGAAAAAGAGATGGGGGCCACTCTACTATCCTTCCCACCAGTAACTGAACAACTTGTTTTTAGTACAAACCCACATGGATTGCAGCATGAGCCAATGTGGTTTACGGGTAAAAAAGTTAGACTTGGATGGCAAGACTTGGGCTCAATTCCTTCCTCAGCCATGAATGCCCACTGAATGGTTTGCACTATTCTCTTTCTCAACCTACCTCACAAGGCAGTGAGGAACAACTGGAAGAGAAATATCTGCATTTGCTACCTTGAACTGCAGGAGAAGTAAGATAAGATGTAATAAAATCCTTTTCACCGAATAGTTAAGGACTGGTAATTCAAAAGCACAACGGTACTTAGATCATTGCCATTGGTGGAAAATGTTGAATAAATGAGCAAAATGATTTTTTAAAAAAAAAATCCTTAAAAGAATGGCAAAATGCATTTATACAGATTTGATCCAATTCTGAAATAAGACACAGGAGAGATGAGCCTGCCTAGCCGATGAGTCTGAAAGAAGGAAGAAAATCCTGAAGACTTTCTCTCAGAATCACCACTAGCCAGTAGAAGATTACAGCCATCTTAAGGAACCCAAACTACTACGGTAGCAACTGCTTGGTTTATCCATCACCACCTAGTAATTATGAGCTGCAGAACATGAAAACAAAAATGCTGGGCAACAATCAAAGTCTTGACTTAAACTTCTGAAGCTAAAATGGGATAGTTCTGGAAGTCACCACCTACATTTTCTGGGTAGGAAGCTCACTTAATTGACTTTCTGCCATCATTAAAAGCACATATAACAGAACAATGTAGTCCTACAAGAAGACAAGAGTAGTAATCTAGACATACAGTTCAACGTTTTAGAAGGAACTAGAGGTAGTCCTTGACTCATGATAATTGGGACCAGAGTTTTTATTGCAAGTCAGTGCAGTCATAGAGTCATCATATGACTGACCATTTTTACTGCAGTTGTTAAGTGAATCACATAATTGTTAAGCGAATCCATCCAGTTGATAAATTGCAATCACATGACTGCTATAACTGGTAGTAAATGAAGTACCCAAATTGCACTCATGCGGCCAAGAGGATAGTGTGATTGTTGTAAGAGGTAGGACACACTGTAAATCTCTTTTTCTCAAATTATTGTAACTTTGAACCACTGTTAAATGAACTGTTGTAAATCGAGGACTACTTCTATGTTAATTCAAACAATAAAGCCTTGATAGGGCTTTTGCATGTTAGCAATAGCAAAAATATTTGGTTGTACTGAAATAAATATGGGATTCCTTAAAAGTATCACGAGCACCATAAATTAAGAATCACACAAATGACGCTAAAATGAAGCTCAACATTAATAGCAAAACAAGCAAAACTTAGTGGATCACACTATTCATACACGAGTTTGAGCTTCTATTCAAAAATCAATTTTAAATGGCATTCTGAAAATAATTTTAGATGTTTCTGACTCTCTCCCAAAATACAATAAAAACACAATAGCAACACATTCAAAACACAGGGCTCTTTCTGCTGAAGATTGGTGACCATATGAAAGCCAAGAACTAAGCAAGACAAAAAAAAATAAGTACTACCTTCAGTGATGAAACAATCCAGTTAAATTAGATGAACTGAACTCATTGTAAATAAATTGTTTATACATGCCAGACTTAAGTTATACATTAACTGGTGGAGATTGAAAGGAAACTTGCCTTTGAACAAAAGTTTAACTTTTGCCAACAGATTCTTGGAGTGTCTGCCGCCAGCTTCTGTTAAGACAGGATATCAGAATAATGGAACAACTTCCTTAGTTGGCTTTAAAATATCTTAGTTTTGAACTATTTGCAATTGGACACATTAACAGCTGTGACACATAAACTACGGAGAGTATGCAGACTTGGATTTAAAGTTATTTAACACAAAGGTTGCAAAAGTGAGCACCGTTTATCTATAGTTTGACCAGTATCAGTGCAAATGATTTAAGATTGTTTTGCTTTAATGTGTTTAAAACCAATCTAAAGGACATTTAGATGATTGTGTGACTCCAGAGAAGTGTACCACAGCAAAATGTGTAAAACTGTAAAACTGATTTTGCTAAATCATTTGAACGTTCATCCAATTCAGGGTTCTTATCTACTAAATGGCCAATCAAATGTCTCCAGAAAAACATGGGGGGGCGAGGGGGGGCAGAGTTCTTGAAGGTTACAGCACTCCCAGGCCATGGTATTAAGTGTTATGCTAACTCTGAACAAAGAGATTTTCTTCATGCAGTATATTAATATCCGTGATTACTTATCTATCTTTTTAAGCCACCTCACAAAGATTTTTAATAGTCTTGACAAAGTGTCTTCCCTATTCTTCTGCAGTATCCACTACAAGTCGATTTAAACATGATTTAATTTACCAGTGATAATCTGTGCAGTATCCAATCTAGCTATTATTATTGCTGCCACAATTCTAGCTACAGCCTGGAATTAAATTTCAAATACTAGAAACCAACAACCAACTAGTCAAAACACTAGAGGGGAAAGCCTGTTTATGCTCCAAATGCAATTAAAATTGCATTTTTTTCCAACAGGCTTGAGGCAAAGTTAACGGAGCTGTCATATGAAAAATTGTGCTTAATAGGAGGATAGAATGGAAGTCTGCCCACAAAACAGAACATCACCAAAAGAGATTGAAATGATACAAGGCAAACTACCAAAAATATTTTTCAGAAAACAGATAATCTTAAATTGATTGCTATATGGAGACATAAAATGATATTGTAAAGAATATCCTAATTTCTCAGAAAGACATAGATCTTTCTACAGAATAGACGTGTTCTGGGTTGCTAAAGATTTGGCCACTTGTGTTAACAAAATTGAAATACTTCCAAAGAATTACTCTGACCACAATTCTATTATTTTAATATATAAGAAGGCTAGAATAGGAGACTAAATGAAATGTGATCTAATACAGAAAAATGTAAAAGGATATTAAATATATTTTTAGAATAATCTCAATAATAGTATGGCATGCCATACTATATAGGATAATTTATACAGAACAAAAACAAATTAAATAAAAAGATCAAGGAAATATGTAAGTGATTCTAAGGGATCTAAACATAAAAGAGGATGAACCAATGAGATCTCCAAGGGGAAAAATATGTTACAGAAAATTAAATTCCTACAGTATCAGCTTTCTATGTTAATGTTGTCAGAGATAGAAATAAAATTCAATTTCATTAAACCTTTGAATCAACAAATAACCCAGGAAATGAGAAAGGGGAGGAAAACAAAATACTAACACAACAAAATGAGAAAACTGAATTATATTGTCAAAGGAAACACTGATATATAATACTATGTAAGAGAGAAATGTCATCATCGGGGAAGATAAATATTTAAGAAACAAAACCTGCCAAGTTAACTGATACCCACAGATGAACAAGTGGACCATTAACAATAAATGAAAATTGTGATTCTATAAAGAAGAATAAAGGTACAGCCCCTGGTCCAGATGGATTATCAACTTGTTATAAATAGTTTGAAATGAACTTTCATTAGCTTTGCAAAAAAAAATAATACCTTAATATATTCCATTTTGGATAATTAAAAGGTACCACATAGTTGGACAGGGTCACAAATAACATCTAAAGGAGAACAGAATTTGACTTTGTTACAAGTCAGTATGATTCTTGAATAATGACTATAACGACAATCTTAGTCTAAATGCTGAAAATGTTTTACAAGAATTTACCCATGAAGACCAATGTTGGTAGGAAACGTTGGAATATTCTTAAGAGTACTTGGAGCAATACAGTGAAAAACAAGCTGCCTTAATATTTCTTGACATAAATACAGTTTTTGAGAATTTAAACTTTTTTGTTTATAATTTTGAAAGACTGATTTTGGATAAAATTTTATTGCATGGGTTAAATGAATGTATACTGTACTTCACAAAAGGCAAAAAAATAATGAATGGAGACTTGATCAAGGCCGAATAAAATAGAGAAATGCAGAAAGGAATGAGGCAGGGAGGCCCATTTTCTCCGCTGTCATTCTTTCTGGCTCTAAGTTTTGAACAGAGATGTAGGACAAGATAAAAGAATGGCTAGAATGAAAGTGAAAAAGAAGTTCACAAACTAAGGGCATTTGCCAATGATTTGGTTTTAATTTTGGAGAACCGTTTAAGAGGTATTAATGGGAAAACTAAGAAGAAATTGTGTTGGCTGGATTTAAAATTAATAAGGAAAAAATACTGACAAAGAATATGAAGATGGAAAGTTAAAAAGACTTATTTGTAAAAACTAATTTTCAGACTGATAAAAATTAACATATTTGTCTATTATTATAACTAACATAAATTATATGTTATTTGAAATGTTGAATTGAATTCTTCAATTGTGTGATAAGATACACAAGGAATTTGTCCCCAGTACAACCTTAATATATTCCATTTTGGATAATGAAAAGATACCACATAGTAGCACAGGGTCACAAATAACACCTAAAGGAAAACAGAATTTGATTTAATTGTGTGATAAGATACACAAGGAATTTGTCCCCAGTCCCCTAGAAGCACTCATTGTACTTTCAAAGCAATAGAGAGAATAATAACAATAATATCAATAAAATGAAGAAACAAAAAAGATAATAAAAATTATAAATAATAGTACTAGTCATACTACATATACTATACTAACTATAATGGTTAATATACATACACATTAGACAGAAATGTTAAAAAATAGAATGAAATTAAGAAGGATTTGTTAAGATGGGGAAAATTACAATTGTCACTGTTGTGAAGAATTTCTATGATAAAAATGAGTCCCCAACCCCCAGGCTGCGCCCACTACTGGGCTGTGGCCTATTTGTAACTAGGCCACAAAAATGGTTGTTTGGCTCATGTGTGCATGAACAGCTTGACTTGTGCGAGCAGTGGGCTGTCTCTCACACACACACATGCACAGAGCTCAGCTTCCACGAGGTGCAGGCTGACCCACCACTTGGGTGAGCCGTTTTTTCTCTCCCCCCCAACCCCCACCAGCCAGGCCATCAAGCTGTAAAGGTTGGGAACCACTGATCTAGGATGTTTCTTTCTTTCTTTTTTACTTCAGACAATATTGTTTTGAGAACTGAACTACCATTTAAACAGTGGAAAACGACATATCCAGATTCATACGGCAGGGCAAAACAAACCCCAAGGGTTAAATATAAGATTCTCCAAGATGCAAAGGAAAAAAGGAGTGAGATTATCTGATTTTAAATTGTATTTTCTTGCCTGCTTTATGGCTTGGATAAAGGATTGGCAGTTATTAAGAAATAAAGAGATTTTTAGATTTAGATGGTCTGAGGTTTGGGTGGCATGATTACTTACAATATGGTAATATAAATTATGAAAATTATATACAAATGCCATACTAAAAGTATGGAATAAATACAAATCCAGTTATACACGAAAATACTTGTGAAGTGTTTTAAACAGTGGGTAAAAACAAATGGTAAATATATGAAGCCTTGCTATTACAGGGAGATGGGGGAATTTAAGAAGAAATCAAGAAAACAATTAACCATAGAGGGGTTTAATTTTCAATAGTTCCATATGCCCAATGAAGAGTAAGATTTAATATATATTTAAAAGGACCGGAGATAGACTGAGATGAAATGGCATTTGAAAATTAGTTATGCACAAATAGTGAACACTTAATTGCTAAAATGTATAAACTTTTATTGAGATTTGAACTGAGTTAAAAAAAGGTATGATAAAATGAGCCAAGTATTTTGTTTATAATAATCAAATGGATAATATGGGAGACCATGTGGTTAAAAAAATCTTACAATTTAAAAGAACACTTTTTTAAAAAAAAAATGATGTAATGTTGGTATATGACACCACAGAAATGTCTAAATTGTTAAAGTTACTTCTAATTGTTTTTGGAAATGTGAAAAACATGAACGGACATTTTACCAAGAGTTGTGAAGGAGTAAAAATAATTTGGACACAAATACATTTAGTGATGCAGAGTTTTGGGAGCCAGAACTTTTCTTGTTAGAACTTACGGACAATCAACTGAAAAAGATCATGGACAATTGGTATATACATGGTAACTGCAGAAGGCTATTATATGCACAAAGATGAAAGACCACAGAAACACCAATAATGGAGGAATCGAGTATGAAGTTGGCTGTGTTTGCAGAGATGGCTACATTGATTTGTTTCATTAAGGAAGGTACTACAACTATTTTTATAAACAGTGGAAACCCTGTGTAGACACTTTGCTGAAAATGGACAAAAACAAATTGCTGGTTTCAGGATTGATTAAAAAAGGTTTTTTTATAAGAAGAAGGGAGCTTTCATATGCAATGTGAGACAGTGGAGATCGTTTGTAACTGTTGCAAAATGAGAAATCAGATATTTTTCTTGGGGTTTTTCCCATGCATTTTTCCTTTTACCCTATTATAATCTTTCTTTTTCTATTCTTCTACTGTGTTTCTGTAGGTTTTAAAATCTTTGTAACATCTTTTAATAAAAAAAAAATGTTCATTCAAAGTTAACTGTTAATGATATCCATGCTATTCCAACAAAGCAAAACTACAAAATGTTTGATTTGTCCAGATTTATGTAAAGGGGAAATGCTATCTTTGCACTGATTTGACAATGATATCACTGTCAATGCCCTTACCAAGGATAAATTCAATACTCCATCTTCACATGATACCTTTTTATTACAATATCAAAAAAGTGGGGTGGGGGAGGTATGCAAGTTTCCAGGATCAACAAGGTCCTTTTTTAATATTTTCAGGAATGTGCCATCAATACTATATTTAAAACCATAAGAAGGTTAAAAGAAACACAAAGGAAACTCATTTTCTTCATATAACATTCTGTGTGTCTTACTATCAATCACACCACCTTCTGTAAACCCTGATTTTTTTCTGTTATGCAAATATATATATATAAGTAAGTATGTATGTATGTTATGTATGTATGTGCTGGAAGCCCCACCCACCCATAATTAGCTATGTTTATTAAACTTCTGTATTAGTGTCAATCGGCTACAGATACATATTACTTTAAGAATTAAATACATAACTGTTTAATTCAAACAAGCAGAAGGGCAAGAAGAGAAAGCATTATGTGGATGGCACATCTGGTTGTAGATACCAAAACATTCAACCATTACAATTCAATGATTCTCTAAATAATCAACTTTCAATGAAACATCTCAGTTGAAATTACATGTCAAAATACGCTAGTTTTCTTTACTACAATCATACCGTAGTAGTTTGAGAAGAACTATTACAAAATGCTTTAGTTAGTGTACTCTTCACAAAGAGCCAAAGAAGCAATGTAATAGTTGAAGTAGAGTGTGGGAAGAATGCTTCTAGAAACTAGGAATTTCAGAAATATATTACTTGGTAAGCAAAATAGCTACAGAACTCACAGCCACAACCGTTATGTCTACTATTATTTCACTTAGTTAGCTGCAGGTTCAGTGCATTCAACTGTCCCAGTCTGTCAATGATGATTTTTGCCATAGGAGCCGTCTGATAACACTGTTTCTCACTTGAGAACACCCCTCCTTTATCTGGATTAACTCTGTAAACATACATAGAAGAGTTAAGAACCTAGGAAATAAAATGAGTGCTTACAATGGCCCACATAAGTGAAATTTTCAACCTGAGGGGATTCAAAACAACTTAATTTTTAAAAAGACTAATAGGCAAAAATGGGGATAGAGAAAAGCAAGGAGGAAAAGAGAATATAACCAACAGAGCAAATACTCAGAAAGAGACCATCCACTGACAGTTGTGTCTGGTGCAGAGTGCCCTGCTCTCTATAAAAGTGATTGAGGACCTAAGGCTTTTAAGTTACAAAAGACCCCAACAGGCCTAGTCCATCTTCAACGTCACTGAAGTGCTTTGACAAGATATAACTTTTCCCCGTGCTCACTGGTGAAGATAGGAGCCTTTTTGTAGTGTTCCACCAACTCATCCATAGTATTAAATCGACGTTGACCAATGCAATAGACATTGTCCACCAGCTGCACCTTGAAATGTTTGTTCTTCCCTGAAGCCTTTAAAGATACTGAAAAGTCACTGGGCTGCAGAGAGAAAGGAAAGACAAATGTTTAGACAGCGCACAACATGGGATTTAAAGTCTGTTACAAGATAAAATATCTGTACTCCATCCACACACACACACACGAACAATTAAGTATTTTAAAATGTGTATTACTACCATCAATGGCCGAGTGGCTAATCCAGTATGTTAGTAACATAGACTAATATAAATAAATCTATTTACCCAGAATATTATCGATTTAAACAAAAGGTCTCCAACTATCTAGAGAGAAATTTCTATGCAATAGAATAATAAACATAAATATTTAAATGCAGAAATAAGGTCACTATTCTAGCTTTACATTTAATTCCATGACCACAAGAGGGCCTTACCTTATTTTTTTAAAGGGTACCTAACACAAGTTTTAACAATTCAATATTTAACAAGGCCCAAGATAAATATGTGCAGTGCCACATTACTAGTTTAAAAATATATTTAAAACTCTGCTACTTTTATCTAATTATACAAGAATTAAGTTTTCAAACAATGAACTTATTTTCACTATTTGTAAAGAGGAAAAAAATCACTCGGCAAAGATTCTTGAACACACAATCTTTCCTTCCTCTTGTTTCATTTAGCTTCTGACTGCAATGATTTTCTACTGACAATAGTCTGCTTGTTTCACTTTAAAATGACTTGCTTCAAAAATGTTTTTTCATTTCCAATTTCGTGTAGTGAAACATTAATTTCCCTTTGGCTATTTTACCTAGTTCAATGCAGGAGCAAATAACAAAACTGGTACAAACGATTGATTTGTAAATTAGATACAGAAATGGCTCAACTTACAACCACAATTTAATTCATCCAAGTTACTGTAATAGACCAATGCAGATAATAAACAAAATAGTCTAAGGCAGAATTAAAATACATTTGTAAAACAATCTAATATCCATAAGTGAGATCCAAGATGCAGCCTATAATAAATTACAATGTAAATATTAAAATTATAGCACATTTAAAATGATAGCAACAGTATCTAAAACTATTAATATCAACAAAGTTACAATATCTAAAGTTTAATCCAGGGGTCCCCAAACTTGGCAACTTTTAGACTTGTGGATTTTAACTGCCAGAATTCTCCAGCCAGAAGCTGGCTGGAGAATTCTAGGAGCTGAAGTCCACAAGTCTTAAAGTTGCCAAGTTTGGGGACCCCTGGTTTAAATGAATGATAGTTACAATTGGCCCATCAAAGTCTAAAGGACATACTAGCTAAGACATAGTTCATCTATGAGCAGGATCTAGCCATACACTGAATCTGGGTGACCAGGATCTCTATCAATCAGAGGTAGTGTGAATTTCATTTTGATCTCTCCATAAAAGGAGCAACAAAGAAAAACATGTTCTCTATTTTCCGCTTCTCTAGAATTAAAGGGTGAAAGACTTACTTCCATAAGGAGCATAATGGAATAAGTTGTGACAATCATAAAACAGGTCACCCACGTGACTGACCTGATTTTGCTACCTTTTTAAAAGCAACCTCCACAGCTGTTAGGCAGGCTAGTTTTCCTGAAAACCAGAAGTAAATGCTGTTTTTGGGGTAAAATATCATAAAACACAGGATGCAAATGGCAGTAAATGTGGGCCAGTTGCTAAGTGCCAGAAATGCAGTAATGTGATCATTGGGGCCCCACTGGCCAGAATTTTACAACTGCCTCGTAAGTACTGCCAGGGAGGTCTGTCATGACTTCAAACAGTCATTAAGCAACCAGTTGTAAGTTGAAGACTACTTTTATAGGTTACCAATAGCTCCTTTGCTAAAGGATTAGGTAAATTCAAGTTCTCTCATGGCTATCTGTGAAGTGTGTACAGAAGCTGTAATTGGTATTTTTGTAAACACATGCTTATACCGATATAGGGGTTTTCAGGACTGAAGTATGTTTTTCTATTTTGATATTTTAAAGAGCTTTAATGATACGATGACCAATCTTGTTATGATCTAACCCAGAGGCGGTATTTCTTTTTCCTGAAATCCTTGTTTGCTTTCACTCTGAATTTATTCCTTTTCTGCATGCTTATTCAGAGGTAGAAAGCCATATCTCTCAGCTGAAAAAAAACAGAACAAAACAATGACCTAAAATTTATTAGAAATTATGTTGAATAAAGCTCATTTTACAGACTGAATTTTCCATTATGCTATCCAGGCAAACTGATTATGCTAATACTTTGGGCTATCTAATTGTAGAAGATACATTTATTTCTAAAATTAATTTATTTGCCCAAATTTTCTACCAATAGCAAACTTATTGCTCATTCTCCATATTATGCAGGAACTATTGCCAAGAAAAATTATGGGAACAAGAATTTGTAATACTAAACTCTATTTGCTAAAAATACAAGGCACTTGTATCTCTGATCCACAGCCCGATACTGGGTCACAGCCCATTGGGAACTGTGCCACGCAAGTGGCAGGCATGCATGCAAAACTATCCCCCCTCTCTCTCCCGCCACCACCACCGGTTCACAGAGTTTGGGGACCACTGCTTTAAAAGATACAAAAAGAAAAAACGTCCAATTCAGAAGAGAATGCCTGAGACAAATGTTCAGTAATGTTCAAGGATTATTTATTTCAGTGGGGGAAAAATGAAATGCCTGTACATTTAAATTTTACCACTATATCACTATTGGGAAACTCCAAATTGGGGAACAGAAACTGAATCTAGGTATGAAAACCTGTTTCATTGGCTATTGAAACATTGTTCTGATAGATCTGTAGTATTAACTTTTGCTGAAATAAAATACTCATTGGTAAGTAAAGAATGTGGGAGATAAACTAAACTTGCTGGTATTGAGGGAAGATTAAATACATTATTTCCTTTGTGCACTGCTCTAATACCGCCAATTCAAAGCAATAATTTCAATTACTTTAACATGTGAAATAGAATTCCTTCTCGATGGACAAAGTGAGCATTATGACAGCCATGGAAAACAAAGTATAATGGCTAAGATTGAGTGCTATACAAGTGACAGCTTATCCGGAGAAGGAAAAATCGTGCTGAACAGGGCCTGTGCAGCTCTTTCAGACTCATTAGTTGCAAAGCAGACATTAAAAATGTTTCTGTCAAAGACATTTCTACTGAAAAATGAATATTAATAATTGCTCTCCAAACCAAACTCTCATACTTACACTTCAAATGCATATGCCTATCATTTTTCCTTCCGCCAAATAACGAAGACCTTGTTTTCTGTGGCATTATACTTAAAAAGGGCAGAAGAGGTTTGAGGGGAAAAATCTTTAGTTCTCCTCAGAGAAGTGCTACTGAACAAGAGGCTCTGACAATCTTCCTTCTGCAGAAAGGAAAGGAAAGGTCTAGGCTCCCACCTTTCTCCTCACAATGGGCAAATATTTTAAGTAATAACAGGAAATTGGGGGGGGGGACACACATATGTCACTGAATGTATTCTTGACTTCTTCCTGTTGTGAATATTTAATTAATAAAATCTTAAGATTTCATCTTGGCATGGTGTGTGAAGGTTAAAGTTAGTTTCAAACTATTCCCTGCTGTCTTCCGTTGAACTCATTTCAAGAGTGTTTATTTTTATAGTTTGCATCTGTTTGCCTTTTGGGTTTTCAGTTCTTGGCAGATATGTCTGTGACTTTTCCCACTGGACATGGTTGCTACAGCTGGATGGTTTGCAAACAATCTTTCCCAGGCTTAAGACTAGCGGAGCTGCATGCAATCATGACAGCTACTTTAAGGGGACATCTGAACTAGTTACTTGCTATGGGTCAAACTCTAATGCGTAGCTGATCAGTGTCAGTTACCATGATAAATACAAAACCAGCAACAATTAAAAAATTAACAATTAACAAAAATCAACAATTAAAAAAAATGTACAAATAAATTTACAGGCTTCAATCTTTAGTTCTGTACTAAATAGTCACAATTCAAAATGCATTTTTCCAAGTTTCCATATTTTCGGATCTTTGCTGGAAAATTGACAATTTGAGAATCAGGTGACATGAAAACAATTAAACCTCTTCACCGTTAGTAATCAGGCAGAGTGAAGATAAAATTATGTTAATAAACATGAACATAATGAACGTGGTATTTCACACCTCTAAGTATATAATTTGGGGAAATAGCTTGCTTTTTATCAATATTACTGTTGTTGTGATACAAGTGAGGTAGCACTAAATTAGGAAATGTTTTCTCTACTCTTCCTTTCGTTCTATCCCTTGCCTTTCATTCCTAAAACAAATCTCACTTCTTTGCTCCGTTGTTTCATCATATACAGATAGCTAATCAAAATTAATACCCACAGGTGGTAACCTAATAAAACCATTAGAGGGATTGACTCAGGTCTGCCAGCCTCCAACCTCCTGTTTAATACAGTGTCATTACAGGTAGTTCTTGATTTACAACAGTTCATTTAGAGACTGTTCAGAATTACAATGACACTGAAAAAAGTGACTTATGACCGTTTTTCACACTTACAACCTTTGTAACATCCCCAGGATCAGGTGACCAAAGTTCAGACACTTGACAACTGACTCATACTAAAGACCATTGCTGTGTCCCAGGGTCATGCGATCATCTTTTGCAACCTTTTGACAAGCAAAATCAATGGGGAAGCCAGATTCACTTAACAACCAGGTTACTAACTTATCAACTGCAGTGATTTAATTTAAAAACTGTGGCAATATAACGGGGCAAAACTCATAACAAATGTCTCACTTAACAACATAAATTGTGGGCTTAATTGTGGTCATAAGTCAAAGACTACCTGTATTACAGCATCATCCTAATCAAGAAACCTGGTACTTTCTTTGCAAGGCCTAACAAACCTAACCTACCCTTTAATCATCATAGAGAACTATAATAATAACTACTTAGTGACACAGTATGCTGTTTTCTCTCCCCCGTTTCAATATTTAATTATGTTTCAATTCATACTTTTTTAAAAAATAAGCACAGCTCTATCTATGGGTTAATTCTGGATATTTATACACATATTTTGGAACATTACAGATAATGAAATTTATCCCAGGCCCAATATTACTAAATGAAAACTAAAACACATTTTTGGAATATATTGAAAAGAATAAAAATCTTATTAAAAGTAAGAAAGGGGGGGGGGAGGATAATATTACCAATATAATTTTAGAACCCATGCACTGTAAGGTATTTTGGGAGAACTTAAAATATTTGAGATAAACTGCAATAATCAATTCCAACTATCAAACCCACTTGTGTCTATAATATTCTGATATAAAGGAAAAATCATGCCAGAATCAAAGTTCATAAGGATCCTGTAGAACCCATCCTTTCCTCCTCCTTCTACATCTATATGCTACAGCAATGTGGAAATAAATCTTCAGGCAATTATTATGTAATTTGCTTTGCATATAGCTGTCATTCTCATAATACATATCACCAAATTAGTAGTATGCTGGCTGAAAATTCTGGCACTTTTAAGCTCAATGAATTTAAGGACACCAGGTTCAGGAAGGCTTCCTGACTTAATCCACTCAGTAAAGGTGCAATTAAATTCACCAATCAATGCTTTATCCCTGTCAAAAAATTATCATTTGAATATATATAAAACAGAAAGAACAGTCTCTTGGCTTTTTCCCTTTTCTTTGATGAAGATACTGTAATAGTTATACTTTCTATTTGTTCTAGCCCATGGAGCGTACTATGTCTTGAATTTTATAATTCATAAATTGAACATAAATATTGCATTTGATTTTTATTTGGGGTAGTTCACAAAATGCTCTTCTAGCGCAGCAGGGCATCTTTTTAAAAGTGCATAACGCTACTTGCCCAAAGGCATTAAGAATTTGGAACTGTCCTAAACTTATTCAAAAAGATCACAAGGGAAAACTTTTGTGTTGCTCTTCAGCTAAAAAGTACGAAGAACACG
This sequence comes from Pseudonaja textilis, assembly GCF_900518735.1. Next base: position 10,414,253 of record NW_020769343.1, on the reverse strand, counting down.
ATGAGTCAGCGAAGGTCAATGAAAAGTCATGATGAGTGTATAATAATCTGTGTGCTATTTCTGAAACTAAAAAGTTCTGGTAAAGCAAATATTGAAATCACCGTTGCCCTTCTGTACTGAAACTTCAGATAAAATAAAATGGTCTCATAATTACCTAATTATGAGTTCTACAGAGGTTCCAACTGACAGGACTGAAATTCCCTATCCATTTCAATGAGCACTTCTCATTCCATATTCAAAGAATATGCCAAAGAATTAGCAGAGAACTCTTTTATTTTAAGTTATTCATAATTTTTCAAGGAACGGGGAATCCTCAACATACAATCACAATTGACCCTAAAATTTATGTTGCTAAGTGAGAAATTTCTTAAGTGAGTTTTGTCCCATTTTACAACTTTTTTTGCCCTGTTGGTTAACTGAATCACTGCAGTAGTTAAATTAGTAACACCGTTGTTAAGTGAACCTGGTTTGCCCGTTGACTTGCTTGTCAGAAGTTTGCAAAAGGTGATCACATGACCCTAGGACACTTCAACCATCATAAATGTGAGTCAGTTGTCAAGCATCTGAATATAAATCATGTGACCATGGAGATGCTGTGATGATCATAAATATGAAAAATGGAAATGAGTCACTTTTTTCAGTGGCGTTGTAACCTCTTCAAACAGTCACTAAATGAACTATTATAAGTAAAGGACTACCTTTGTAACAATGCAAAACTATTTTCTTCACCATCCATTAGTGTATCCCTAACTATTGTTTTGAATTGTCTTTTAAAATACAGGTAGTTGTCTTTTAGCAATCACCCATTAGTGATTACTTCAGCAATCATTCAATTACGGTGATGATAAAAAATTAACTTGGCAATCAGTCCTTATATTTAAGACCTTCACCAGTCTGTTAGGCAAAGGAAAAGAAAGCTGAAGTAAGATTATAAGCACAATTGCAATTTAACTTAGTTACCGCTTTGCTGAGCAATCAAGTTGCCAGTCCCAACTGTGGTTGCTAAATGAGGACTACTTATAATGCACAATCCTCAAAAGGAAAGGCAATAAAACTTCATCAGGAACAGCTGTAGACATCTACTACATCTTCACATAAATAAATTCTCAATGACAACTGACATTCAAACTAGGCTGTTGATCATTTTACTGACTATATGGCACAACTAAATGAATAACAATGTTCATTGCTCAGTTAAAAAAATGCTTCTACTGTATAGATTGATCAAAACCACAACTATCTCAATATATATCAACCGCTGATAATACCTTAAATATTTATGTTTATTCAAAACTGTTCCATCATGTTTACTACAACTTATTTATTCCTAGTTAAGGCTGTATTAGATTCACAGGCTTGCAAACTGATTTTTGATGAAGTATTCCTACCAAACAATCATAAATTTTAAATCAAAACCAACAAAAAATAAACATTTTGGATATACTTTGTAAATCAACTCTGCTTAACACATAGAATATATAATCTAAAAATCAGTTTTTGTAACAAAACAAAACTAGTACAATGTATGAAACATTCAGAAATAGTAGGAAAAAAAAGATGTAGAGATTTAACTATGGTCTAGACCAGAGCTGTCAAACTCCCCGCCTATGGGCCCGGCTGTGTCACATGCTAGCCATGCCCATGCCTGGTTTAGCGAAGGGGAAAATGTCCCAATAAGTCATGTGATGCTGCCATGACAACTTGAGTTTGACGACCCTGATCTAAATTGTAAATTTTTCAGTATTACTGAAGTCCATCTTGAGGTGGAATCTGTAGAAAGCTGTAGAGTGAAACCCACAGGAAGTGGCAAGAGAGAAAGCCCATCTAAAAAGATCTGAAAATTATTCAACTGTAGCCAATTACATCTGCTGCTGTAATAAATTTAGTCAATCTTTAAAATAGCATAGGATTCTTTAGCTGTAATGCTATGCAGTTAGATTTCAAGAATATTCTTCTCAAACATATACAGATTTCAAATATTTTGGTAAAAGGGGCGAACATGGCTGTTCTTTGGAAATTGTTGACAATTCCATATAACAGTCAGAAGCAGAAAGAGCAAGTATGTAAGTGGATGCAAAAAAAAAAAAGGTGGATAAAATTTTGCTGAGTTGAGCTTCTACAGAATCTGAACGCAGATCTTTTGAAAATTAATTACGTGCAGCATAACCATAATAAAGTAGAGAATTCAAATACAATTATCATGCACCTTGAAACTTCAAATCTATTAAACTAACTTTTCCTACTAACATTTGCTTATGCATTGATATATTTTAAATTTGCAAAGAGAAAATCCAATTAAAAACTATATATCTGAAAAAAATTAAAAACAACGCATCACATCATTGTGAATGTATATGATTGTAAGCCATTCAGTGTTACCCCTCTGTGGTGAGATGGGCAATTAGATTAAATAAACAAATAAATTAATTTAGAAATGACAGCTACTTACTGAAGATTCACTGTCTCTGACAAGGAAGTCGCCTTCTGATCCCCTTTCATTCAAAGCACATTCTGCCTGATGTCGAGTAACGTTCCCATAATACCATTCTTTTCCTGCAAACCGTCCTGTAGAAGAAGGCCCTGTGTAGCTTATCTGAGGAGGGTGGGAAGTATTAATGGTAGGACCCTCACTTAAGATTATTACATAGTTTTTGGGAACAAGACCAATTTGCCCACGAGAATTTTTACATTTCCACCATTCTGGGTCATTTTCTGGTTTCTCTATCACTTCCATAGTTTCACCTTTTTCAAAATTGAGCTCTTCTTCAGTGACAGAACTGAATGGATACAATGTCTGGACAATGTGAAGTATTTTCATGGCTTGGCCATTACTCATGGATGCTCCTTTTCTCAAACTTAGAAAACTAGGCGAATCAGCAGTTGCTTCGTCAACTTCTTCAACTACATAGTTTGAAGGAAACCAGCCAATGTGTCCGTTGTAGCTCCCTCTCCACCAGCCATCACTGCATTTTTCCATAACAATCACTCGAGATCCTTTAACAAGAGATAGTTCATCCTCCCTCTCTGCCACATAGGCAAACTTCACATAGGCAGGGATGTTCAGATCATAAATCCTATCAGCACTGCTACCATTCGATGGGTATTCTGCATCCGTACTAGGAGTTGGAGAGGCATCTCTAGCACTTGTCTTTCGTTTTGTTTTACCCAAACCTGTCAAAAATAAAACAAAAGCATTTTAAACACATATTAAGAATACACTAATCTGATTCAGAATGGGAAAACACCTCAATCTGAGAGTAAAGGAAAAGAACTAAGACACACTGAAGAACAAAGTATGCCAGAGAAAAATAGCTCAACATCTTTTAAGAAAGTCTTTTTATCCTAGAAAAGTAGGTGCTAAGTGAAGCTTTGATGTGACCTTTCAGGGCATTTCTTTCTAAAGCCACTAGAGATTTAATAGACACAAAATACTGCGGGCAAATAACAAAGGAAATACTATTTTTATAACTAGCCATGCTTCAGACTGCATTGTGGGAATAAAATTTCTTTTAAAATGATATCACCCAGTCTTTACATGTAGCTGTAGCAAATGTAAAAACAGGAACAACTAATTAACCAAATGTAAGCTCAATTGTTTGCAAAATCCACCACAAGTTTTTGTGCCATTTAGTCAATCATGATGCAACAAAAACAACAAAAAGCCTTCGGAATAGTGAACACACCCTACAATTATTTTTGCAAGGTTTGGGTGCAGTTTTGATGGTAAAATTATGCACCCAGTTCTCGACATATCACCATAGTTGAGCCCAGAGTTTATGTTACTCAGTGATAAATTTGTTAAGTGAGTTTTGTCCCATTTTCCAACTTTTCTTGCCACATTTGTTAAGTGAATTACTGCAGTTGTTAAATTAGTAACACCGTTGTTAAGTGAATCTGCCCTCCCCATTGACTTTGCTTGTCAGAAGGTTGCAAAAGGGTATCATCATCAGAGGTGGTATTTAGCAGGTTCTGACCAGTTTTGCAGAAACGGTAGCAGAAATTTTGAGTAGTTTAAGGAAACAGCAAATCCCACCTCTGACTGGAAATTTTATAGTATCCTTCCCCTGCCAAGCCCACCAATTCATGCCCACAGAACCAGTAGTAAAAATAATTTGAATCCCACCACTGTATCACATGGTCCTGAGACAATGCAACTGTCATAAATATGAGTCAACTGTCAAGCATCCAAATGTAAATCATGTGACCACGGGGATGCAGCAGTGGCCTTAAGTGTGAAAAATGATCGTAAGTCATTTTTTTCAGTGCCGTTGTAACTTTGCACTAAATGAACTGTTGTAAGTCAAGGACTGTCACTCAATGAACTGTTATAAGTCAAGGACTGTCTGTACTTGTACAGATCCCAAGATCCTTTCCACAGAATCCATTTTGACAAAAATATTGAACTCATTCAACCTGGCAATGTGTAAACAAGCTGTGAGAAATACAGAACGGGCAACTTTTTAAAAATAATTACTATTATCATGATGTGATCTGGTGCAGGAACAGGAATATAATTTCTATCATTTATGTTAATTATGTCCCATTTAAATATCACTATGATAAAGATTTAATGCAATTATTTAGAACGCCAAAGAAATCCTTACTTCTCAATTGTAAAACACCGCTCATTTCAAGGTCAAAACCAACCATTTCAATCATTTCAGAAGTATTTCAATCTCTGAACAGTTTGGTTTAAGGAACTTCAACCCACTATAACTTTGAGCAATGAGTATTAACAATTATCAGAAGTATTAGGCATGTCTGCAATCTTGTGTGTGTGTGTGTGTGTGTGTATGTATATGTATGTATGTATGTATATATATATATATATATATATGGCATTCAAACATATATATATGTTTTCTGAGGTTTTTGCGGGTATTTGTATGTGGATCTTTGGTTATTCGGGTTTTCCCCACGTAAAATTGGAAGTATTTTGGCGACGTTTCGTCATCTTCAAGCTTGTCTTCGGCTTTGTGCTTCTCGGAGTAATGTGAGCTTGCAGCTGTTTTTTCTTTTAACTGCTAGTGGGAGTGCAGCTTGACTGGGTGGGGGGTTGGCTGTGTTCTGATTGGCTGGGGGTGTGTTCTCATTGGTTGGGGGCCTGGCTGTGATCTGATTGGTTGGGGGGTTGGCCGTGTTCTGATTGGCTGGGGATGTGTCTGTTCAGGTGGGGGCTTGGCTGTGTTCAGGTTAGTCTTCTTTGTCGGGGGATTTGAGCTGGTGAGCTGTGATCCTGTTGTTTGGCTTCGTGTTCGTGCCACATCTTCATGTTGGACATCAGTTTGCTTCATGTATGGGTCGGAGGGGTTTGAAGCGGGTAGTGATGCAGCTGCGGTACGGCTTCTGGTCCATGGTCGTGTCTCATCATCTGTGTAGGTGTGAATCTGCTTTCTACGTGGAAGTGTGGTGGTAGCATCTTGTGTGGCCTTCATGCGTGTGGGTCTGGTATCATTCATCATGTTAGGTACTCGTTTGTTAATGAGGGCAGGTTTCCAAATGGCTGGTAGGTGGGAGGTATTATGTCGTTTATTCATGCTGTGTGGGCGTTTTTCTATCTCTATGGCTTCTCTGATTATTCTGTTCTTGAAGTGTTGAATTTTGGCGATAGTTCTGGTATTTTTAAAGTCAATCTCATGTCCTTTGGCTTTGAGGTGCTGGACCAGGGAAGAGGTTGGTTCTTCTTTTTTGATTGAGTTCTTGTGTTCTTCAATGCGTGCACTAATTCTTCTATTGGTTTGTCCGATGTATGTGTTGGGACAGGCAGTGCATGGGATTTCATATACTCCTTGGTTTTCTAACTCGATTCTGTCTTTAGGGTTTCTTAGGATGGTGGATATTTTTCTGCTTATGCAGAATGCTGTCTTAATGTTGTGTTTTTGGAGGATCTTGCTGATTTTGTCTGTAGTGCCTTTTATATATGGGAGGAGGGCTTTGCCGTTCTCTTGTTCTCTGTCTTGGATTTTTGTTGGGGTTTGTTTTTGGATTAGGTGGGTAATCTTGTTTCTTTGGAATCATCTCCAGAACAAAATGCTTAGCCGGCGAACAACACCTAAAAACCGAACTACACGCTCTCACTAACGTACTAACAGCCAATGGATTCCAAAGAAAAAAGATTACCCACCTAATCCAAAAACAAACCCCAACCAAAATCCAGTCAATGGGAAAGCTGGCAAGAAATCACAAATGGGGACCACACGATGTCCTCACTTAATAACCTGCAGTGATTTGCTTAACCACTGCAATTAGGGTTTCTGCGACTTAATTGGCATGATGTTGCACTCTATGACAGGGTTGCTTAGTGATGGGCATTCCATTTCCAATTACTGTTGTTAATTGAGGACTACTTGTTCTGACATATCATTTTCCTAAATTTCACCAAGTGAGACAAAATGGAAGAAAAATATGATTGTACTGATCAAAATTCAGGAACACTCCTCAATCAGTAAGGAATAATTCAATCGTTTTTTCTTAATGATTTCCAATATGACATATTCCTGTTTTCCAATATGACGTATTCCTGTTTTCTGTACTTAACTGAATGATTTCAATGGAATATTTTCCTAGCGTAGCTATTATACTCAGTGATACAATTACAGGAAAACAGTACTTCTACTCTTTCCAAAATAGAAAGCTCCAGGACAAACTGACTGGGCTATCATGAAAAGTTCCTCTCTCTGTCACTAAACAATAGTTGTGCATCAATTTAGTGAATACAGAAACTAGAGATCATCATCATCTTTTAACATCCCCATAATCCCTTGCGGGGTGAAGTCTGGGCAACTGAAGAGGTAGGAGAGTGTTTAAGGGCCTGATGCCCTTCCTGTTGCAAAGATTTTTTTTGGCAGATATATTTTTATTGTGCCCAGATAGAGAAATTTTTGCCTCTACCTAGGATCTAATTCACAGCCTCCTGATTGTGAGGTGAGAACTTCACCTCTAGGCCATCACACCACTCCATATAGAAACTAGAGATGTTAACTTTAAATATTTTATTATTGAGAAATTGCAAAAACACAAGTCTAAGGTTCAGGGCATGTTAGTTCCTTAATTCTACTGTGATGATTAAGTCATTTTCCATCTGCATGGAAGTTGAGATTTCCAAATACTTAGAAAACACTTCTGTGGCATCAATAATCTAAAGCAATTAAAAATAGAAGTAAATCTTAAATATTTATTTTATTTTTATTTATTTATTTTTGTCAATTGCTTACAAGATAATAGGTGTAAGTAAAAACATAGTTATGAATACATGGATACATATAAGAAAAATAAAAAAAAAATAAAAGGAACAACAGGACAGGGACGGTAGGCACGTTGGTGCGCTTATTCACATCCCCTACACATCTCTTAGGAAAGGGGTGAGGTCAATAGTAGACAGTCTAAGGTTAAAGTTTTTGGGGTTTGGGGAAGAAACCACAAAGTCAGGTAGAACATTCCAGACATTGACCACTCTGTTGCAGAAGTTGTATTTCCTGAAATCAAGTTTGGTGCGATTAACCTTGAGTTTGTATCTATTGTTTGCTCTTGTGTTGTTATGGTTGAAGCTGAAGTATTCATTGACAGGTAGGACATTGCAATGTATCATTTTATATACGATACTTAGATCGGACCAAAGGCAACATAGTTCTAGATTTTCTAGGTCTAGAATTTTGAGTCTGGTGGCATAAGGTATTCTGCAACAAGTAGAGGACTGGAGAACTCTTCTTGTGAAATATTTCTGGACTTTCTCAACTGTGTTAATATCAGATACGTAATGTGGGTTCCAGACTGATGAGCTGTGTTTGAGTATTGGTCTAGCTCTAGTTATTAGTGTAATATTACCAGAGAAAAAGCTATGTAAGATTAGGTTAACAACTGCAAACGTGTGCTACATTTCTGATTTATTCAAAAGAATACAAATATTTAATCAGATTAGAAACTGGTAAATGCACCAAGTCCAATGGGTCTGAAATAAGCCAGGATCAAGAGTCAGATACCCTGTTTAAACCACCAAACTCCCTCTAGTACTAACCTCTTCTCTGAGGGGATAACTGAGCCAAAAATAGAAATGGAGAACATTAGAATAAATCTGTACTTTTCATTCATTGTATTTTGACGATATCTATTGCTATGACTTATGGGCTATTTTCTAACTACTAAGTATATAGTAATTAGTAATGTAAAAAGCTGGACTTCACGAAGCTTTTGCATGTGTTTGCACATCTATATATACTGTTAAATCACCTTATCACCGCATTTAAAACTGTAAGCTCTTCAGGTAAAAATGTAGAAACAGTAGCAGCCTTCTTATTAATCTCTGCTATTTTAGTAATTGTGTGTGTATGTGTCACATACTGACTGGTATGCTTATTATTCAGTCAAAACAAGACCATAACTTCCCATACAAATGGTTGAGACATGTTTTTTTAAAAAAAAATCAATTTAACAAATATGGTTATTAGAAAGGACAAACTCTGCTAAGTGCAATTATTAAAATAAACCAATTAAGGCAAATCTTCACTCCTACTTTGGCCAAAAAAAAAAAAAAAACCTGACAAAATTGGATCACAAAGTAGCAAAAATTAGAAATCTGATCTTCAATGTAACAGAGGATTCCCCACCCCCACCCCTTTAAAGCAATTTTTCTCTATCTTGGCAACTTTAATGTATGTGGGCTTCAACTCCTAGAATTCCCCTGCCAGCAGCTTTAAAGCCTTTAGAAAACAATTCAGGATATTTTAATTGTTGCATTTTCCCATGTACACTTCCTCAAAGCTTGATATCCTTTGAAAAAACTCTGTAACTTACAGAGGTGACCCAGAGAAGTAAAATGAAGTAGAAGATATCAGGAGAGGCATTTTCAGTGATAAGGCTAACGGTAGATACTTCACCCAAAAAACCCTTGCCTGTCATCTTCTTTATTATCAAGGCAATCTATTTATGTACTAACATGCTTAAGCTTGAACGCCGCTCTTCTGCAAATGGTTGAGTAACTTGCAGCAAACAGAAAAATATTGAAACGAAATCATGCCACCAAGCTTTTTGAATGCTTGGTGAGGAAGAAGCAGGCCAGGTATCACGGGCAAGCTGGGCAACACTGAGAAAAGTTCAACAATGGGGGTAATTTCAACTACTTGGAAGAAGGGACCCCTTAGCAAGTCCTAATTTCTAGCGAATGTGTAAACTCATCATACCAGAGCAGGTGGTCTCAAATATATCCATGTGTAGAGAGCGTAATGTAGATGACCTTAGCAAAAATGCTAATAGATAAACAATACTAAAGATTTTTTAAGTCTTGGGAAGGAATATTTGGAAGCAGCAGAGGCAAATGAGACCCCGATTCCCTGGATTATAAGGAAGAGATGAAAAACACGATCAAATTATAATTATTACAGTCAATCTAAATAAAGTACAATTGTGTAGTTGCTTTTCTAGTCTGGTCCACCTAGTGTGGCTGACACCATGTGACAATTTACATTTTTAACTGTGCCTGGCAGCCAATTAAGTGGTGGTTTATATGGGCAAATCTAGGTATTCCCCGTAACGCATTGCACCAACTGGGTGATCATCAAGACCAGCCCCAGATATAGCAGTTTATAAATTATAGCAGTTCAGTCATGAGATGACAAAAGCATAAGTGTATATTGCCACAGCTGGTGTTAACTGTGCACAACTCTTTCTATCCATTGCCTCTATCTGCTGTTCAAGTACAGCCATGAATCTAAGAAGGTTCAAATTATGAATCAGCTCCGTTTCAGGCAACATAACTTTCCTTGTTCATATTTAAAAATAAAATCTGATTTTGGATTTAGGTAGTCTTCAAATCCACAGCCACTTTCTCTCACTAACATTCAGTATGAGTTTATTCTTCTTCCTTAACCTTTGGGTATTGGGGCACCACACCTCCTATTCAGTCAGGAGTTATATTCATGATCTCACGCATTGCCTACAAATGATCTCACACTGTAGATTGACAGGGGAAAACAGATCTCTGTATCAGATAAGTCTAAGGCTTAACCACTTCCTCCTCCCACAACTGAATAAAATCAGACACTAAAAAAGGGAACCATCAAAACATGGTGCATTGTTCCCAGCTATCCAAGATGGATACCATGGTATTGAAGACTGGCAAGACATGAAGGAAGACTAGAAGCAACTTTCCATCCTAATCTTGCCAAAGATTATCTAACATATCCAATCAATGTGGTTTCTAACCATACTCTTATCTGAATGTGATGATACTCTGTTTCACTCAGATTTCCTGTAGCTGTATGTATGCTGATCATATTTCAACAATATTTCCTTAAAAAGGGCTACAGCTTTTTAAAACAATTTTTAGTGACATCTGCTTGAACAGGGTGATTGCCTCTTTCAAAGGGGCTGGTTCACTGACACATTTACTTCCCTCAGTTTTTAAAAATGTATATTGTGTATTTTTCCCCACTCTGTTCAACTGAATCTGCATTATGCTGATAGTTTTAATGCTACAATTTTTAATATTAGGTTGTTCATTTTACTATGTGTACAGGTGAGACAGCTGAAAACAAAATTATTAAATTCTACATAAAATTGTAGATATCTAAATAGGAACAGCATGGAAGTTTTCAACAGCATTGGAAATTATAGTCAGAAAGTTCTGCTTTTTACATTACAACGTGTGAAGTCTGGTTTGGCTCCCTTTATTTGAAGATTAAGACAATGCTTCTATACACATATACTGAATTAAGCTTATTCTCTGTTATTATAGAAGAGATTACAAGGGAATGTAGTTGCTAAGCAGAACAGCAATTTTGTACCTTAAAGGAAAAAGTTAATGTTCCTATTATTTGGTAGAAATTTTTCAGTGGAGAAGGATGCTTGAAAACTGTGTGCTTCCCACCAGCATTGCACTAAAGCAAAAATATACAATCTGAAATCCAGGATGGTGTCTGGTTCACAAAAGCTTTAAATGAAGCCTTCAGGCAACTCCCTATGTTGACATCATATAGCATTATTTCAATGTGATAAAGGGAGAAATTATTAAACAACATACTTTGAAAGTAAATATATGAATTATGTTTAATTTTAAATCCATGACCCACTGGACTATCATTTCAAATATTATTTCCTTACGTAAACAGATAAACAGAAGGACCCCCCCAAAAGGCAAAAAATTCAGTGGAATCGGAAGCAACTGCAAATTATCATAGCAGCACTGAAATGGCCACAACTTTGCCAGATTTCAATCCTGCATGAGTCACGGGTCCTGGATTTTTAATGCATGCTGTAAATTAGCTCATTTGTGGTATGTTCATTCAAAAACTGTTGCCCTATGATGCACTGTTTGTTAATTAATGATTACAGTCAAACAAACACAAAAGTTTCAGTGATATATAGATTTAAATATATGGCAACAGTTTTTGTCCTGACAGCTTTCACTAGTTTTTAGAAGATAGCCTCAAACAAAGCACTGGTATACTTTGCTTAGCCTCATCCAGTGGAGAAAAGGTTTAATTAAAGATGCCAAGGTACTTACAACCATTTGTAATGTAATATATTGCTGAAAGGTCAAATAATTGAAATTGACTATCCAAGGGTATAATAATACCAGTCAATTTCTAGTTAAAACTTTTTATATTTTAGGGAAGAAAAGAAAGATGGATATTTTTTAATTCGATATGCTTGAGGATAGCACAATATTGTAATGATGAGCAGATTTGTTGAAATCTAAGAATAAAATAAAAACACTTCCCAGATATACACATATACACTCATCCAGAGTTTGTATATTAATTTCAGAACTAAAATTAAACAGGTAATGAAGTGATGCTGTTTAAGAGAAAACCGGTTCATATCACTAGTCTCAGTTGGCATGGTGGGGTGGAGTGAGAGGGAATAAAACAAGATTTCATGGGGAAAATCAGAATATCAGTGTTCCAAAAGATGAAAAGGATGACTTGATTATTGCTATATGTTCCTTAAGTGTTTTAATGCATAAAGTCCAGAGGAAGAGAAAGAATCTATCAAGCTAAAAAAAATAAAAGTAGAAACCTGAGCAATATTGCTACTTATATAAATGGCATCATTTTATGATGAAATAATGTTTTCAATGACATTTTAATTATTTATACATTTCTATACCACCAAGCTAAAGGTCTCTGGACTTCCTACAATAATACCATATGACATCTATAATGATTTGCTTGACACCCAACCGCCTTGGGTGACTGGATCAGTCACTCTTAGACCTAAGAAAGGAGCTAGCACATTCCTTCCAAAAATAGGTATTTCATAAAAAAATCTATATGAATATTTAATTTCCAAATGCTTTTAAAATGCACCATTTTTATATTAGCCACAGGTTGTCGTTACTCGTTTTAACTGAACACTGAAAATTTTACTTATATACTATGTACATGTGTTAGGAATCATTTTTAAAATGCATATTAACTCAAGCAATCCTAAAACTGGAAAAAGTGTATATTTATTTTTTAAAAATATGTGTTGCTTTTCCCCAATGTGGGATCCAAGACTGCCCCAAACATAAATAACCCATTATAAATAGCACACAATTTGTTTTCCTCTCTAGACCACATTTGCTACAATTCCTTAAACTTGCCATTCTGACTGTGACTGATGGAGATTACAGTTCAAAACCTGTTAAAAGCAGCAAACCTTGAGAAATTGCTACAATTCAAATCCTGAAAGGAGCTGACCTTTTAAAGGGAGATTTGCATAACCAAAAAAATCTCCAACATTTTTAAACCTAAGGACAAGTGGCCCGTTACATCAGAACTGAAGTGGGGCCAAATGGAAATCTCAAAACAAGTACCTAAACGCTCCGACTGTACTGATTCTGATTAACACAGAATATGGGTGTTAGCAGGCAGCTTGGAATCAACCATGTCAATATTATGAGGACATAATCCAGAATAGTGATCCTAACTGAGGGGATGCTCCAAAAACTGCTATAGGAGTATATATTCTTATGTGGATCTTATTTAGCACATACTCGCAGAGTCACGTTGCTGTCACATAATGTTTTGTAATGTTTTTCCCATTCATTGAGGTGGGATGGGGCGTGGCCTGCTTGTGACACATCTGCCCCACGTGTTGCCAGTTTGATACCCTTGCCTTAGCAGCTCTCAGAGGAAAAATGTACAGTTGGGAGGGAGGGAGGGAGGGAGGAAGGAAGGAAGGAAGGAAGGAAGGAAGGAAGGAAGGAAGGAAGGAAGGAAGGAAGGAAGGAAGGAAGGAAGGAAAATTTGTACATGCATGAAATTTCAGGTTATTTTCGATTCTGGGAGACTTCCAGGACAAATCCCTTCAGTCTTCTTAGCAAGATTACAGAAGTAGTTTGTCTTTGCCTACTTCTTTCTTGGGATGAGAGAAAAAATGATAGGCCCCAAATCACCAAGCTGGCTTTTGGACAAAGGCAGGACTAGAACTCATGATTTCCTGGTTTTTAGCCCCACTGAGCCTAATGACTACACCAAACTGGCATATTTATTACTTTTTAATGTAGTACTAACAACTTATATTATATGAATAGTTGTAAAATAAAAACATTGATAAAATAGGTTTCCTTAATTTTTGATCATTAGCTGCAGGGTTAACAACTCAGCCCAACAAATTAATTTCTAATATTCTTCTTGTACCTCCTCTTCCTTCTCCTCCTCATTTGATGCAGGACTGAATACTTAATTTCTGTAATTTTGTGGTTCTAATTAGAGCATTTCCACTACCCCCAAATGACCCATTTTGTTTTGTTATTTTTGCTATTAGATTATTTTAATCTGGGCTGTCTATTTAATTCAATGTTTTGAAAATTTCCATTTTCTCTATTTCTGTATGCTGCCCAGAGCCCACTAAAGTAGGAAGGCCAATATACAATACATTTAAATACACAAATGAATGAGTAATAGAGGTGTTTTTGATCTGCATGATATTTGCATCTATGCTAAGAAAGAAACCATGATTAATTTTGGCAACAAATGACACTGTAACTGAAGCTGCAATTTGGTGGTGATTTACAAATCTTACTTTATTTAAGCTATGTGATCATCATGCCTGAATCTAGAATCTTAGCCTTACTGCAGATATTGTTTGTGCCCTGTCAATTTGTAAGGAAAGAAGGAATGAAGGAATAGAAAAGCCAGGAATCTGCTGAGTAAGTCTGATTATATTTGGTTGACTGCAAGACTGACCCCATTAGATCAAATTATAGCTTAAAGCTGTAATGTTACGTTACTCAGCCATTGAGTTTAACATCAGTACCCACTGATGGTTCACACCTGGCAAGTCAGCTGAGTTAAAAGAATTCTCCACAATTTCCATTTCCATATATTTGAATACGAATCTAAGAATAAAAGTGAAACTGATGTAAAAAATATTAGGACTACAGCACAATCTCTCAAGTGAGACTACAGTCCATTTCTTCAACTTAAAGAAGGTCCAGACATACTAAGACTTCAACTTCCCAAGACATACGCTACATGGCCAAAGGATGAAAATTCATATACACTTAATTCTCTTATGGGAAAAACTGTGTTAATTGTTTTGAATTTCAATAATCATATTAATTCCAGATACAAATATATGTAAACCAAAGCCTTCAGGAAAAGGTGCTATATAATTAATAACGTTAAAGCAGGTTTCAGAGAAATAACAAAATTAAGGCAGGCAGACAAAGCCAGTGTCTAAACAAATGTTTCATTTCCTTTTGGTGGTGAAATGGGGAAGGGTAACACGTAAAGCATTGATACAGCTAACAAGCTGTATTGCCTCAGAAAAGGAAATAGCTGACAGTTTCTATCAAGCTTTTAAAATAAACAGGAAGTTAAGTGGAAAAGGAAAAAGCAAGCCACGCTCAATACTCATAGTCTTTCACTTCAAACAAATGGAAAACTGCAAGACAAGAGCAACACCGTTTATGCTACTGACATTGGTAACATCAGTACAATAATTATCAAATTATATTATTCAAATATACAAAAAAGCTGTTCTTTTTTTAAAGCAAAGATTTTACAGAAATATTTAATAACAAAATCTGTTAATAACTTTTGTTTGTAAATTTATGCCTATCTTTTGGCAAAATCTTCACCAATAGGTTTTGCCAAAGCACTTCTGTAGAAAAAAAGGGATTTCTTTTATTTGCAATTTAGAAAGACTGTCATTTTTGCCCTCGTGATTTTAAAATTGCCATGGCAATTTTAATTGAAATTTTAACTGAAAACCGAACCTAATAAGAATTTCTGTATTCTAACTCAAGTGCAGCAAGTAAAACTTGCCACTTCATGAATACATTGACTTTGTCTATAGATTTTTTTGATTTTTACAATTCAGAGGCTCCAAAAACTTTTAAACTATCTGTTTTAGAGCAGATTCTAATTTGATATCTCAAGTATCAAGGAAAATTCTGGTCCCAAATTATATAAAAAAATTAAAATTTTAATTTAAAAGTTATGAACACAATTCAATGGCAACCATCACATCAGTATGAAACTATGGCTTTTAATTCATTTGTAGTCATGTATTTAAATCAGTTTTTTAATGATAAATTACAATCTGTGTTCAGCATGATGTGAATAAGTTTTGAATGGTTTACAGTTACCAGGAAAAGAAAAGCATGGAAACTGCAGTCTTATAATATGATAATCCACATATTATTATTGGCATATTATTATTGGCAAAGGCATAATATTATTGGCAAAGGCATAACATTACTGATAATTAGTAACAAAATAATCAGGAACAAAGGGGACTTAATGTTCATAGATTTAACTTTTGAAGCACATAAAATCAAGACATAGTCATATCAATCATGTCTGAGATTTTACTGGCAGTCCTAAAATACTAAGTTATCTATGAACCCTAAAACCATGAATCTGCAGGATAGTTTAAACAAATTATGAGCAAATCTTTGGTTTAATGCAAATCCACACTTGTCTGTTCATTTACACTTATGTTTTCACCAAATTCTAATAACTTATTGCTTAACATTTTGAAACAATCAATGCTCCTATTCCATGGCTAGGCCATTACTATAGACAAAACTAAACTGACTCGCTCTTGTAAGTGATAAAGACAGAACTATATCAGAACTATGTTCAGTTACTATAAATCCTGTTTTCCTTACAAAAATGGGATATCTATCTTTATCTTCACAAAATGATTGCAAACTGTTACTACAGAATGATAACAGAAGGCCACTGAACCAGCAGATCTTATTGGAACAGAAGGAGACAAATCACTATAGAGATAGTTTTAACATCAAGCTTCAGATGGCCACAATCCTTACTGATTTAACTCTACATAAGACTAATAGTAGCTATAAGACTAAAAATGTCCCAATTATTTCTGTTCATGTCATGAGAACTGACTGAGTGAGCATGCTCCCGGTCCTCTCTATTAAACATGTCAACTTATGTTGTTGTGTCTTCTCTGCTCCTGTGCTGACCAGCTGAAATAACATCTCCCCAAAGAGATCCAGATAGCTTCAAACATGGTGATCTTTCTCAAGGTTTAATGACACAGTTGCTCCACACAGCATTTGGCCCAGGATATTAAGCAAACTCCATTGATTGTTTCTTTCAGTTGTTTTCACCAATTGTGAATTCTGAATGTTTTAGATGTTAAGTAGGTGTTCTGTTGATAGTCTTGGCTGTCTATTTTAAACAACTAGGGTGGAATTTTTAATTTTCTGTTTGTCACCTAGAATCATCACAGTAGTGGGATGATTGGCCGTATGATTGCTTAGGTATAAGAGTTAGCCTGTGGTAAGACATGTGGCCTTAACATTTAATAAAGAAAAGATAGAATGAGAGAGAGAGAGAGAGAGAGAGAGAGAGAGAAAGAAAGAAAGAAAGAAAGAAAGAAAGAAAGAAAGAAAGAAAGAAAGAAAGAAAGAAAGAAAGAAAGAAAGAAAGAAAGAAAGA
>NW_020769343.1:10317424-10397345 GCF_900518735.1 Pseudonaja textilis | reverse complement strand
AGAAAGAAAGAAAGAAAGAAAGAAAGAAAGAAAGAAAGAAAGAAAGAGTGAATTAAGTATAGTACAGGGTTTTAGGGTTGATTCCCAAGAAGATATTGCCCTATGAGGGCCAACTAGCCTGCTCCTGGACCAAATTTGAAACATTAAAGCTAGATGAGAGATAATAAATTAGGCTGTTTATACTATGTAGGCCTTTAATAAAATGAGGCTCTGGAAAGTCAGAAACTAATGCTTGTTGAGTTTCTACTCTGTGGTATGACTTAATTATTCTTAAAACAATTACTCTTGTCATTTCTCTGTCTCTGTTATTTCATTCTATCAATAAGAGCCAATTATGTGAAGTAGGAGACATAAAAACAAAGAAAAATGATGTCAGAAAACAGCATGAGTTGAGGAGAGGATGGAGGAAATAATGTTTTATTAACACTACAATGTTACTTACAGAATTTAACTTATAAGATTATTCCAGGTTTTTTTTTTTCCAACTAACAATATATAGGCACTGTAAAGTATGCTACGTAAGACACCACTTGATCACAATTCCCATCCCTATTTGTTTTCTAAGAGATGCATGACTGGGGACTAGCTGCACCTTTTTCTAGGCCGTGAGTGTGGCAAGTCACTCATATATCTGATTCAAAATGGAACTGCCTATTTGCTAATCAGTCAGAATCAATACAGCAGAATACCATACCGCAAGAGCAGCACCGGTTTCCTCTTGGCTCTCAGATCCAATTCAAAATAGTGCTGAAATCTTTTATGGTTTGTTCCTTTATGAAAAAACTTTTTGAACCATCTTTATCCAGAATAGATTCTAATTGTTCACTTTATCCTGGACGAGACTCTTTTCACTCAAGATACTAAATGGGAAGAACTTAGAACTAACCCTGCTCCATAGAAGCTGCCTAGTTCAAGAATAGCCTCCCCCCAACTCCAAGGTTAGGAATCCCTCCCTCGCCCAGCAAACATGTTGAGACTGCATTTCCACAAGTTTTGGGGCCAGAAGGTGCCACTGAACCTGAGACACCTATTCAGAATAATAAAGGTTAGATGACTACCTTGAGTTTCAAATGTAATGAATCCATGGAGAAGGCAGCTTACAATGTCAGGATAAATAAATAAAATAAAAGCATACAGAACACTGATATCTTCATAACAGAGAACTTTGGAATACATTTAAAAGCAAAAGCCCCAATTTCTGATTTTCTTTCAATGAGGCAATAAACACTCCCCATTAGGAGAGAATAAAAAAAGTTTTTGTTTTCACTTTACAAAAAACCCCCCGCCCTATTCGCAAATTAAAATCCTCTTCTATCTATATCTGAGTTAACAGAAATTATACCTATATCCGTTTAAAAAAACCAAATCCTGAAAACGACATTACAGCTAAACATTTGAATAAAACATTTGTAAAATTAACTCAGGTTTTGGATAAGGACTTACCCAATGTGTCTTTTAGATTTTTAACCAAGGAGCCTTTCTTCAAGCTGTTCTTTCTCTCCACATAATTTGATGGCACATATCCTGTTTTGTTGGCTGCATTTCTTACCCTCCACCATGTCTTGGAATCATCCAGCAGCCAGAGGCGTTCATTCTTTTTTATGTCAAGTTCTTGGTCCTGTTGGGCAGTATAATCCCACTTCGCTATAACAATAACTTCTTCTGTCATCTTTCATGGAGTCTCTCTGTCATAAAACAAATAGATGCATTGAAACACAAGTTCCTCCACCACTGTTCATTCAAACTTTTAAGGCCTGAAAAATGTTAGAAAATATTTTTAAGAATATATATACCATTCAGTGATCGAGTCATTTACCACGCATAAAATACAAATTCACTGAAATGTATTCTCTGCCACCTCGATTATTAGTGAAAAGAAGAAACCGAGAGCCTTAAAATCACAGCAGAGCGATCTGACTTTTTCCCCCCAACTTCATGACAAACTGGCTCATAGACTATGCTCAGCTTAGCACAATATGCTGCTAATAATTCTAAGGGAACAGAGTTCAGTCCTCACAGGTCATGGTCTTTGTAATTCCAATAAATGGCATGCATTTTTACATGAACATTTTCCCATTATACAGAAACACAACATCTTTGTGCTATAGATTTTCCTAAGCAACTTCATTATCTCTGCTTCTTTTATTGAATCTTCTTCATCCCTCCCACTGCACTGACTTGAACACAGAAAACAAGCATTATTAATGTCACATAAAACTTGCCTAGTTCATATTTCTGAAAATTAGCTAATTCATAACCTAGATGCTGACATGGCAAATTAAGCACAGCAATACTGTGAAATCCTGTTGGAAGAAAAAACTGTTCCAATCAGGAGAATGGGTCAAGTGGGGATTAGTCTGGAATCATTAGTAGACACAAGAAGCAAGGTCTTACTTTTCAATGCCAATGAACCTTATCTAGTTCAGGGGCAAGCTACCAGGCTGGGAAGATTCCTGTGAACTATATGGTAGTAATTCTTTGTCAAAAACAAGCAATTCATTCCCTTTTAAAGTGAATATGCCATATTCAATATTAGACCAATTTATTAATGTTGCTCTACTTCTTTTACTTCCAAAAAAATTCTGCAAGTAGAAGCCTAAGAAATTGAGGAAATCACCTTCTCCCAATAGTTTTCCATTTAGTTTCAAAAGTATATTGCTGGATTTCTAATCCAATTTTACTAGAACTTCCAGGTGAAATGTTTTTTTAAAAAAATATGTAGCCTTGCCAGTCAGCTTTAATGAATTAATATGACAAATGTTCTTATGCTGGGCAAAGATTCCACTCTATGATCTAATTATAAATCATTTTTCTTGATAAAGTGGGTATTGAGATTTTTAACAACTACTTTCATTACAGACAGCTTTCCCCAATCTAGCAGAAAGTGCATGATTGCAGCACTGATTTTGATACATGCATCTATAAATACTTACACTATGGGATAATCCCAGCATAAAAATAGCATCTAAATCTGGTGGTGGGTTTTTTTATTTTTGCAAACTGGCCATCTCATAGTTACTTCACTGCAAGGAAGCCGTTTTTAAAACTTTCAAAATTAAAAAGTTGTGATTTACTTTTTGCCCGTAGTTACTTGAGCATTTGTTATTTGTTTTATGATGCAGGGGCTAATGATGCTTTTGAAGCTTTAAATGTTTTTGACCATTTAACTGCTTCCTGAGCTATTTTCCCTTTCTATTAGAAGCTGAAGAAAGCCGATATTAGTTATGTATGCAGTCTCTCGAATACTGAACCAAAATATTTTTTCATAATAAAACAGAGAGGACACTTTTTAACCAACTCCTTGATATTGGAGCTGTATCATCAGTTCATATAGTTTAGTATTAGTATCACATTTTGAAGTTAATTGCATGTTAATTGTACCTATTCTTTTGTGCATATGTGGAATCTAGTAAAATATCAAAAACTCAACTTTCTGGATAGTGTCAGATAAAAATTTTACAACACTAAAGTGAGAAAACTAGATTTGATTTTTAGCAACAATCATTGATAAATGTGTTGTTTGTCAACATTTTAATTTTTCCCTCCAACAAATGAACTCTGAAGGAAATTTTATTTGTTCTGTAGCATAATCTCTAAACCTGTCAGCCTTCAAGATCTTCTTCTATTGCTTTGCATCTTTTGGCTGCCATAAGTAATGGGGGGAGGAGGGGGGATAGTATGGGAAGCGAGCTGGAGGTGGTACAAACTGGCATTGTATAAACTGGAGGGGGGGGAGAGCACATTCTTGCTTAGGTTTCTATTTCTTGCTTAGCTTTCTTTTCTCTGCGCAGCTGCAAACCTTTATCAAAGTATGTCAAGGTCAAGGGACAGAAACTTCATCACCACCTGAAGATGTCCACATGATGACATTCACAACTTTTAATTGGAAGAACCATTTGAACTTTTGGGAAGTGGGATCAACTCCATCACTTTGTATATGTGATTTAAACGCCTAATTCCTCAGATTCAGAATTCTATGATTGCTACCACTTCATTTCCAGTAAAAGATATCTTTTCTCTAATTAAAAGAGTCTAAGTATTTCTTTCTTGGATTTTGAATGGAGCACTGTCTGACAAAACCATTTTTCTTTCTGTAAAATATATATATGATTATTTAAGTTAAATTATTTCTAGCAATTTTTGTTAATCAGTTCAGAATTGGTTGAAAATAGTTTAATATTACGGGGAGGAGGTGGAAGAGGAGCACAGCAAAAGTAAGCTATGTGAACATTATATGACACAGTAGGCTACAAAATGAAAACAAATTAAATACCTGTGTTTTTCCGAAAATAAAACCCAGTCTTATTTTCGGAGGGGTGTCTTATTTTTCCCCATGTATGGTTTATTACTTCTGCTTGCTTGCAGCAGAGCAGGAGGATGCACAATGTGCCAATGCCACCACCATGAAGCAAAGTGGTCGAACTGCCCCACACCGGCTTACCTCAGGGCCTCCACAGCCAGGCTAACCATGAGCTGACACCTTATCTTGTAGTTGTGGCACCAGCATACCACTCAGCTTCCTGCTCCATTGTGGCCGCAAGCAAGCAGAATAAGTGCGGCAGGAGCCACATGGGCTCCTGCACATGGCTATCTGGACTGCCGCTATAAGGCAAGCACCGGGACCCTGAGGTAAACCAGTGCAGAGCGCAGGGCGCAGCTCCACCACTTCACTTTGCCTTGTGGCTGCAGTACTGCGAGCACTCAGATGAAATGAGCAGGTAGCCAGCTGAGCAGGCTCTTAAATAGGGCTTATTTTAAGGGTAGGGCTTATATTAGGAGCAAACATAAATGCTAGGGTTTATTTTTGAGATATGTCTTATTTTTAGGGAAACAGGTAACAATTCTAAAAACAACCACTATAGCAGCACGTAAATTTTAGTGAATTTCTGTATACACATAAGTACATAAGTATATGTAATAAAATCTTTTGTATTCAGTATTCTATCTTGTCTGCCACTTTTACTGCTGCTCAAATCAACTTATTTGTCACGTTATTACAGTTTTTACCATATTACTTTTCTTTTAAAATGATACACATTAAAACATAGCACACTTGATCAAGAAACCTTTAAACCTTGAAACTTGGCTCAAGACTCATGAATTAATTAGGGCATCCATCAGAATCCTGAGTCAATATCTTCTGAAAATGAAGACATAATTGCCGCTGAACATGTGGAACTACAAATTCTTTATTACACTGAATTTTCCTATTCAGTCTTAAAGTATATCCATCATAAAGTAGTTTGCTATAAATTTAAATAATCTAATTAGCTTTCACCCACTAGTGCCATTTCTAAACAGAGTTTTGAAAAAGTTTGCCAATACTTCAATTTTTAAAAAGAGAAGTTTTTGTAATACAGCTTTTTAGCATAATGTAATATTCACAATTAAAAAAGCCTTATTTCTCAGAATCACTCTTGAAATATTGAGAAAGCACTTCAAAATATTTTATAGTTCCATACAGTTGTACATCGTAGTGTACATAACAGTACCACATATACTAATTTCTTTTGGGATTTTAATGACAATGACTGAAAATCATGACACACAGGAAGATTGCCCATATAAAAGAATATTAAGAGAAAAAAAAGAAGTGATGTCAAAGTGATGTAATCTTTTATAATTATTAACACCAGCCCCCTGAAGCAAGATACATATAAAATAGGGCTGTGAATGCTCCACAGTGATTTGAAAAAAGGAAAATTTCGATCTCAAGTGAGCATCTTTTTGCTATTCATTACTGTGAACTAACTTTCTGTGAACTAACCTTTTTCGGAATGTCCTTAAATTTGGTCTGCTGTTGAATTGATTCCTTAATGTACTGGTGCTACATAGTTCCAAATTTTATTTATATATATATATGGAATTCGGCTTTGCTCGGGTATTTTCGGCAGAATCTCATCTGCCATCATCAGGCTTCTGTATTGTGTTCATCTGATGAACACTATACAGAAGCCTGATGATGGCAGATGAGATTCTGCTGAAACGTCGCTACAACTTTAAAAGCACAACTACTATGACGTGGGAAAATACCCGAGCAAAGCCGAATTCCATACATGCAAGTACCCGCGAAAACTTAAGAATATATATATATATATGCTTAGCATAAGTAAGATGAGAAATAAGAAAGTGGGCATTGTTTCTAATTGATTTAAACTCTTCTACCAGAGGTGTTCTGCTTGTTGTTGGATAGATAGCTTTCTACCTGATAGTCATACTTGATATGATTTTATTCACTATAACAAGCCCTTATCTAAAACTAATGTATTATTTTGCTACTGTATAAAGTCATGTTTTTGCTATATTTTACAGTCTACTTTGTAATAGGTCTTCATTTTACATGCACAATAAGAATTCAATAACTTTCAAATGCTGTAATTTCAAAATAAATTAGTCATGCTAATCCACATAAAAGATTAATAAATTCCATTATTATTTTCCTTCAAAATCAACTATTTCTCTGTCTCTGATCGCCAGCTGATGGCTGGATCAGAGCATCTTCACCTTTAGCAATTATCTCAGCAAAATCCATATCCAAAACCCATGTAGATTTATGTCCATTTTTGAAGGGACATAGATGGGTATTCATCTTGTGAGAAGATGTTGAGGGAACTTCTGACTCAAATGAGGGTGGATAAAGAGTTTATAAACTTTACTGCTTTATGAATTTCAAAAATGAAAAGTCCTGTTTCAGTACAAAGCACCTGCACCAATCACACACACACATTAATTGGTTTTGCCTGATAAAAAGTCCATATTTATTTTTGGTAGTGCACTTTTAAATATGCAAACAATAAAACAGTCCATTCAGAGACAGTCCATTTGTGCAATAGCAAACAAATAGTGATATTCTATGTAAACATATTGTTTCAATTTTTAGATATTTTTCCCCCATTTGAGATACACAAGAACAACTTTCAGAACAAAGTTGATACACTACAGTTATAAAATGAATAATGTGTTCTCGCCACAGGGATTATACCTATGGATTATTTTATCATTTAGTTTAAATTAATTTCAATTACCCTGAAGACAAAAAGCTGGCCTTTTGCATGATTGGAAAATATAGCTGCAGCATGAAGAGTTGCCCTGTCATCACTATTAAGTCCATCCAAAGCTATCATGTGGGCAGCCCTTCTTAAACAAAGCACCATTGGTTTAAAAAGTAAGTAACCTACAATACACATATTAAAAGTTGACTCTTTTAAAATGTATTGTGACATAAGAAAACTCTCAGTTGCAAGACATTAGTACTGACTATGGTAGGCAGCCAAAACAGGTTACTAGCTGTGGGAAAAGTAAAGTTAGTTGTGCAAGATATTGTATGAATTAGAAGCCATGCCATTCTGGTTCAAACTTATCTTACTACACCTATTGGTGCACCAATGAGACTAATGCAGAAACACAAAGATGTTCCATACTGATAACGATCTGAATATGTTGTTGCTCACAAAATTGCTGACAAACAGATACTCAAATGTTTCCAGTGCCATGTTTATTTCCAGAAAAAAAATCTGTATGGTTGTTTAATCTCTGAAATAGAGACTTGTACTATGACATTGTAAAGCAAAACCAACCTGAATTGTAAAAATCATCTTCAAGTGAGAGTTGTCCTCGTTTTGGTAAGCCAGGTTATGAGACCTATTGTTCCCAGCTGTATTTGCAGTTATTTATTTATTACTAAAGTTTCTTTAAAACTGAAATCTGATTCTAAGAAAATAAATCACAGAAATATATCAAGATTCGGAGTATTTTCCTGTACTTTCCTATTTCACACAAAAACATACAATCCTTGGAACAGAAATATGATAAGGGATGCTAATAGCTTGGTATGCATTCCTTTATTGTCTCCAAATCCTCTCCCACTCTCAAATACAAACTGTTACTGAAAAGGCATACAAAGGAATGTATTTCCAATGATAACAAATAAAACTTAGACCTTTATTATCTTGATTCATCATAATAATATTTCCCTCAAATAGATAAGCTATTTTACAATAATGAAGCCAGATAAACCATGCTAAATAGCCTACCTTGTTTACATTGCTTTTTCTGAAAATGCAGATGCTAGGCACTCTTCAAAGTTTTTTTTTTCAATGCAACACCTGCTCTTCTGCGTAACTGTACGATATATCTGATAAAAAGTACAACCCACAGCGACTCCAAAGAACATACAAGTCCTTTCCTACACAGGCCTAGTTACAGGAAACCTCAAGTTAGCTTACTTTTGAGGCAACAATAACAATATAGTTCCTTTGAAAAAGGAAAGCTGGTTGCATGCCCGATTAGTTACACAATGCAACGATTATTTTATGCACATAATCCTATCATATATTCTTAATTATGTAATTAGATTATTATTTGCAGTTCCTATCTTAAACTGTGATAATCAGAAAAAGACATTTATAACAAAGGCAAATTGACAATTTTTTTCACATGATTTTATCTGAAAGGACAACCAACCGTTAAAATGTTTAGCACAAACTTAAAATTGGCAAAAGCCAGCAATTCTTTTGTTTTCATGGATCCAATATGTGGTTTCTCCTCATGAATGCAAGCCAAGAGTGAGTAATGCAAGTTATTTAAGCAGTCTTGAATACAGGTATACTGGAGATTGGAGAAAGGGTGTGAGATACACCAGGAACTCAAGAGTACTTCAAAACAAAGTCCTTTCTTTAAAAAAAAAAAACAAGCAAAATTCTTCTATGCAACCTGAAACACTTTTTCCTGCTCCCTTGATAATACAGCATTCTCGTGCTCCATTCACCACACTGGCATACACTTGGCACCAATCAAGTAATGTGCTATAACATTGCAACAAACTGGCAGCCTTCCTTTGGTCCAGATTTGCTTGGTCAATATTTAAGAACAGCAATAGAAAAATGTCTCTCTGCTTTCTGCAACTTTCAAGGGGAAAAATAACCTGTCTCATTAAAGTAACCTTGTCTTTTCCCAGGACTTCAAAGTTCCTGTAGTGACTTTCATTTCATCTTCATTATATCAGAAACAGATGTATCTGTTTTAACAAGATAACAATATTTTCTGCATTTGTATTTCTGCATTCTGAAGCACTTCTTTCAATAAAATTAGAAATATTGCATGGATCTATTACATATCTTCCAAAGATTACAGATTACATTCATTAGCACTCAGGAAAAAGGCAAATAAAAAATAGAATTAGAAAAAAATAAGCTTACTCAGAAAAAAATAAGCTTACTCAGACTTACTTGCTCTTGAATTTAAAATGCTATGAAGACACTTTTTTTTATTATTTTAACTCATTATAAAAATTTAATTTCCTTCTACAGACAATGCTATTTTCATGTTATTTTTAAAATAAAGTTTATTTGCTGAAACTGCTTACGTATCTGGTGTTCTTTGAGCTTGGTTGCTTTCTTGCAGACTTTTCATTACCAAACTAGATAAACACAGATGATGATGGTATTACCTGGTTTGATCATGAAACATCTGCCAAAAAACCAATCAAGCTCAGAGAGCACCAGAGACTCCGCAGTTCAACTCCCAGCTACAAATAATATATCTGCTTCCTAGGATGTAGCAAGTGATACACTGGCTTTATTCCTGTATTTGATGTCAGTTCCCCAGACCTAAAATTCCATATAAATCATAGACATAAGAAGACATGGAAACTTAGTTTCAATATAAAATTCAAACTATACAATTCTTTCAAAACATCCCAAAGGTTCTTTTTCAAGAGGCAACTAGACTTTCCATAAACAATTCTACCAAACGTTTTGTGTTAGCAGCAACAGATTTGATTACCTCATGGGTTTTCATCACAAACACCAGGCTTAGGTGTAAGGGTACCAATACCTCTAAAGAACAGAAAGTAGTTTTCCATTTTGTCAACCAGGTCCATGATTACTAATTAAAACTTTTTATTTATTCGATTTTTATCCTACTTTTATTACTTTAGAAGTAATTCAAGCCAGGAAACATACGTAATGCTCCTTCCTCTTCCTCTTTTCCCAACAACCATCTTGAGTTCAGCTGGGAGAAAGTGACTGGCCCACACCCGGTTGGCTTTCAATCCTAAAGAGGGACTAGAATTCAGATCTCCTGGTTTCTAGGCCACCACTTTAATCACTATACTAAACTGGGTCCCCAGTTTAATATTTAAGTAATGTTCTATTCAGATATGCCTTTGTACGCATTCTAAAAACAATATGAAGAAGATAACTGGACATGTATTCCCACCAGAGTAGGGGAAATGTGATTGAAATTTTGTTCCAGATCAGGAAGGTTGCCATTAGAGTACTCTGTTCAAATAATGCCTGTAATTACATTCAGCCAAATACAAACCTTTCCCTTGAACAAGAAACTGAAGTGCTATGTGGAGAGGGGAGCAGTAGGGCAAGAACATGTGTCCTGTCACTCCACTGTTTTAGAATGCTTGAGAAATGTTGAAAATGGAATAATTTAATTGGAAACACTGCCAAACAGAAGAAATTACTTATTCATAAGTATCATGATTTTCAGCTCAAGCCAGCAGACCTGCAAATTCATCCATTAGAGAAATGAGGTCATTTCTTTAGTTAGTATTTGTAGCTACTGATAATCATACACCACTGTTTTCATTCAGCTTATTTCATGTTTTCAGGCATTCCAAAAATAGCGTCCTGGAGGAGAAACGAAGGCAGTTCCAAATGACTGAGATGATTGTTTTCTTTTTGAAAAACTTGCCCAATGTTTATGTTTTTCAGAGTTATATTTGAACGCACACAAACACACACAAACCCACTGATCTTGTTATGATTGTGAGATTAGGGTTTGGGTTTTTTGGTGCCTATAAGTCATGCTTGATTCCTGGTGACTGCCTGAAGAAGCTCTGCACTTTTCTTGGCAACAGTTAGGAGTTATTCAATTCCTACTTAGGCATCAACTGATTTGGGCCAGTCCCTCTCTTAGCCCTAGAAAGAAGGCAATGGCAAATCACTTCCAAGTCCCTTGCCAAGAAAACTACAAAGGGTTGCCCAAGCAGTTGCTAGCTGTCAAGAATGGCTCAAAGACGTTATATATAGTGCAAACAAATTAAGTGATGATTTTTCTCATTTCAAGTCCGTTAATTTAAATATTGATATATCTTGTGGTAAGCATACATTAAATTAACTTTATGTCTTGGTAGTTTTAAAAGCCTGAGACCTCAGCCCCACTTTTATTTTATATGAATGTGGTACAACAAATTTCTTCTGAGTTTTACCTAAACCACCTTTTTAATCAAAATATTGCTAATCGCCTACTGCCTAGTTTTTTTTTATAACTGGAAAAACTTTATTCCAACAATTACTGATAGGTGTCCACAGGAAGGCATATGCATCATGACACAAAAGAAGTGAACTTTGCATCACAATGTCACACACAAGTACCCTAAACGACAGCTTTCATTGCAGCACTGTGGTGAAGTCTTAGCTTGCTGGCCCTTGATATACATTTGTGACATGAACTAAAATTTGAGGGAAAGTATAGAAGAGACTTCTAATTATAAAATCTACATTTATATATTAATGTCAACAAGTTTTATGCTTTAAAATGGAAAATGAATTGTTGCATTATGCTGCAGTAAGGAAAGCCTTTTGCAAGCAGCACAAAAACCTGCAAAAACTTTGCCTCTGTATAAAAATAACCTAACCTAACCTGATCTTTAAGAATAAAAAAAGCCCTTCTAAACCTGTTGTTGAATATAAAAAGGGATGGCATGGTACTCAACCAGTCTAGAAATGTCAGCTAAAAAAAGGCCATATTTGAAAGCTGAGCTACTAGTATTAAGAGCTATCAGCGGTACGCAGGCAACAGGAGACAAGCCGAACACTGGACATGACTGGCCTAAGCACCCAGTCCAATTTATTGTCATGTTCACAGAGATGTTTAGAAAAAAGCACCACAAAAGCAGCTGGTGGAGAAAACCAGAAGAGAATCTGAGCATGGATGTGCTTGGGCCAATACCATGTTGACAAGGGAAGTAAAGCATTCTTACCTAATGTTCTGTCACCCCTTGTTGTGTGAGTGGCTTGTGGTCGGTCCAATTGTCCAGTTTATAGTTACAAATTTTCTTTAGGTGAGAATCAATATCATGATCCCTCATCTGTCACCAAACTGCACCCTGGTTTAGTATCTGGAGGCTGTGGTGGTTTTGATGGGAAACAAGCTTCAAGAGCAAGTTGCTATAGCAGAGGTGGCTAACTTTTTTCGGCTCATGCCGAAAATTGCGCTTGCATGCCAGCACCCAGAAGGCAATGTGCGCAGGCCCACAAGTATATATATCCATCCTGTTAGATCCAGCAGGACAGGCAGGCTCTGAATCCTATCCAGTACCAAATTAAGATTCAGGCCTAGGAAGAGCCTTTTCTGCCATGACACCTGCCCTCTGGAGCACCATTCCTGCTTTTCAATGGCAGCACAGTGGTATGGAATAAAATCTCAAGGAAATCAGACTGGCCTACTCCCTTGTGACCTTTAGATAGATATTAGAAACTAAAATCTTTCAGATAGTGATCCAATTAAGAGCATCTGTATTTATTTCATATTTTACCTACATTTTTGTTTTATTAGGTTATGACTTTATGATACAAATTGTTCTCCTACTTGCTCTGAAAAGCAAGAACAAATAGAAACAAAAAAGAAAAAGAAATTGTTTCTGTCAGACTCTCATATTCTAAACTCCTAATATTAGCATACGGGGATATTCCAAATGTACTGAGGGCTAATGGACGTAACCTGGATTAATTGTCATACAGAGTTTCCCACAAATTCAGGGATGCTTTATAATTTATTATAATCTGGAACTTCGGGCAGTAAACCAATTTATTCTTTTCAAATCTTTCTTTGTCAACACAATAAGGAACAGTGAATTAACCTGAAATATTGTAGATAGTACTGATAATATAGTTCCTGTACCACAAAAAAATCTATATCCTTTAACACCATGGAATGTTTCTGGATTTGGGAAAAAATAAAATTATGAGTTTGAAAACAGTCTATTATAATCATCTTGAAGTGGTATTTAGAACCCACATGTCTGCTATTAACTTACATCAAAAGCTAGTAAAGAAATGCAATAATTTTAGCATAGTTGCTATTGCTGCTGTATGTAGTAAACAAACTGACACAACGATCCTTGACATATTCTAAAGCTGCTATGTTTACAGTGAGGTTTAGATCCACCTTGAAATTATGAGATCCAGTACAGACCAAGTACAGAGGAAAATAATATAACTCTCCAAGATCTTTATATTCCTCCCTTTTGGAAGATATATGAGGCCTTATTCTTGTACTCAATTAAAACTTCCCTAAGTACTTTTAAATGGCTTGGATTTGAAATCTATATTCCAATTTTAGGAATTACTTCTGTATACAGTGACTTTATATAGGCCATGGCTCAAATTAATAAGTGAATACTACTGAGACTAATATCCACAGAATAAGCTGCAGAAGTGCCACATTTTGCTAAGTTATTGATTTCCTGCCTGTCAACCAAATGCTCTAGGATTAACTGTAGGCACTGATTTGACTAAAAAATCAAGTTCTCATAAACACAGATGTGACTAGAACTTTCCTAAAGCAGATGTTTTATAGGCTCTGTACAGGAAGGTCTTGCTGTATAAATGTTGTTCTACTCAATGGGTCAACATGTTAATACCTCTGAAAACTAGGACATGCTAAAGAAGCATCCATAAAAGAACACTTGGTAAAGGGAAATCCCCTCTGACAATCTCCTTGAAGAAACCCATTTACACTTTTCTATCTTAAAGAACAGCTGATATCAAAATAGATATCAGACACACAACTCCATAAATTGTGGATTGACTAGTACTGGGTTTCAGGGTATTTTAATTCCACAGAGATTACTATTTTTGACAGCTTGAAATAAAAAATTTAAGGCTGCTTGCTAAAAGTCTGATTGTGTCAAGTTTGGACAATGGCTGTGTTGTTTTATCAGTCAAAAGTGTTCCCCATTTGTGAGGAGAGCAGAGAAACAGAGTGCTCTGATAAGACGAGACCTGAGCTTGCTTGAGATGCAAGTATCCATGACTTGATATATTCTCTTGACTTCTCAAGCCTCATGGTTTGGTAAAGGAAGACAAAGGGCATCTCTTGTATTCTTGTAAGAGAGCTTGCCTATCAGTTACCCTCTTTATAATGAGACAGAAATCACTGAGATAATTACAAGCACTCTTATTTATATCATGCCTCCAGCATTGGAGACCAACAAACTGAATGGAGGCTCTTACATCTACATTTGAAAAATTAGACCCTATCAAAACACGTGGAAGAAACAAGCCAGCTAAATCTCTTCTAATGTGAGAAAACTTCTGTTGAAATGTCACATTCTGAAAATAGTAGCAGAAAAGACATTTGCTTTTGGCACGTGTTTTATGGGTTGTGACAGAATTTAGCATGACCATTTCAAAATTAATCATTAAACACATTAATTATTTAGATCCATCCACTCTTAGGAATCTGTGGGGGGGGGGAATGGATTTTGGTATTAATGTTTAAAATATACCAAAGGAATGAAGACGAGAAAATAAAAGCAAACAGCCTCTTTACAGAGTTGTCATTTCAATTTCTGAAATGATCTCATTCCAATCTCATCTATGACACCCAAAAATGATTGCAACATACTTTATACAGAAGAAAATCTTGTGTCCAACCTTCCTAGGCATATAACTGTTTTTTAAATTAAACTCAATTTTCAATGTAGCACAGTTATGCTCTTAAGAGGCAATTTCATCAGATTGGAAGGTGGTTCTTTGTTCCATCAGAGAAAAGCTTCCCTGAAAGTGGTGCCAGGAAATTCCTTCTAAAATCAACTTTAAAAAAAGTTAGGATTAGAAACAACATATACAGCAAACCAATATTTACTGCAAGATATGGACATGCTTTAATGAATCTTACTAATAAGGAAATAAAAAAAAACCCAATAAAGCTTGTGATATAATTTGGTTCCAAGTCAAAATTCCTCTTAGCCAATCTTAGGGTTAAAAGTATGGTTCACAGATGCTGTAGCATGTGGACTTTTTTTCAGTCACATGCTATTTCAAAAAGATTATAGATTTCTTCCTGAGCTTGAAAAATATGGCAATTTTTTTCTGACCCTTTTTAATCTGCACCTTTTAAAAACACTTGATTCAGAATATATGAATTTATCTTAGAAAAAAATCAAAACAAGAAGAACCATTCAACTTGGTCTATTGTCATGGTATTTTACATGAATAAATCATTTTATATGACATTTAAAAAGCTCTAAGACAACTAAACTGCAGTGGATTTATTGCAACGAAGTATGATATTCATAGAATAAATTATTCCTGACACTAAAGTGATAGAAATTGAAATGTTCAAAAATCAGTTGTGTTAATAATGCATGTTATAACTCAGAGCATATTATTGCCCCTAAAAAGAATTATCCAAAGAAGAATTTGCTATATAGTATACAGTAGTTGCTCAAGATTAGTATGACTATAATGAGTCACTTTAAAAAAAACCAAAGCATAATAATCCTATTCAATAAATCTATGTCCAATTAAAAACTACCGTGTTTCTCCAACAATACGGCCTCCACCAATAGGAAGGCCCAGCATGATTTCTAGGCATGAGGTGAAATTAAGCCCCACCCCCAAAATTTAGGTCTATTCAAACCCGCCATTTCTCACATCGATTGTTAGAACTACGTGAGGTGAAGAGAAATGGGCAGGGGAAGGGCAGGGGGGATGGGGAGAAACCTTGCCTTTATAAGGAGTGCCCTGCAGGTAGCATAGGCTAGAATACCCCGATAGCCGATAGAAGCTCCCTGAAGGCCGACTTCCCAGCCGCTTCAGGGCGTGGCGTAGCTACCCGTGTCCGCTCGCCTTTAGGGCAGTCTCTTTCGGGAGATGGAAGCTCCCCAAATGCAGTCACCAGCTACTTCAATCGGCTGGTAGAAGCGGCCTCGGGACAAGCACACACACACACACACACACACTCTCCTCGCCACGAGGCCGCTTCTATCAGCAGGCGAAAGCTCTCTTGAAGGCAGAGTCCCCAACCGCTTCGGGGCAAGGCATGGCTGCCCGTGTCCCCTCATCTTTAGGCAGTCTTTTTCGGGCGATCAAAGCTCCCCGAATGCAGTCACCAGCCACTTCGATCGGCCGGTAGAAGCGGCCTCGGGGCAAGCGCACACACACACACACACTCTCCTCGCTGCGAGGCCGCTTCTTTCGGCAGACAAAAGCTCCCTTGAAGGCAGAGTCCCTAGCCGCTTCGGGGCGAGGAGTGGCACACACACACACACACACACACTCCCCTCGCTGCAAGGCTGCTTCTACCGGCCGATTGAAGTAGCTGGTGACTGCGTTTGGGGAGCTTCCATCGCCTGAAAAAGACTGCCTAAAGGCAAGGGGACATGGGCAGCCACGCCTTCGGGAAGCTTTCGTTGGCTGATAGAAGTGGCCTCACGGCGAGGTACATGTGTATGGGCCGCTCTAGGTGGGGGAGGAAATTAAGTCACCCCCGAAAAGATGGCCTACCTGGTTTTTCAGGGGTTAAAAAAAAATAAGGCCAGGCCTTATTTTGTGAGAAACATGGTATCCCTTCGCAAATTCTAACATATAATATACTAAGAATTTTATATAACGTTTTGTTAATGTTCTTTTAAACATGAATGCACACTCACTACCACTTTACCAACCTATTTATCTTCACTTTCCCAGTCATCATAGACTTGGAGATGGTTTTCTTACATGCAAACACAGTAGTTCTAATTATTTAGGACACTGGAGATTATTTGATCAAAAGAAACCATATTTTCAGGGTAGGCAGAAATCTGCAAGCTAAGAACTTCAGTATTTCATTGTCCACAAGGAGAAACAAATACATACAATGAATTCTATCTCTCAAAAAGTTGAAATTTTCTACATTTTAGTCAACAGGATCTAGAAATATTGCTTATCTCACTTTGCATTTCTATTTCATGTTCCTGAATCTGGTCTTAAAATCCATTAAAGGGATGCTGAATAAATATGCCAAAAACATAGCCAAAGCCTTTATCATTATATACAAGTATAAACTGTTCTTAGAGGATGAACCTGGAAACCATTTTTGTAGTAGTTATTTCAATCCTACAATCTCTTAGCACTTGAAAAAAAAAACCTCTTTCCTTTGCTCATGTTAGAATAACTTCAATTTACAATATTGTTTATATGAATTAATTGCATGGCCAGAAGGCTATGTCAATTAACAGAATTGTGATTCTTGCGTTTATATACATGGATTTTGCTTTGGTCATTTTTTTTTATGGGAAGCGAGAGCAACTTTTTTAAATAGACTAGGTAGCCTGTATCTATCTTCTATCCCTATTTGTCACATTTAAGTAGGTTCTCTATTGTTTTGATATAGGTGTTGGAGATGCTGATATAGTCAGGCATCTTCTGAGTTTGCAGTAAGAGCAATAATGTTTGGTACAGCCACCAATGTATATGCTTCTACAGTCTTTGGAAAAAGATGCCATTAATCTGATCAGATCCATTAGCAGATGTGAAACACTGATTAGAAACCGTAATTATCCTTATTTTCTTACTTTTAGATATCACTGCACTGTTATTAGAAAGATGCTTTTTTTGTTTATGGCAGGAAACATGGCCTTCAGCAGGCTAGAGTTGGAGAACAAATAATTTCTAATCATTGCATGTCAGAGGAACAGAAGGTATATAATGGAGTATCACCTGACAAAGAAATAAGACGTATTATTTGGGAAATGGTTGGAATCGTTTTTGAGAAAACCGATACAGGTGCTCAATATCTTTTTCAGTTTCCATGCTGATTCCTGAAGACCATTTCCTGTGTGCCTTACTGAACTATCAGCAGTATACAATTGTGTCAGTGTTAGGGGACCTCCTCTTTTGGTCTGTTGCCCGAATATGAAGAATAAACTACTGCTATCTATAGAGCATTTGTTAAAGGGGACCTTAGAGATCATTCTTTCCACAGAAAGCTAGTAACAGAAACCTTGCAGATTACACAATAAATGTTTATACAGCATTTACTTTTTGAAGAATTAGGGAAAACTTGAAATAATATTACCTAGATAACAAATAATGGCCAGAAAAACCTACATTCTATAACTACTTATATTTTTAAACATGACAGAGTAAGAAAGGGGGCAAACAAAATATGCAAGCTGTAGACACAGTAATCAAAACGGAACTGATAAGAAAACAGGAGGTTCCACTTAAAATCTCAACTATAAAAACTTCTGATGAAGGCACATAAATCACCTGTGATGCAAAAATTACAACAAAAAATAACTTCCCTTCCACACACATATATGCAAATCAATAACATAATAAGAAGGCCAAGATATTTTAACTGAACTGTATAAGCTTTTTTATGCTTTATATTATTACCCATTTAATATTAAGCCTCAAGAAGCCCTAAGACATCATACACACACAAAAGTAATATCCATTTACATACAAAATGCAAATATTTAACTCTGGGAATCTGTATTCCTGATACCATTTTTTAAAATGCACTTTAATCAAAATATTACACGTTTTTCTCTGTCCCTAAAATTAGTCTCATTGAAGTCAATAAAACTGTTTTCCAATTAATTTTGTTTAGGATTATACTCAATGTTCTCCTCTTAAAAATAAAAAGCTAAAATATAAAGTTTAATAAAATATATAAATGTAAAACGTCCCTAAAGAACAAACAATGCTAAATTTTATTGAATAAGCTAATATGAAAAATAAGCAAATCAAAAGTTTTTTTCATCTATTCTACTACTGAAAAAAATCAATTGCAATAATAGAAAATTTGATGTGTTTCCAGAAATCTTACCTTTAAAGCAATGTGTATTTTTATTAAGTGCTCTATCATGAATTACTATTTTATTTATTCATTAATTTAATTTGTACCTCACCTTTTTTATTTTTACAAATATCTCAAGCTGGCAAACAAATCCAACATACCTCCCTCCTCCTATTTTCCCCATAACAACAACATTATGAGGCAGACTCGGATGAGAGCGACTGACTGGTCTGAAGACACATGGCTTTCATGGCTAAGGCGGAACTTGAACTCAGAGTCTTGTGTTCGAGCCTGATGCCTTAATCGCTAGCCCAGTGATGGCTAACCTTTTCCGCGTCGTGTGCCATAGGTTTGCCATCACAGCCCTAGACCAAACTGGCTTATCAAATATTGTGAAGAGTTTATCAAAATCTAATGAATTTAATAATTTAATAATCAGTATTTTCATCTAAGGCTGTCTGCTGAAGTCCGTTAATCAATAGAATACTTAACAGTGTGATAAAAGTAAATGTCTCAAAATTTAATATAACCACTCAAAATATTTCATCCATCTCACATAAATAAAATTATATTCCACCATTCTTATACCAAGATATTGACTTCATTTGACATTCAAAATGGGCTTCAAACTCAGTTTAGGCACCTCTCTGCTTTATAATTAAATCAATTAGTTTTTTAACGAGTCATTGATGGGGGTGGAGAGATTTCATGATTACTCTCTGCACCTCTTTATAAAAGTTAAAAGCTGGGTCTTTCAGTTTGAATGTCTTGCATCAAATCCTCTGCTTAAATTTGCCTGGTTGTAACATACAAGCCAAGGCTGAAATCTAGAAGGAATCTAGCAGGAAGAAGACAAAAGTATCCGTAACATAATAACAAGGCCAAGAAATTTTACTATAAGCTCTTTTATGCTTTATATAATTTTATGCTTCATATTTAAAGGGTTTAACCTGCTCAATAAGTCTTCCACTGATGCAGCAGCAGCCAAAAAAGCCATTGCAATCTTAAGTTGCATTAACAGAAGGATTCAACCAAGATCATGTGAGGTACTAACACCACTCTATAAAGCCTTAGTAAGACCACACCTGGAATACTGCCTCAAGTTTTGATCACCACACTATAAAAAAGATATTGAGACTCTAGAAAGAGTGTAGAGAAGAGCAACAAAGATGATTAGGGGACTGGAGGCGAAAACCTATGAAGACTGGTTACAGGAATTAGGCAAGCTTAGTCTAGTGAAGAGGGGGTCAAAATTTTCCAAAGCACCTGAAGGCCAGACAACAAATAATGGACAGAAACCTATCATTCAACCAAGAAATAAGGATAAATTTTCTGACAGTGAGAACAATCAGCCAGTGGAACAGCTTGCCTTCAGAGGTTGTGAGAGTTTTTGAGGGGAGACTGGACTGCAATCTGTCGGAAATGGTGTGGGGTCTCCAATTTGGGTGGGTGAGGGGTGGACTTAGATGATCTACAAAGTCCCTTCCAACTCTGTTATTCTGTTCTGATCTTTCAAATAATTGGAGATCTAAGTACTTTCTTAACAATACTAAAAGTTCTTCTTGAGTGCAGATGTCAGCGTTCCAGAAAAACTCAACTCCAATTAAAAACTCTTCTCAAAGTTTCCTTTTATTATAGTAGTATACTGGCACATCTGGGAAAACCCGAATCTGAGAGTGTACTAAAGGTTTTCCTTTAGAAATTCAAAAGTCCAAAACCAACCCCTGCACCGATCAGCCCATCACATGGCCCAATCACCATCCACTCCAGCTAGAGACATCCCTTCAACCACTCCTCCTCCAGGTGCAGGAATAACATGACCCTGACCAAAGCGAAGAATGCTGTTATGTCTAACTACCAACACTCTACAATTCCCCCCTCCACAGGAATGTGGCAGCATGGAAGCTTCTGGTAGTAATATTGCTTCCAAAGCTGACAGGCATTCTTCCCCCCCCCCCCCAAGAAAAAATCATGTCCTGGAAAATAAAATAGACGAAACATAGTAAGGGATTAATGCACTGTCCAAACAAATCACTTTAACCCCCTCTCCCCCCCTCCAGGAGGACCTTTTGGTTTGTACAGAAAGTTATCATGAAATTGTTTAACTAGTCGATCAGCTTTGACATCCCAACCTTTCATCCAAGTTGCTTCTGACAAAGGGTACCCCTTCCTGTGAACCAAATATTTTAAGCGACCCCTCTGCGATCGAGAATCAATATCTTTTTTACTTAATTTGTTTCACCCTGTACTACCACAGGCTTGGGAAGAGCGGCATGTATAGGTCTTAAAGCAGAACCTCTTTGCTGGCTTTAACAGACTGCTGTGGAATACTGGATGTATTTTCCCTAGTATTCAAGGGAGGTTAAGCTGAACAGTAACAGGGTTAATTACTTTCACTATAGGAAAAGGGCCAATGATTTTTGGTCCAAGTTTCTTACTAGGTAATTTCAATATTACTTAGTTGATAAATATACTTCGTCTCCCACTCGAAAAAGTGGTTGGAGAGAACAGTGGTTGTCTGCTTGTTTTTTATATTCCTAAGCCGCTTCCGCTAAGGCTTTCTTTGTATTGTCCCACCCTTTCTTTAATGTGTCCACCCATTCTATTAGGGACATGGAGGTGGGTGGTTCTCTAGGTAACTCAGGCATAGGAACAAACTCCATGACAGTAGTTATTTGAAAAGGTGTCAACCAGGTACAGCGTTATTATATGCCACTTCTGCGAATGGTAACAAGTCTGCCCAGTTTTCCTGTTGATAATTTACATAACATCTAATGTATTGTTCCACCATGGCATTCGTATATTCTGAAGATCCGTTGGTAGCCGGATGGAAAGCAGAGCTAAGTCCCTAGGATGATCCAATGGACTTTAGAAACTCCCTCCAGAACTTAGCAGTGAACAGAACTTCCTGATCTGAAATTATTCGCCATGGAACTCCATGAAGTCTGTAAATATGTTTCACAAAGTTTGGCCAGCTTTTTCACTGAAGGCAGTCCATTGCAAGCTGTGAAATGGGCTTGCTTAGAGAATAAGTTGATGATTTGGAAACCACTGTATTTCCATCACTGTTTGGAAGTTCAACGATAAAGTCCATTGCGATTTCCTTCCAAGGCTTTGTTGGTTCGGCTACAGGTTGGAGAAACCCAGGTTGCTTCCCTGGTCTGTTTTTCATGGTAGCACAAATTGAGCAGCTTCTTACATAGTTCTCTACATTGGTTTTCAACAAAACTGTCTTCTCACCAAATGGAGTGTTTTCAGAAATCCAAAATGACCCCCTAGCCGAAAGTCATGACTCTGTTTTAACACTGTAGTCTCCTGCTGGCAGGCACATATAATTTACTTCCTTTCCAAGCCAACCCCTCCTGCAAAATCAAATCAATGGTTTTCTTTAAACCATGCATTATTTTGACAATGCAGCTTTTAAATCTGTTGTCAACTTGTTTTCGGGGAGGTCAGAACAGTGCTTGGCTTGCGCCCTAGTGGTTGGACTGCCGGCTGGGCTTCAGAGATCATGGCATTATTCACTATTTCCTCTTATCGGCTGCCAAATTGGGGTTTTCTGGACAAGGCATCAGTCAATAGGTTTTCCCCCCCTGGAATGTACAGTACTTTAAGTTGAAGTTAAAGTGTTTAGAGTATTGAGCCCAGCGAACTTGTTTAGGGGAAAGCTTTCAAGGAGTCTTCAAAGCCTCAAGGTTTTTGTGGTAAGTCCACATCTCGAAAGGCTCTGTAACTCCCTCCAGGAAATGCCTCCAAGACAGTAGAGCCCATTGCATAGCAAAAGCCTTCTTCTCCCAAACTGTCCATCTACGTTCTGTGTCAGTCAACTTTTTGGACACATAAGCATAAGGCATCAGCTTGTTTTGAGAGTTCTTTTGAAGTAGCAAAGCCACTACAGCCATGTCATTAGCATTGACTTGGACTACAAAAGATTTATATGGATCCAGATGTTGGAGGATAAGTTCCGCTGGAAAAGATGCTTTAAAGTTTCAAAGGATTTTTAACAGTCCATTGTCCAAGTGAAAGGTTGATTAGGTTTCGGTTTGGTCAGAGAAGGACTGGTTTTTAGTAACTCTGTTAAAGCAACTTCAGCAAACAAAGGGATGAATTATCTATAAAAAATTACAAAACCCAGGAAGCTTTGAAGTTGCTTACGTGTCCTTGGGGGTTGCAATCTAGCAACGCCTTCACCTTTCCAGAGTCCATCTCAATCCTGATTTGACACCCCAGGTAGTCCAAAGACTCCTTATGGAATTCACATTTTGACAGCTTTGCGTATAGTTTGGCATCTAAAAGTTTTTTCAATATTTGTCTGACTAGTTTGACATGCTCTTCCAGGGTCTCGCTAAATATAAGAATGTCGTTCAGGTAAACAAAGACCCCCTTATACAAATGTTCACATAGCACATCATTGATCAGCTGCATAAATAAAGCGAGGGGACATTGGAGTCCGAAAG
Source organism: Pseudonaja textilis (assembly GCF_900518735.1). The sequence goes on along the minus strand of NW_020769343.1, from coordinate 10,374,081 downwards.
GCATGACTTGGAATGGGAAACTCAGGGCAGTTAAATGCAGTTTTCCACTCATTTCCCTCTTTTATGCAGACTCAGTAGTAGGCTTCTCTCTGATCTAGCTTGGTAAATATTTTGCCTTTGAACAGGTGATTTTAGAAAGTCCTTCATTACGTGTTTTGTATGCACACCCCATTCACCCCCCAGAAATCCACACATAATCAGAGACACCCATCTTTCTTTTCTTTAAATACCGGGGCTGCCAACCTAGATTTTGCTGGTTCAATGAACCTTCCAGCTAAGTTGGCATCAATGTATTTCCTCCACTCAGTCATTTCGGTAGGTGTCATGGACATTTTTAGTTTGGGCAGCTTTGCTCTAGGTTCTAATTCGATGGCAATCAGTGGCTTGAAAAGTGGGGATGATGTTGCATTCCTCCTCACTAAACACCTCGGCTAAGTTTCTATATTCTTTAGGAATCTGGAGTTTGTCTGGAGGAATGTGTGAAGTGGTAGCTGCTGTTTCTGGCTGTAGGCCCCATTAGTTGGCAGTCTTTTATCAGGAGGGACAGGGGGCAGCGGGCCAATGCCTATTATGATTTTCTAGTATCCATCTTCCCTTTAATGGTAGGGGCCCATTTGTCAAGCCAAGCAAGTCCCAATATGACAGATTCTGACATTTTTGGAGCTACTATAAATCTTATAAATTCATGATGCCTTCCCATTTCTAATCTAATCATTTCTGTAATCTGGGTGGATGGGACTCTTCCAATTAACGTTCCATCTACCGGTTCAAAACTTGATTGGGCATTTTAGGCCTTTAGTTTTTATCCCTAATTGCTCAACAATTGGAAGCCCAATTAAACATCTGGAACATCCTGTATCTATTTCTGCTTGTAATTCTCCAAATTCCCTCAGGCACCACCAACTTCAATTTAATTGTAAAAGGGGGGATGGCTGCACTCACCATTGAGTCTTCATCATTAGCCTCTCCGGGAAGGGTTTCTTTGCCAGAGGTTCCCTGCTCTCTCCCGTGGGGAGGGGAACCTTTACGACTTGTCTGGCAAACTGACTGGTCTCTGGAGGCTTCAGTAGAGCCCTTCTGCCTCTGGTCACTGCGGCTGGATGCGGTTGCGAAACCGGTGCAGGTACCAGACACTCGGAAGCTCAATGACCAGCTTGACCATAATGGAAGCACTTGATAATCCCTGCAGGTTGGGTAGGAAAGGCCTTAGCAGGTTTAGTCAGAGGACATCAGGGCAATGTTCTCCTTGGAAGCCTCTCAGATGAAGGTTTGCAATGTGGGTGAATTTCTCTATCTAGAGCTATGAACATGGTATATCAGTTTTGTAGTCACTCTGGTACCCCTTAGACCACATAGGCTTTTCTGACTTCTTCATCAATGGCTTCCTTAAAATAGTGCAGAAGTATTCTGTCAGGCCAATGTCCAAGATTTCCTACGACCCATCTAAAATCCCATACAAAGTCTTTTGTGTGTTGATTACCCTGTTTCATCACTTTTATTTTGTCTTCATTTTCACCTACTCTGTAGGGATCTTCAAATCTAGCCCGGAACAGCTCACCAAATCCATCTACATCATTTAGTTCAGCAGCCCCCTCATTGTGTAGCTAGACTATCCAGTCAGAAGTGTCTCCCTCATTCACCCCATCTGAAATCTCTGAAATAGTCACAATCTATTTCATATTGTTTTCCATATTATGTGCCCAGACTCAGCTGAGGAAATAAGCAAGTTTTGCAGGCTTCCCATCAAATGTTGCTCTAAACCTTGGTGGTGCTGGTCTTGCTGGTGGAATTGCCATGGTGACTGGTGGTGGGGCAGGGATCTGCTGCTGCACTCTGGTGGAGGGCAGGGACCTGCTGGGGGCACTGCGGTGGGCAGTAGGAGAAGGACCTGCTGGGGCACTGTGATGGGTGGCTGGAATCTGCTGTGATGCTGCTGCCACAGCAGATAGGGGCTGGCTGCTAACCTGGTTGTCAAGTTGGAAAAGGGGAGGGCGACTGCAGCCTTCTGCTGGATCTGATCCCATTGCTGCGCCAGGATTATTGCGGCAAATTGGTCCCATAGTGGTCTCGAAGGTGGTGTAAATGGTGCTGGCATCCACTGGCATTGGACCCACCCATGACCAAGATAGAAGCCCCAGCCTGGGGGGAATACATTCCGCAGGGGGTAGCATAAAGGCTGGTTGACGAGGAGAGGGGCAATTGGAGGTTGCAGCATTCCAAATGCTGGCTGCATCTGCTATCTCCTCCTGCTGCTTGCCCGTTATGCTGAGCTGATTCTCCAGTCATCTCTAGCTGAGTGTAAAGATGCCGACGCCCTGTTGGTTCCACTGCCAGGTTCTAGATCAGGAAAAGGGAATGTGGACTGCGTTAAAGCTCCATCTCATTTGGGGAGGTTGGGTCTGCAGGATGTAACTTCCCACTTCAAGTAGCTCAAAACACTCTGGGAGTCCTGTCAATGATTGGCTTCGAGCCGGAGACAACAGGCTCCAGTCTCGGGAGTTGTTGGATGCCGAAGTCTCTCCATTCTGATTCATGGGCTGACTTCATTGGACTGGAGTAGAAATGATGTTTAGGCGACTTTTCCTCCAGTCCCATTGGATCAGTCTGGCAACTTTTCCAGGAATTTGTTTCCTTGGGCTGAGTGCCTAGCCTTTGTCTCTCCTCTGCAGCTTCAAGGGCTCACACCACATCTTCAGAAGGAGAATACTGGGTCTCAGTAAGTTCTCCGGTAATTGTTCCCACAGTTCCTTCTATGATCTCCTCCTTCTCCTCCATCTTCGCTGAGTCTTTGCACCGCCCGAACTTTAGAGCGGTTCTGGGGCTCAGCACCCTGGACAGCCCCCTTTTGGGGTTCTGGTAACTATTTAGAGATTTGGGTTAATGTCAGTGTTCCAGAAAAACTCAACTCCAATTAACAACTCGGAGACAGGCATCTTCTCAAAGTTTTCTTTTATTAGAGTAGTATACTGGCACATCTGGGAAAACCCGAACCTGAGAGTTCTGGGTTTTCCCTTAGTAATTCAAAAGACCAAAACCAACCGCTGCACCCATCAGTCAATATGGCCTAATTACCATCCACCCCAGCTAAAGACATCCCTTCAACCACTCCTCCTGCAGGTGCAGGAATAACATGACCTTGACCGAAGAGAAGAATGCTATTATGTCTAATTACTAATACTCTACAATTCCCCCCTCCTACTTTTCCAGGCACAGGAATGTGGCAGCATGGAAGCTTCTGATACTAAAATGGCTTCCAAAGCCAACAGGAGAAATATGACTTTTTGACTATATTTTTCTTTGTGGTATTTGAAATTTTTAATATAAGAGTCTTAGATAATAAATAAACTATTTATTTCTTTATTAAAGGAATACAAGGTATGTATTTTTCCCAATAGGTACATCCACAAGGAAAATCTGTTAACAATTATAAGGAGCACCAATGTGTCTCGTCTTTTCCCTTCTAGCTGTGTCTTTTTACTATCAACACAGGTATCGGTATAATCATTACAATTAAGCTATAATAGATTCTTAGCATCAATTAATGCACTAGGCTACTTTAGGATTGTGTACAATTACTGTAGAAGGATACAGAAACAGGAGTACATGTTAATATTCTGGTGGTATTTGGGAAATATGTACTCAATATGCTAAAATATTACCATATTCCCAAAACATAGTTATATTTGAAAAGAAACCTTTGGTGTGATAAAAGTTCATAAAGGTCTCAAAATCTTTCAAAGCATATTCAAGAAGAAAAGAAGGCATGGGAGATGCAATCTGCTGATTATCACCTTTTATACCCATTACACAAACCTTCACTGTATGAAAGAACATTTCATACAGGTATTCAAATGACAAGTCTTTTAGCATAATCCAAACAAAAAGGAATACAAGAATCATACACACAAAATGGCGATCATTCTCTTAAGGTACTAGAGATTCTCTAAAACAATCTTAGAAACTTGATACGGCCTTGATAAGTTTAGTATTATGACCATTAGAGAAATTATAGTATGCAAAAGCACAAATGTAAAGCTATCCAGGATTACGTATATGTATATCTATAAATTGAGAGATTTCTTAAAAATCATTTTACCCTTTGGCTCAAAATAACAACTGCAGAAAACCTGCCTACATTGTGAAAAATAGCTAGGTACTGATCTGATAAAAAACAGAAGTGCTGGCATGCTCATCAAAATAAATTTAATGTGGGCGAGACAAATGTTTCACAGTAGGAACAGTATAGGAATACACGATCTATTATCCAGTGCTTTAAGAGAATGATCACCATAAAGGGCCATTATGCAAAGTGAATCAACAATATCCTACCACTTATTTCATCCTAAAAATAAATTAAGCAAATACAAGTGAAAATTTGTAAGTAATATGCCATGTAATATTATTAAAAAACCATCTTTCCCTTTCTCACTTCATTTCCAAATTCTAATCCTATTCAAAGTGTAGGTAAAATTATATTTTTCAATTTTTATTTTATGAAACATACAAAGGGATGTGCCAAAGGGATGGCACAACATTATAAATCCCTAAATATCTCAACTAAAAATCATTGCAGCATCTGTCTCATCTATCAATCAAAATCTCTCTGAATAGAACTTGAGCACAAATCTAATCATGTCATTTTTGTTTTAAAATCTGAAACAGAGTCCTGCAGAATTAGATGTGAAAATCATACTAAAGTAAGGATTAATTTCATAAGCAGATCTAAATGACAACAGAACACAAATTCTCATCTTATCTCTTGCAAAAGGAATAGAACATACTTTATATAGCATTCAACAAAAACAAGCCAATCTTACTTATTATTAGATTTTTATGTCACTTCAATCCAAAAGGACTGTAAGTGGCAATCAAACAATTCTGCAATAATATGAACACAATAGCCAATGTAAAACAATTTTCTCTACTTGCATATTCTGGCAGTTCCAAATCTTGGCTATTTGAGATAAAATATGTACCTTTTTATTTTGTAATTCTTTTTTATTTTAAAAGGATTAAAAAAAACCTAAATATACATCAAGGATTGAAACAAAACTTATTATTATTTATTTACAAGATAGAATGCAGAATATGGGACAGGACCCATATTTAATGACAGTCCACTGACTGAAATCAATTACTTAAATTATTCTAACTAAAGCCCTACTGATTTTAATGATCCTACTATGCATAATCAAAATCAGATCCATTCAAGATTAATCCAATGTACTTAAGAGTTTTTAGAACATCCAGTGTAATTCCTAGCATTCCTCATTCATTTGCATCCACTCAAAAATCCATGGAGCAGGGGAATTAGAATAGCTAATATAATACATATATAAAATCACTTCTCAATAAAAAAGTATTGAGAATATATTCTACCAAATGTCAGATTAATATTTCTATTATTCTTGATATTATTTATGAATATGAAAAATATAATATCCCATTACTATTTTCTTTCACATTAAATACCAAGATGTTCCTTTTGCTTTAACTCCTTTCCCATAAAGGTCACACCCCACCACCAATTTTTATGAACGAAGCTAAGAAAATGTGTGCTCACAACCAAAATAATTGCATTTGTTTAGAAGGAAAAATTCAAAACTTCAAGGCATGGACTGCTGACGAAAGAAAAGAGTGACCACGGGCTTATTTCATTCACTCGATCTCTTTATTTATAACACAGCAATAAATGTAGATAGTAATCTGTAACTTTAGAAAATATCACAAATCCTATACTTTCCCTTCAACACATCTGTTTTCCAGCATGATTATCCATTTAAAACTCAAACGTTTATTCAATCTCTGCAGAGTAGGAGACATGCAAAGAAGTAAGAGAAAATGTAATTCGGTATCCATAGCAAACTCTCAAACCATGTACCTTATCAATAAGGGTATTATGAGAAGTATGGGTGGGGTGCAGTTGTATGGCTTTTATGTTGTGGATTTTCAATATTGTCAGCTGCCTGGAGTCATCCGTGTGTGAATTGGGTGACTATACAAATTTGTTTAATAAATAAGTAAATAAAAGAATATGATAGTTATTAGGGAAAAAAAATGTGACAATATGGAACTGATATTTTAAGTGATGAACTAGAGTTTCATAACAGCTACCAGTAGGTAACCTCATTTCAAACTGAAAGCAATGGGAAGTGGTAGCAGTAAATTTAATCAGGATCAATGCATACATGATTAATGTAAGGGGCAGTCTATCACCAGCAATATGCATTTTATTGCTGAGGGAAATTGTGAAAGATCCATGGTAAGGAGATTAAAAGGGTAGTTGGTTCTCACCCGATACGACTTTTCTCTTTGTGTGGAGATAGCATTCAGGATTGGGGAAGGATTACCAGTCTCTGCTTGCTGATTTGACTGAGTCTGTCAAATCTTTGAGGACACTCCCTCGGTTGCTAGGATCCTCCCAGAAATTGGCGAAGGAATATTGACAGACAGACGTGTTCTCCTATAACAATAACATACACCATTACATTCGGAATGGATCAGAAAAGGGTGGGACTGAATGCTATCTCCACCCAAAGAGAAACGTCGTATCAGATGAGAACCAATGACCCTTCTCCGTTGTGGTGGAAATAGCATTCAGGATTGGGAGGGTTGACACCTAATTTATCTGGGGCATTGGAAGGGATGACCCCCCAGCCCCTCGAATGGGCCGCTTGTTCAATGGGTGATTTCTACCTGTCCTGTCCTGGGGTTGATCCTGCCTGCGGACGAAAGGCTTCTGGGGCCTAGAAAACCCCGCCTCCTGCTTCAGGAGTCCTATAATAGGAACGTCTGAGATAGGGAGTTGATCTTAAATCATCCCTCTTCTGGACCTGGACGGCAAGACCTTCCCTTTGTCCTTGGACCCCACTAGTACTTTGTCCAGAGCCTCTCCAAATAATTTATCCCCTTTAAAGGGAGCAGTGGCCAACCTCCACTTTATGTTTCATATCAGCTTGCCATTGTCTTAGCCAGAGCAGGCAGCAAGAGGTCACTGGCCTCCCTATTGCTCTAGATGCAAATCTGGCCACACTGAGGGTGGCATCAGCTGAAAATTCCACTGCTGCTAATAGCTTGTTCACATGTTGGTGTGATCTCACATCATCCAGTGGAATTCTCTCTTGCAGCTCCTGGAGCCAGATAAGAGAGGTCCTTTGAAAAGGGATGCGGCCGTAGAGGCCCTCACTGCCCATGCTGCTGACAGGTGTGTTCTCTGCAACGTCTGTTCAGCCCTCTTGTCCTCTGCTTTCATTGAGTCCTCAGGCTCCCCAAGGATGTCGGTGTTGGCTTTCAGGGCCGCAACTGGGGTGTCGACAGTGGGCACTTCCAGGGACTTGGAGAGGTCACCTCCCATGTTGAACAGCTTCTTGCCCAGGGAGGAAGGGCTTGGACCCAAGGGATGACCACTGCCATTGGATGACCATGGTGAACATTCTTGGTGCAGGGATGACATCTGCTGTTACTTGTTTGTTTCCTCCAGAAAATAGTGGGTCATTGGGGTCTTCAGAAGGGTCAGTAGGCTCCTGTGGTTCAGGAACCAAGCCCTGTCCTGTGCTTTTTTAGCCTTGAAGAGAAGCTACCTGAAGATGGCTGGTTGGAACAGGCTGGCATAGAGACTTGTTCAGCCTCATTGAGGCCTTCATCATCAGAGTAGTCTCTTTCCATCTTTGCCCACTGTCAGATTGGATGGAGTGTGTCATGCCCCTGGTGGAGACTGACTCTGAGGAAGAGGAGGAACAGCCAACAGGGAGTGGAAGTGTGGCTCCAGAGGTGGTGGAGGAGGCTGGGGAAGGGCAGAGGCCGATTGAGCAGTCAGAGCAGGACCCAGGCCCATCCCCTATCCACCCTAGGGCACACAGGGAAGAGACGATCAGGGTAAAACGTGGTCTACTCAGGAGGAGAGGGCCATGATCTCTTCATGGGTTGCAGGTGTGAGATCTGCATAAAAGGTTGGACCTGCGTACTAACAGACGCTGGAGACAAATTAGTGCTTTATTCCTAAAGGTTTATCTTGGTTGGTGTTCTTCCAACGGACTGTGCCTGGTTATCTCCCTGAAGTTGGCAATTATCTATCCTGGTCTGTCGTGGAACTTTATTCAGTGCGTTTTGTTTTTGCTTCGTTATCAGCTCTTTGAATGTGAACTGTGTTTCTTGCCTTTGAAATGTTATTTTGAAAATAGTTTACTCCTCCACTGTGAACAATTAAACAGTGAAGCTAAGTTGAAGGCATTAAAGGACTTTTTGTTACGTTTTGGGTTTTGTTATGTTTCTGATATACTCTGGGTCATCACAGAGTGGGAGCTTTCAGCAGGGGCATAGAACCCCGATTCTGAATGTAGGGAGAGATCCTCCTCATGATGAGACCTGTGTCTCCTACTATGCCTGGATAAAAGGGCTGGAGCCTCTGAAGGCGAACACTTAGTCTGTTTTAAAACAGCTGACACCCCTTGCCTTACTGCCTCATTTAAAACAGCCTGCATGTTAAGTTGGAATTCAGGCTCTTGCCCCCTGACTGGTCTAATGCCAGCTGACATGGGAGAAAATGTGGCTTCTGGAGCCATTTTGGGTCTCTGACCTATAACTGTCAATTGCTGGGCAGACTGAGAAAAAAATTATAATCTCTGAAGCCTCAATAGACTCCTGTTGCTCTTCAGCTCCCCCTGTGGCCATTTCTGTTACTGCACTCCTGTCAGTTTGCAGTTGCCTATCTCCTCTTAATAACAGTTGCTCCTCATTTATGCGGGAAACTATACTGGGTGCCATTTTTTCTGAAGTTTGGGCCGCTTCTTTTCCTCGAGCCCACAACTTGTCAAGAACCTTGTCTCTATGGCGCTCATCCCACTCAGCTGCCTTGGAGCACCAAGATTAATAATGTGGCATTTAAACTGCTCTGCATAACTACATTAAGTTAACTGTAAAATGGTGGCAAGTGTTCAGTTTGAAGTTTGAAGTCACCATAGGGCAGTGGTTAAAGTGTTAGAGGTTTTTTTTTTTTTAATCCATGGAAGCTTCCTGGGTGACTTTCCACCCATCACTTTCTCTCTCAGTCTAATCTATCTCACAGGGTTCTGTCTTGGTGAAGCAATTTATAAGGTTTATTGGATGCATGTATGAAAGGCAGAATGAAAACCCTGTAACAGTGATGGTGAACCTTTTGAGCCCCGAGTGCCCAAAGCACACACACATACCCAAAATGCAAGGTGCACCCCAACACATGGCCCCTGTGCATGCACGTGGGGACCCGTGGCAACCCGCACTCCGCCCATCATGCAGGTGCCCCATGCATGCGCAGCAGAGACCCAAAGGCCAGCTGGCCAGCGGGAGGCACGCATGCATGCGTGGTTAAGCTGAGCTGGGGCAATGCACACATGCCCACAGAGAGGACTCTGCGTGCCACCTGTGGAACAATAAATGGCCCTATAAACCAATAATATATTCATTTGTTACATGAAAATAGTATGTAAATCATCCAAAGCCAACTTCAGTTGATAATCTCTATAAATAAATACAGTAACATCGTTTAAAATATGTTAAAAAGCTAATATACTAAAACATACATTTTATTTGTTGCTGTTTTATTATAGTTTTGATTACTTTATGCAATTACATATTATTTAAATCATATCTATTCAAAGTGATTTCATAAATAAAATACAGAAATAAATGTTTACCAAGTGGAGAAATCTCTATGCCTGATATACAACCAGCTAAGAAATTTTTATTTGAACTTCTAATTTACAAGATAGGTAAGTATTCCTTGATAGTTTTCTACATGACACAAATGAGTTAAATGACAATCAAATTATATATGATTAGGCTACAAAGTTTCAAAATGGAAATCCTTTCTACTAAAGATTATTTTAAAAGAAACTAGTAATTAATGCATACATTTGACAGTATCTAAACAAAAGGAAACAGGACTATAAAGAGATTGACTACAAATAGTCCTTACTTAACAATAATTGGGACTGTTGCTAAGCAACAAGGTTGTAAAGCATACTGCCATGTGATAATGCCAATCTACAATGGCAGCTGTGGCAATTCCAGTTGCTGTTTTGTGAATCCTGTGCAGTCGCAAACTCCAGAAGTCACATGATAAAATCTTACTGCACTTCTGTAAACAGATGTAATTCTACTCTCCTGATATACTTAACAGAGTATATACAACTTTTTCTTCAGCTTTAATCAAAATGAACTTTTGACTTTGTTTTTGTGGAACTAGGTTGCATATCAATAGTCCTCCTGACAGCTTCCCCATTTGGCTTTGCTTTTTGGAAACTGGCAATAAAGGTTGCAAATGGTGCTCATGTGACCAGGGATGGTGAGATGGTTCAACTATGAGGAATGGTCATTAAGTCCCTTCATTCAGCACTATCAACGCTTCAAAAATTGACTGAACGTGTGGTCATTCAATGAGGACTATGCAATCTTTACAGGATCACATTCAAATGTGTGTCTTGTATTGATCAGTAAAGAACCTTCGTATAGTAAATGCAGACATTATTTTTTTAAACTTAATTTTAATTATTAAGTTGGTTCTTATACTTATCCGGGCCAAGTGACCCATAATTTTTAGTATTTTATATAATCTTAGGGCTGAAACAATTGTTTCAGAATGTGTAACTGCATAAAATACATTAGGTGTAGTACTACAATTGTGACATATGCTGTTAAAAACAGAACTGATATATTCCCTTTTATAGAGCAGAAACAGTGAATTATTTCAAACAGCTTTCTAGTAAATGGTGTAAAGATAACCAAAGTAGAATGATTGTTTAATTGCTGCTTGTTACATCTACTTCAACCTATATAATGACGGAGATATGTACCCTACAAATAAGTGTTTTGCTAAAAATCATTGGGTTTTGTTTACAGTATTAACATAAATGTTAATTCCTAAGAAAATGTAATTCCCTAGGACTATTTTCAGCACTATTGTATATGCAGAATGACTAGATCTAAGAATTATTAATAGACAATTTAGTTCCCAAAGAACAAAGCCAAAGTTTATTTTGATTAATGCCGAAGGAAGTTACATATATTAAGCATACCAAGAGAGTAGAATTACATGTTTACAAAAGTGCAATAAAATTTTATCCTATAAAAGTTGTTTTTTAATAGAATAAACTTCTTCCACATATATGCTAGTATTTCTCAACCTTGACAGCTTGACGATGTGTGGACTTCAACCCCTAGAATTCCCCAGCCAGGTATACTGCCTGGGGAATTCTGGGAGTTGAAGTCTACATAACTTAAAGTTGCCAAGATTGAGAAACACTCATGTAACTTGTTTAGCTTTTAATATATGTTATACTATACTTGCAAATAAGAACTGATTCCATAATTAGCCTTAAATTTTTTTAAAAAATATGTTATTTATTATACTTTAAGTGTCCTTGTGGTAGAAAACAGTGATTGTAACCATCTGTTGATTTCTTAGATTTTCTTTTGCTTTGTCTTCATATTCATCAAGAAAAATCATAATCACATTTCAACCAAAGCACAGGTATAATAAATCCATTGCTATTAGCTACATGAAAATGTACCATTTCACAAAATAACCACTGTATAACTTGACCCATTTCACACACTAATGAACAATGTCAATAGAATAAGTTTTAGAAATCTATGATAAAAAACAAACCAAAATAATCAACCCTATTTCCTTTCCACATCAAACATAAAGATAAATACAGGAAAACACATAAAAATCTTAGTGTAAAGTGGAGTGAACGAGAGATGCATTTAAACCAGATTTGAGAAAGGAAAAGAGAAAAGGGGTGGGGATGAGGTGGCAAGAAAACCTGATTAAATCTTACAAAAAAGATCTGAAAGCAGCCCTCCCAAGCAACTGCTAATCTGTAAGGCCCTCTCAGTGGTCCTTTCCATCACTTGCCCAGCCTTTAGTTTTCAAATGCTTTTTGTACTCTGCTCCCTGAAATTCACAAGTAATTAAGAAGGATTCCTTCAAAAGGTAAAATTGGAGAGTGAGGGAAAAGAATGAGGGAGAGATCTTCCAGGGGAAATTTATATTACATTGAAAGGTGATATTTAACCTGTACTTAAGTTCATAAAACAAATGTAGTTTCTAAAGTACAGGTGCTTTTTGGAAAAAATAAAGCAAAGTTGCACAACTGTTGACAAAAGTAGAAAAAGAAATATCCTTTGCAATCTTCAACATTATTTCAGATGAAAATTAAATAATATAGCAAGCCTTCTGTTCATTCCAGTAATGTTAGAACTTTTGTTCCTATATAATACATTATCCTATCTAATAACCAGGTTTGGACCACTGCAGCAAAAATAAACATACACACAATTTTTTAAAAAAAAAATCAAAACAATGCATTTATTTAGGTGAAATTACAGTCCTTGTTTGCCTACCTAAAAATGGAAAAAGCAGGAAAATCAAGTCACAGCAACTGTAATCCACTTCAGTTTACTAGAACCAGAACCTCTGTTCATTTTCAAATAACACTGATAGTGATGATGTTGGCTTCTATCCTACAATTACGGAAAAAATCAGGTTGGAATAGTTATAAATTTACTAACAAACAACAATAAGTATAGACATCAGACCTACTCTTCTCTTCAGAGTTTATGGAAATATGGTAGTTCTTCCTTTATAAAAATGATCTCATATAGCACATGACATTTATTAGTAAAACTCAACAGGACAAAAACTTCCAAATGTTCCATAGGATTTACCCATTTTCTATTTCTACTACCAGCCCTCAGCTTCTATTTTCTTAGAAAATATACCAATTTTGAGAACCCACAGGAACTAGCAAGATAAATCACCTCCTTTCTTCCTGTCTCTGGGAAGTTCAGAAAATCCCTATCCTCACATAACATGGTTACTTTCTCAACTATTCTGAAAAGCTTCAGTCTGCAATAATGGAAATTCCCTCAATATAGCAATCATATGCTACCTCTGCAGAAGTTTAAGTAAATTCAGTCACTTTTCTCAGCATACTTTATTATTTATTTAATTTATATTGCCGCCTATTAGCCCATGGCGACTCAAAGCAGCCTACACAATGTAAAACCATATTTAAACCCAGAGCCATTCGGTCTTGCAAGGATTTAGTTTCAACCCGTTGCTCCCCATCCAGCCCCTAACAGCCTCCAGAAACTGCAAGAGGAAGGACACAGCAACTTACCATGGGCCGAGACATACGACCGAGTATCATCATCATATTAGTGATACCTCAAGTCCATGGTGATGGATGATCTCACCCAGTAGCTTCATATAAATGTTGAAGAGGAGTGGAGAGAATACTGAGCGCTGTGGAACCCCATTAAGCAAGGGTGGGCAAGGGCTGGATCTCTCCCCTTTTATCAACACTGACTGAGAGTGGCCACAGAGGAAGGAAGTGAACCAAGACAGCACAAGGCCATCTGGGTCCGTTAGTCAACAGGGGCAGACCAATCTAATAGGTCCTGTCTCCCTGCGGGGGTGGTGGTGCCGTTTTTGAGAAACTCATTGCCACCAGACAGTGATCTGACCTTGACAAGGGGACCAAGGACAGGTCCACCAATTCCAGGTCACATAGACACTGCTCCAACAAGAACACCAAATCGGGAATGTGACCACTATTACTAGTCGGGCTCTGGATAATCTGGGACAAGTCCATGGAAGTCATGGTTTCCATGAAATCTCAGGCTACCTCTGCCCCTGCCCCCAGAAGGCAGGTTGAAATCCTCCAGAAGTATATGCCTGGGGAATTCCACGGCCAGCCCTGTGGCAAGGTCCAGGAGCCCAGGTAGGGAAGCTGCCACAGCAGGGAGGCTGGTACAGCAGCAACAATCCCACTTGATCCCTTGAGCCCAATCTAAGAAAAAGGGTCTCACAGCCGGGCACTTGTTGAACAGTGCCTCTGGAGGCTACTAGAGATTCTCTGAGAACAACAGCCACACTTCCTCCCCAGCCCTTAGGTCTAGACTGGTGCTCAATAACTCACTGGGCACATTTCTACAAGGGGAACGACTCCCTCTGGGCCCAGCCAGATCTCAGTTATACAAGCCAGATCAGCCTTCTCTTAGAGGATTAAATTGGCAATAAGGCTAGCCTTATTGCAGGATGATCTCATATTTAAAAGCAGCAGTCTAAGACCAGGGCCACCACAGATCTGCTGACCAGGAAAATAAGGTGAGTGCAATGGGGCAGAACACGAAATCAGTACTAAACATCGAGGTCGCATTCCCCGTGCCTGCCCTCTTCCCTTGTCTCCCGTATCTCCTGTTACCCAACACCACTGAAATAGGACACCCTCTTCTGCCTTTCCTGAGACCCATTCCATCCCCCATCCCCAACACTTTCCTTTTAAAAAGGGGGGGAACTCTATTCCCACTGATTGTTGGGGGCAAGGTCAACCTTACAGGCATTATAGCATTTGCTCTCAGCGCCCTCAAACTCACATTTTGTTCATTTTGCAATTATGGTCATTGACAAAAAGAAAAAAGACGAAATAACCAACCTGTAATAAAACTGAATGACCATAACATTTATATTATTAAAAAAGGATTTTGCAAAAAGTAGTAAACCATAACTTAGCCACATTTAGGAAAACAAAATCACGCCAGTTGATTTGATTTACAGTAATTAGAATGAGTGGGTGGCCTGGTCACCTAACTAGATACGTTTATTTATATTAACTTGATTTGTTAAGGCCATCAAACTCCATTCTAGGTGGATTATGGTATGTCCAATACATAATTAAACATGATTGCCTGAACTCAAAACGAAACTCCCCATACAAGAAAGACCAAAACGGGTTCCACAGATATCTTAATCCCAATCTTTGGAATAGAATCAGATGTTAAGCCTCTTCTGGAACTGGAGAATGGGAGACATATATCTCCTGTTGCAGAAAATAAAGACTGCAATAGAGAAGGCATGCTTCTGCTGTCCCATAAAATGACAACATTCAAGTGATGGCTCCTGGAGCATGCATACTTTGCCTGAATACAACTGATAGCAGAAGCAACTGGAGATATGTTCCACCATATAGTTGCTCATTCTAACTGGGCAGCAATAAGGGCAATAAGACAAAACACAAGTAGGTTTCAATAACTCCTTCACCTTTTGTTTGAATGAAATCAAAACTCTTCCCTTCAAGCGGTTATTGGAAGGGTATTAAATTTTGCCAGAGTTAGAACTCTTTTGAATTTGGGGACCATAAATTTGGCTTAAATGTCTTGCTGGCTTGAAAAAAGGGAGAGCAACTACGTAGGGCAGCTGGATCTAATTGGCTTTCCAGAACCATGGCACACTAATTAAGGATTGCCATGCACCTCACCTCCCATTATCAGAAGGACATCAGGTGAAAAATATCTTACTCCAAAATTTAAAAAAAATCAGTTAAAATCAGAAGAATCAAGTCCATCGGTAAAAATATCCTGAGCCAATATGAGAAAACACATATCCAAATGAGAATCTCAGTTTTAATCACAATTGCCTTGTGCTCCCCACCACCACCCAAAAAAACCCACATAGGGAACACATAACAGAACTTCCAAAAAAGATGAAGGAACTATATGGTTCCATTGGAGGACTATACAAGTAGTTTCTGGATTCTGCATTTTATAATAATATAAAGTTTGCAGGACTGTTAAAGCTAAATATCTGGATGTGTTTATAATCTCAAGCATGATTTAGTCCTATTAATAGTTACCTCATTATATATTTCAGCATTCTTTTTTCAATTCACCATCAAAGCTAATTATACAGGTTAGATATCAAGATGTTTTGATTGCTTCCTTTAAGGATAAAGTTCAATATTATTAAAACTAGAAAGCAAAGAAATTTCCTTTTAAGATTCCAACCCTAAGAAGCTAATAACCCCTTTCCATTTCCAACCCTAAGAAGCTAATAACTCGACGCTGCTGTATCTACTCATCTCCTGCAGTACTATTAAACTAAAACAGTAAAAAAAAAATCATAGTTAGCTTGAAGGAGAAATATTATTTCAGTTATTTGTGCAACTCAATCTTGCAGTTAAAATTATTTTTAACACTTCAACCACATAATAACGAATATGAAAAACTATTTGGAACTATATGGAAGACTAGTTTATAGAGTGACCATCACATATAGAGTTTCAGAAACACAAAATACTTTAGAAGGATACTGTGCACTTTAGACAGAAAGATGTGTAAATGTTGGAACAGTTATCGCAAATTGGCCCTAAAGTCTTCTCATCTCCACTGCATTTCCAAAATCCACACAACAAATGAAGCCCTTAAACATATTTAAGCCTGTGTTTATTAAGAATGAGCATTTTCCCTATCTTACTAAAACTATTTAGGAATAACGCTAAACTATAGCTGTATAATGTTAAGTCTTGCATATTTCCTCATTACAAAAGTCAAAAAAGTTATCTTGCGCTGATGTCTACAGTAGGTTATGTCATAATCTGAACAAAATAAGTAATTCAGGCTTTACACTAATAAAAGAGCTGGTCACCTATGTTTTTGCCACCTATCCATAAAATCTTGAGAAGACCCCTGCTAAATCAAGCCAAGAGACCATCTAATCCAGCATTTTTGTCACTCAGCAGCCATACAGGGGCATTCAGGACATTAGGTATTTAAAATTTGCAGCTTACTAGAGGACTACTACTAAGATCTTTACCTACCAATGAATTTGTCCAAACCTCTTTTAAAGTAAACACTCTGGTGACTAGATGGACACATCCATTTAATTTATTCCAAGCAGAGAGTCCTTGACTTTTCACTAGTTAACTATTATACAGAGTTACAACAATCTTGGAAAAGGTGCATTATGGCCTGTAAAGCTCTTGTGGCCATTATAAAATATTGCACGCATGTGCACATGAACACGCACACACAATTACATGATTGCATTTTCGGCACTTGGCCATCAGCTTATATTTACAACTATTTGCCGTGTCCTATGGTCACTTGACTGTGATTTGCAGTGTCTTTGCCCATTTCCCGCTGATTTGGGAGAATGAATGCATTTGCTTAATAATTACATGTTTTAGACCTACATGATATGCTTAATGACCACTGTAAAAACTGGGTCCAGCCATGTATGTGCCTCAACTTACAATAATCAAAACTTACACCAAAATTCTGATCCCAATTGCAGTCATAAATTAAGGACTACTTGTAGACAGAAGCATCACTTCTTTCAAGATTTTGTGTTTATTTGTTTGCTTTCTGGTCTAGACTACATTCTCTGGAAAATACCAGTATTTTCACATCCATAATGACTATTTTAAAAATCCTGTTAAGCTTCTCAGCACAGGCAAAATTGGCTAAAAACTACCTCTTAGTGAGAGACCATCCATTTTAAAGTTACTTAACCTGGAAGTCAATATCATATTGGATGCAGCAATGGAATATAAGACTGAGGGGGCTTATTCTGGCTGCCTAAGAAGTCTTAAGAACAAATGCATATAAAGCCAGGATTGAGAAGAGAGCAACAGACAGTAAATGTTGTTTCTGCAAAAAAGCTGAATAAATGGTGGACCACCTAGTTAGCTGCTACAAGAGGATTGCACAAACTGATTACAAAGATCGGCATGACAAAGTAGCAACAACAGAACACTGGAATTTCTGAAAGAAATACTATTTGCTTGTAAGAACTGGTGGGACCGCAAAACAGACAAAGTCATAGAAAATGAAGAAGCTAAAGTGCTCTGGACCTTTGAATTTGAACAGACAAGCAACTGCCACACAACAATCAGACTTAACAATTGTTGCTAAGACAGACAAAAATGTCTTGATAGTGGATGTGGCAATACCTGGACACAGGAGAATAGAAAAGTTCTGCAAACAGCAGTAGAACCTTGACGAAAGAAAGCAAAAATAATAGTTTCCCCGAAAATACGATCTATCCTGAAAGAAAGTCCTAGCTTGATTTTTACACGTGTGTCCAATATAATCCCTACCACCCCTCAAAAAATTAAGATCCTGCCCACTCCAGGGTGCATGGATAAAATTAAGCTAGGGTGGGGGTGGAGGGGGATAGAGCCGCCCTACTACTTACCTTTGGACAGTTGTAGCCAGGTTCCACACCCTGACATCTGCCTTGCTAGCCCATTCTTCTGCAGCCGGCAAGGCTGGCAAGGCTTTCCTGAATCCTGGATTGATCTGGAGCTCTGTTATCGGCTGAAGAGGACTTCAGCCTTTCCGGCTGCAGAAGTAGTTCCTGAAGGCCTCTGACAGCCAAAAGGAGGCTGGATGCGATATGCACAAGTGAGGTTAGTCAGTGGATGACTTCCCCTGAAAATAAGACCTGGTGCCTTTTTTGTTGGCAAAAAATATATAAGACAGGGTCGTATTTTTGGGGAAACATGGTATCAATAGTAATAGACGGGCAGGTACAGTCCCCAAACATCTGAAGCACCACTTAAAACACTATGGGCATTGACAAAATCCCCATCAGTTAACTGCAAAAAACAGCTTTAGTTGGAACAGCTTACATCTTGCCACTATACCTCTAATACCATAAAACATCTACCTATCCCAAGTCCTTGAGAAGGTCTTGATAGATGCAAAAACAAAAAATCCAGTCTAAACACTAGCTGATTTTCTCAACAAAGCATAATAAAAACTTATATGCAGCATTACTCCCAAAGACTATGAGTAGCTCCCAACAATCAAAGAAATCATATTAAGATCAATAGCAGTTCTAAGACTCAGTGCATCTAGCAAAACAAAGGTGTTATATGGACATACTGAGGCATGGCTACTATCCTTTCCTCACCCCAAACCAACACTTAGTAGAACTGGCTTTGGACAAAGGAAGAAAACTGCTGAAAAAATAATGATCCCATCTCCAGCATGCAGAGCCAACTCAAAAGTATATGTGATCAATGGTATTGAAATCAAGGAGCACAAGGATGGATGCACATTTATCTTGGTTCACTAAAGGTCATCAACAAGCACAACGAAAGCTTTCTCAGCATTAAGTCTTGGCTTGAAACATGAATGAAACAAATCTAGATAATCTATTTCCTCCAGGGTTCTTAACTTCACCCTTACAGGTGATGGGATATTGTTCTGATTTGATTCAGTCTGTGGGATCGAAAGCAGTGGTGGTATTCTACTGGTTCGGGTGAACCAGTAGTTAAAAATGCTACCGTTTGGAGCCGGTAGTAAAAAAAGAGGTACCAGTTCAGCCGAACCAGTATTTTTTTTCCCCTCCTGATGATTAGCTGTTCCAACAATCGGTACTGCCAGGATTCTCCTCGCTGTCTTACTGCTTCACCCAGGCGGCTTTCCTGAGGCGCAGGAGGCAGGGAGGAGCTGCGCGCCCCCGCACTCCGTGTTTTGCCTGATTGTAGGAACAGCTGATCAAGGGGAAAAAGCCACGCCCACCCAGTCATATGGCCAGCCCACCTAGCCACACCCACAGAAGCAGTTGTAAAAATATTTGCATCCCATCCCTGATTGAAAGGCTAGTGGAAGAAAGGAAGCACTCCAGACACTGGAGCCAGGAGGTTGATGGAAGTTCAGGGGTGGGTCTGGTTGTTATACAAGTTAATAAGGTGATTTTAAAATGTTTTGAGCCATTTTCTTTTTAATGGATGTATATAGTTGATTTTTGATTTCTGTTTTACACGGTGAGTTCCTTGCATGGATGAGTGGCTATATAAATTAATCTCACTGCCTTTTCTAACTGCGGGTCATGAAAGTTTAAAAAGCCCTCGTATACATCTTTCCAAATTTCAAATTTGCATTTATTATTTTGCTTCCTCTTTGTTAAATAGTTTCCAGTTTAAGAGAATACTTGCCTCTGTATGATTGCTGACTTGGCCTTCTGTGATATTTGAAAGCATTCTAGAGAATACCCCAATCCCTAGAAGGTGGTTTCCAGTACATCCTAGTAAGTCTGAGGAAGTTAGTGAAGAAGTGAAAGCAAAGATACTGCTGGAAACAATCCATTGTATTCTACCTGTTAATTAAATAAGAATCTGAGCAGGAAGAAACCACCCTGCATATCTTTTAATCCATTTCAACTCTGTCATTACTTCCTTAATTATTTAGAATGGAGGCATATGGATTGATTATACTGTATCTGATGTCTTTGGCTGTATAATTTATTTCTGTCACCCTTCAAAATGAATCAAGTGTAGGTGGCAAAGAGAACAAAATGTATTAATGTGCTTCAGCTGCCTGCTGGAACATTGACAGTCCTAATTCTAGGTCATTTCCTGCCTAACTTCCCATTAATCAGAAATAAACATTATTTTTCATTAAAATATTTCAAGTTTATCAACTGTAAAAACACTGGAAGTAAAATTATTAAGGCCACATAAAAGATTTTCATGCCTTATAACGCTGGCACTGAAAGCATCCATTTATACTTAACAAACTATACTTTTTAAAATATATAACAGAAGTGCTACAATTAGATATAAGGGCTGCATAAAATATTTGAAAGACTCATTCACAACATTTGGGAGCATCCATTCTGACTCTTCTCAAGTTAATTCAGCCCTATCTCTGACAAAGCTTTGGAAAATATGCCCAGCTGTGTCTGCAATTATATATATGTACAACCACTTTTTTTTTTTGGCTGGGAAAAAAACAGCAGGTAGATGAGGGCATTTTTTAAACAGTTAAATCTAGATTTTATTTTACAATGGACTTTGTATGCAGTAGACCAAATTTCCATTCTAATTGATGTCATTTGCATAAATTACATTATTTTCCATAGATTTGTATCATTTGAGTAATAACCACATTGTGCAAATAGTTGGATTCAAGTAAGTGATCTCAATTGCATAATGATATCACAGCAGTGACGCAAAATGATACAAGTGGCATAATTCATATAATACATGTAATTATGATAAATTGTATTTAATAGACATTTGTAAATAACTCTTCTCTATTGGGAATGCCCTATGATACAAAGAAACCTTTAAGTAACCGATTCACTAACATGCAAGCTTAACTAAAATGATAAGATATCTACAATTTATCTTGGGGAAAAACTAAAGCTGGGAATATTTTTTTTCAAAATTATTATGAAACAAAAATGCAAGAAACATGAGTGCAGCACTGAAATAACAAAGATGCTCTTCATTTTAATAAATAATTGTTGAGTTTAATGTGTGCTGTCAGCTATGACTCTACAAGTGTATATTTGAGGTTTAAAATCTTTTTTTTTCTTTTATAGAACTTATAAATTGATTAACAATTGACCTCACTCAAAATAGAAAAAAATGTTCATTATATAATGAAACACTATATAATAATTATAGAAGACTAATGAATAAATGAACACTAAACATCACAAGTAAATCACAGAAATTCAGGATCCAGTTAGAAAAAACTATGAAATTACTTATTTGACATCCACATAAAATAACAATGGAACATCTTTCAGAAGTCAATGTAGTTACTACAAAATACATCAGAGGAGCATTTTATAGTTATTAGTGAAGCTTAAATCCTAACATATGCACCTATACAGCTAACCTAAACAATATGGAGTAACAAATCTGGCATGCTAAATTTACAGTTGTGCCTCATCTTAAGCCAGGAGTGTCAAATTGGTGGCCCACGGGCCAAATGAGTCATGCAGAAGCTACATCCACTCAAGTTCCGCTGATGGGGAAAAAGTCATGAAATGTCATGTGATGGCAACATAACACAGCAAGTTTGACACCTGTGTCCTATTCCAAATGTATCCTTAAACATTCAGTTAAAATAGCTGAGTCTGATTAGTCATTTATACATGATGCAGCTAGTGAAATAAAACTATTTAGTAGGATATAGAACTTGAGTTCCTGTCATACTAAACATTTTTATTTAATTTCAGTCTAAGGATGCATCATGTCATATGATTAGAGGAAATGACCCCCCAAAATCCTAAACCTACATTATATCCTAATTCACTATACTTGCTTCTGGAGCAGAGAATCTGTGGTGAATTCACTTTCTACAATAAAACTATCAATAAACATTAATCACTAAACAAGCAGGTGATGAAAATGTTGAAAATGTTGATTAAAAGATGACAAATATGAACCCATATAAGACTTTAGGGAACATAAACTAGGGTCACTAAAACAATTGCTAAAGCTTATTGCCTGATCCTGATTATTATCCAGTTATTAAGCATCAAGTCAGAACAAACCTATCTGTTGCACCATTTGTCTTCTGAATACGGTACATAGACCAACACATACTGATACATACCAGTGTTAAAACAAATATGCACAAGTTATTTCACCAAGAATCAACAAACTTTACTGATAGATTCCCTAGAGAGCATTAAAGCTGTTTTCAAATAAACAGAAGTAAACAGGCATCCTGTGCAAGGTATTAAATGTGTGTAAGACATACTTGACCATACACACCTTATGTGCATTTGTCTGTAACCATCAGTCCTTGATCTTGCCATGTTCAGCTAGATGGTTTGAAGGAGGTTTAGTAACTTCTTATGCCTAAAGCATGACTAGAACACACAATCTCCCAGTTTCTAGCCTGAATTGAAACAGGGGTGTTTCTAAAGCAATATATCTAGTGACTGCAACACAAATATCTCATGTCTTAAGTAGTAGCACTATCTCTTTAAAAAATATATTCACAAATGAATTTAACAATATCTTTTTCTATCTACAAAATGTACCATGACAGAAGAGCTTTAATACATACCAAATAAAGTATATATGATAGTTGTAAATGCATCAAATCTCCACATCTAACAAGTATACTTGACATGCTGTGTTATACAATTTATACAAGGTTAATTAAGGCAAATGCAGATTGGTGGGCCCCAAGATAGCACTCTCAGTGATTGTGGGAATGGCCATTATGTTTTAAAAAGGAGTCAGAGATGATTCTAGTAATTACAGACAAATAGATATGCTGAGTATTATAGAATATACCAGCTTTTTGCCATTTACACTGGAAAATCATGAACTGGATAGAAAATGAATGCATCCTACACAAAAACAAGCTGAATTTAGAGTAGGGTGATCTCCATAGATCAAATAATTGTTGTTCAACATGCAGCTAAAAAGTACTCTGCAGAGTTAAAATCTCCATATATATGCTTTTGATAGCATGATCATTCTAAGTAATTTTTATATTCAAGGTAGTGAGCGGATGCCTGATATTCATTTATTTCAGATAACAGCATTAACGTAGCTTTTACATGATATATAATTAGGTTCCTATCCTAACTACATGGTGCTCAAAATAATATAAACAGCAATATGACAGTTCCTGAATGGTCCCAAAACCCAACATTAGAGCTGGAGGATGGGCCGAAAAAGATGTAACCAACTGCATAATTAACAATAGCCATTTATTGTTTGAAGAATATTAACAAATTTATCTCCATATATATTTCATGATAATTTTCAACGAAGATGGAAACAGCCATGTTTCCATATTTCTTCCTCTACCTTTTTACTCTGTGTTGAATAAGTTAAAATGGCAATAAGGCATCAGATTAAGGATAAAAACAAGTAAATTTTTCAAAGAGAAGAATAACAGATTTATCCATCTCAGAAAATCATCCAGCAGATTTTGAGAACATTCCCAAAACCAATGTTTGATATGAATGTGTATTCAGAGAACATTTAGAAGTATCCCACATAAGGAACATACCTGTTCTTCTGGATCAAGACTACTATGTGTAATTTATTATATTGTATCTTTTATAGAGATCTCTATATTAAGTTCCACACTATAACCACCTCTTTAATATAATTCCCAGGCCACTTGGAGCACTTATACTTCTTCATTTTTGTCAGAACAGTTCAATAGCACATAATTGGCATAATTTTCATGACTGTATGAATTGAATGTGGAATAGATTTTATACTAATGACTGATAACTAAAATTTAATTTTGATCTTGTTTACATGTATCCTATGATACAATGCTTTATTAATTTTACACTACTGTTTATACAAATTTTATGAAGTTTTAAAGAGAACATAAAAAATAACATAAACTAATGCAGAATAAATAAAATAGAAAGAAAAAACAAAAATAGCAGCCAATGTTAGTTATTTCTTCCTTTAAGATTACAAAAAAACTTGACCTTTTTCAACCATCAAAATCACAAGTAATAAATGCATTTTTCTGTTTCATGTAAAAAGTCTGTAAGGGTTAGTCATAAAAATATAGTGTCTTTTGTTTGGAAATTCCATTGTCAATCATTCCTTTATTGTGGATAAGGTAGAACTTAATTTTAGACTATTGTTGTATAAGTTTATTTGGGTTTGGGCTGCTTTATTAAAGCATTGTATTGTATAGTATAATATAAATTCTATATATTCATATTAATCAGTATGAAGATTCTATCATATTTCCATTTCATATTAAAGGATGCATTGTATATAGTTTAGTAATACATTATTAATATGATTAATTTTATACTGTTCTATATACTGATCAAAGTCTGGGAAAAGTTCAGAGATGTAAACTGGCTATAACTAAAAACAAAAATCCCAACTTTTGGGGGTTTTTTTAGAAGATGCATAGTCATACTTAGTCTAAATTAAAAAGGGGTCAGAATTATCCTAATCCTCTGTTAAAACTCTTATACAACAAACCTGATTTACAGCAAGAAATATGCAAGGGATTAAAAGAGCAAGCAACGGCACATTAATGAAAATAGTAGTCTATAGAAGTTTAGATGGTTTTCCAGAGATTCCTGAAATGTAGGTCATATTTATTACTGTGCATGTGAAGAGGAAGTTCCTTTGACACAATGCATTTTACGAAACGACTTCAGGCAAGGATATCTCTCTATTCCCCACCCTGACACAAAACAGCAGTTCACAAAAACTCAAAGGGAGCAGCAGGAGCCACAGCTACTCCATCTTAACTTCCAAAGGGCTGGGCTGGAGAAACACTCCCGGCTTTCAGTCTAGCTTATCCATCATCCCATCCCTCTATCTCCTTAGAGCATTACTCTGGGGCCCGTCACCTCCCTCTTTGATTTCAATCCCCTTTCTATCCTTTCCACGGGAGGATAGGGAGAGAGGGACTTTTCCCGGACTGCATATCCTCTAGGTCTAGGAGGAAAGGGAGGTGGGCCCCTACCTACTTGCCACCCCGCGGGGGTCTCCTCTCAATCCACCTGGTTCTCTCTCGCAATTCCCACCCACTCAAAAGCGCCTAGACCCCCAGCCTCTTCTCTCCCACCCAGGGATTTTTCTGCAACCCACCCCCCACCCCTCTTTCCTTTTAGATCCCCACCCGAAACCCCTCCCTTGTGGGGAAGGGGGGGGAGAGAAATACCCTTCCCCTGCTCAACCCCCACCCCCGGCCAAGAACACGAGTTCTCTCCTTTATCCCCCTACCCCCCCCCCAAAAAAAATCCTTTAGTTTTAGGCGCTTCGACCCTTCTGCCCATATTCCTCCCTGCGTGACCATCCCACCTCCCAGATCTTTTCCCCCGGCCCAGCCGAAGGGAAAAGGGCGGGGAAGCCGAGCCCGGGGGTCTCCTCCTACCCGGGTGCCTTAGCTAGGCCCGGTGGCGACGGGACGGGAGGCGGCCTGCGGAGGGTTTCGCTGGGCCGGAGTCGGAAGGCGCTTCCCGCAACTCCTCGGGAGGCGGCAGCTGCTTCAAGTTTTATGGCGGCTCTTCCCTCCCTTCCTCCCTCGGCGGCTGCCCTCCTTCCTTCCTCCTACCTGCCCGCCTGCCGGTCTGTCTCTCCGGGCTCCGGCCCAGCGAGGGGCGCGGATGGGCAGGAGGAGGAGAAGGAGGAGGAGGCGGAAAGAAGAGGGGCGAGGGAGCGAGGTGCCTTCGGCGGCGAGCTTCGCTTCTTTGTCTCAGCGGCGGCCAAAAGCTGGGCTTGTGGCTCTCCCCTCGCCTTCCTTGCCTTTCTCTGCCCAGCGGCGGGCCGCGCTCGCGGAGAGCTGCCGGCCTGGCCCCGCCGCCTTTGAGGGCTCCTCTTCCCCGCCCGCTCCCGGTCCGACGTGTCCAAGGCCCCGCGCTGCCGCTCGGCTCAGCTCAGCCTCGGCAACCCGGCGGCAGGCAGAGCTCCCGCCCCTCCCCTTCGCATAGTAGGCAGGCAGCTCCCTCCTCTCCGCCTGCCCCTTCCCTTCCTGCCGCCGGGATCGCGCAGGGGAGAGGCGGAGATGGGAAGCCCACGAGTCCGCCCACCCATCCCCCGCTCCTTCTCCCGAGGAGGAGAAGGAGGAGGATCTCTTGCCCCACCACCTTTTTTTTCTTTTTCCCCTTCCCCAAGTCCTGCTTTCCTCCATCCGGTCGGCCAGGAAATGCTGAGGGGAGGAGTGGGGGGGCGGGGGGACACAAACACACCTCACGCATACAAAATTATTGGAGGCGCGAAAATTGCCGAGTCTGATTTTGCTTCCCCACCCCCCGTTCTCTCTCGTTTGCAGGACCGGAGAAGTTTGCGAGGGGTCTTCCTGCTGTTCTGCTTGCTGCCCCCGGGACACGCGGGGTGGGGTGGGATGGCGAGGCCAAGCGCCGCGCTGGACGCTTGACCACCCCTCCCTGGGGCAGGACTCGCGCCTCCGCCGCGTCAGACGCCACCACCCCGCCTGTGTTGTGGCTCGTGGGCGGGAGGTGCCTTTCCTCCCCCCCCCCCCCCCCACGCCCAGGGCTCTGCAATCGAGGTTTTTGCGGGCTCCTCTTAACTGCATCCCTGCCGGTCTGTTGGCCTCGTTCAATTTCCAAGGTGTTTAAACGAGGAAGGTTTAGGAGCTCAGATCAGATTCCAAGCTGGGATTTGCCAACCTAGCTCTTCCGTTTTGACGATGCGATTCTGCATTACAAAATGCCCTCAGATCCATATAATATTTTACTCTAAAGAAGCCCAAAGCCGCACCTCCTGCAAGGCATAATTATGAACCCTGCTCCTGCTTCCGCTCTCTCAAATGATGCTCCGTTCATTTGGAAAAGAGGCGGGGAGCAACGTGTTTGCCTTGTTGGGCGCGGGAGGCCGGTTTTTCCTATTTCCCTGGAGAAACGGGGTGGATTTAGAGACGATTCCAAGTTTTCTGAGGGTCAAACAGGTTGCCGCCTAAAAAGAGAAAGGAGCCAACCTAGACCTATGAATTTTTCCACCTTAGAGAAAAGGACTTTCAGTCACTAAACAGGCTGATCGGAGTAATTCCCATCCTAGAATTACTTCCTCCCCGAGGATATTCAAAAGAGAAAGAAAACATTTATTTCCATCCGTGGGTGGAAAAGAAAAAAAATGTGATGCAACAGTGGTAATAACCTGTGGGCAGGATTACTTTTTAAAAAATGCACAGATCCACAAATATTCCCTATTTAGCCCATTACATAGCAAGTTAAGTAAAACAGACAAAACAGACAGTTAGCATTCCTAATAGAAGCCTTTAAAGGATATAAAATCAATCATAAATGCAATGTGATAATAGAATTATATAAAAGAACTATAACTTAAAAACTGACTAGCTCCAAGTATCTCACTGAGAAATAACTTCTACTTTGATCTGTGGACTTTCTACAGATTAGCATGGATAAATATGGATAGATTTTTTTTCAGTGTTGCAGACTTGTCTAACCAGATTCTCTGAGTTCCAATGATAATATTCTTAATTTATGAGAAATGGGATATAATATTGAAAGTACTCACCCTCTTTATTACTGTATAAAGTTTGTAAGGATATATAGTTGGAAAGATTAAGTTAGAAATGTACTGTTCTTAAAACACAAATACTTTTGTGCTTCAGTGATATGTATGTTATATTTTCAGTAAGATCTGTGGAAGTTATGCAAGAGACTGAGTACCCACTTTTCTCTTAGTGGAAAAGATAAATGAAACAACCTTGCTAAGAACAAACATAACAATTAAAAGTTATAATATCAATCAGCAGACAACTGACTTGAAAAGAAAATTAGGTAAATATAAATACCAAAGGGTAACACAGTATTCTTTGTATACCTGTTTCTTAGCACTTCTTAATATACATTTTGTTTAACTCTGCGAAAATCTCTGTTGTAGTTCTTGAAATCATGCAATTATAAGCTAATAAACCTAAGACACAGTTTCCCCAAAAGCAGACTTTGATTTATAGCCTGTGGGGAGGGTAGCCTATGGACCACAGGCAGCCCTGAAATGCTTTCTATCTGGCTTGAAAGCCAGATAGTTGGACTGCCGTTTCAAATTTGGCAACTATTTATATACAAAATCAGCCATGCAATTTCCTGAATTTGGTTTCTGGCATGAAATTTAAGAAACAAGTTACTCTTAATTTTTCATAAATCTACATTTTTAAAAACAGTCCTATTAATCAGCATGATATTAAGTCATTGAAGCTCCATTCACTGATGTGTTTTGCCCACACTCTGAAAATGAAATGGTTGCCTGCCTAAAACAGCAAAGTTCAATCTTAGCAATAAATGTACTGTATATCACTGCAATAAACAGAACTTAAAGGACTCCAAATCTTTGGTGCTCATATACCACAAATATAATTTACATTACTGCTACAGAGTAAGGTAGTAAAATAAAAAGAAATTAAAAATTTTAGACATATCTTTCACGCTGTGGGGCAATCATGTAAACTGTTTAACCAATTGCCACTAAATCAGATTCCTCTTGTAGCTGACAACAACATAGCTGCTTTTATTGCATGACTGCTGCATTGTCAATGAAATTTACTAAAAACAGGGTGAATGAGGGATCATTTCAGAATGGAAAATTTTTGCCACATCCGTGCATATGTTTTTAAAAGACTCATCTTTATGTTTCCAATAAACATTGAGGAAATATTTGGATGCTCCTGCAATACATATTATTTATTATAATCAGTGCATTATATTTATATAGCAATAGCACTTAGACTTATATACCGCTTTATAGTGCTTTACAGCCCTCTCTAAGTGGTTTACAGAGTTAGCATCTTGCTCCCAACAATTTGGGTCCTCATTTTACCCACCTCAGAAGGATGGAAGGCTGAGTCAACCTTGAGCCTGGTGGGATTTGAACTGCCAAATTATAGGCAGATGGCTGCAGAAGTAACTTGCAGTACTGCACTCTATCCACTGCGCCACAGAGGCTCCTAACTTATTAACTGCTCAAGTGATCCCAGGGGAAAAAGTATGACCAAAATGTGGATCTAATCTGAGAGCTAGTTTATGAGGGGGAAAAGCCCTCTTTTGAAACAGCAAACCTTTTGTAATAGCATTAACTTAGAAGGTTCCAAAATGAATTGAGACTGCAATGCCCAGAACTTTTAGGTTGCGTAGCATTCTAGAGAAGAGGGATGTAATTCTCCACTGTTGGTGAGACTAAATGTATTGCAAGGCAAATTTATTTTTTTGCTAGTTGGAGGAGCATGATGAACATTGTCAAATCAATCTAATAAGCTCTGTGTTGTGAATAGTGTGTCATACAAAAGTTACCACCCAAGCAGACTTGAAAGCTCCCTCTCTAGGACAGCTAGCGCTGCCTTGTGACCCAATGAACTTAGTGGTCCGCTTCTGAGAGAAATCACTGGGCTCATACAGAGTTTTCAGAAAGTTTTCAGACCTTCACTTTTGTCACTGCAGCCCTTGTTATGCTGCAGCCTAATTCTACAGTTGTTGAAATTCATTTTTTTCCTCATTAATCTACACTCAGCAACCCATAAAGACAAAGTGAAAACAGAATTTTAGAAATGTCTGTAAAGAAAAAAGTGAAATATCACACTGGCATAAGTATTCAGACCTTTCACTCAGTACTTTGTTGAAGCACCTGTGGCAGCAATTACAGCCTGGAGTCTTTTGGGGTATGACTTGATAAGCTTTAAACACCTGGATTGGGGGATTTTCTGCCATTCTTCCCTGCAAATCCTTTCAAACTCAAGTCAGGTTGGATGCAACCGTTGGTACAAACAATCATTTTCAGGTCTCTTCAGAGATGTTCAATAGGGTTCAAGTCAGGGCTCTGGCTGGGCCACTCTAGGACATTCAGAG
The DNA here is from genome assembly GCF_900518735.1 of Pseudonaja textilis. The sequence continues at coordinate 10,344,173 of NW_020769343.1, read as the reverse complement.
AGTTGTGCCTAAGCTACTCCTGTGTTGTCTTGGCTGCTTAGGATCATTGTCATGTTTGAAAGTGAACCTTCAGTCCAGTCTGAGGTCCTGAGCACTGTGAACAGGTTTTCTTTAAGTCTATTCCTATACTTTGATCCAATCAGCTTTCTTTCAACTCTGACCAGTCTCCCATTCCGTAATGATGAAAAACACGGCATAATGCTGCCACCACCATGCTTCACTGTTAGGATGATATTGAGCAGGTGATGGATGGTGCCTAATTTCTTTAATGTTTAGAATTGAGGCCAAACAATTTAATCTTGGTTTTGTCAGACCAGAGAATCTTGTTCCTCACAGTCTGACAGTCCTTCAGGTGCTTTTCTGCAAACTCCAAGTGGGCTTTCATGTGTTTTGCCATAAAGCCAAGATCTGTGGAGGAGGGCTAAAGTAGAATTACGAGAAGAACTGGAGTTGTTCTGGAACTCTGTTCCATCTCCACACAGGATCTCTGGAGCTTAGTTATCAGTGAACTCAATGGTCACCACCTTTCCTAAGGCTCTGCTCCCCCAATTGCTCAGTTTGATCAGGTGACCAGCTCTTGGAAGAGTCCTGGTTATGCCAAATCTCTTCCATTTGAGAATTATGAAGACCACTGTGCTCTTAGGAACCTTCAGCGCAACAGAAATTTAATTGTAGTCTTCCACAAATCTGTGCCTTGCAATAGCCCTGTCTCTGAGCTCTGAAGACACTTCCTTTGACTTCATGACGTTTGCTCTGCTACGATATGCATTGTCAGCTGTGTGACTGTGATAGAGAGGCATGTGCCTTTCCAAATCATGTCCAATCAATTTAATTTACCACAGGTGGATTCCAAGGTGTAGAAACATGTCAGCAACAATCAATAGAAATAGCTAAATTTCATGTGTTGTTGCAAAGGGACTGAATACTTATGCCAAAGTGATATTTCAGGTTTTTCTTTTTAATAAATGTACATACATTTCTACAATTATGTTTTCACTTTGTCATTAAGGGATACAGAATGTAGATTAATGAGGAAAAATGAATTTTAACAACTGTAGAATCAGGCTGCAGTATAACAAAATTGATAAAAGTGAAGGGGACCTGAATACTTTCTGAACGCACTGTACATATGGTGCTAAAATCATCATTTCTTTAAGTGTGGTTGACTGAATAAACAATAGGCTAGGTACCATCATGTTCTGGATACTAAATGAAGTAGATCAAAATGGCTATGTTGACATAACATTCTAAGCCAAATGCAAACAAACAGTTCTGTCAGTTGGCTGCTTTGCTGGAATAAGCAGGAAGTTGGTGGCAACTTTTTCCGGGCTTTGGGCAATGCCTGGTTTTTGAATGGCATGGCAGCATGACACTCCAGAAAGGAATGGGTGGTCCAAACAAACAAAAAACTAAATATAATTTAGTTTTAATTTAATTAACATCAAATATAATTATGTCTGCCACTCAAATAATGTATTTACCCTTGTATCACATTCAAAATTAGAAACATTTTGAGATGTCTGGGGCCTAAACCAAGTTTTTCAGGTTCCGCGCAATCAAATCCCCTTCCTTTTTAGATGAGTTGTATGTAAGAGGCTATGAGTCAGTGAGTGCAACTGACATCTCTATTTTTTGCCCCCACCTCTGCAGACATCTTTGTATGTAACTCTGTGGCTTATTGCAATACCTAAACTCTGTCTGTATACCTGAGACCTGAAATGTTATAAGTGAGTTTTAAGGAAGTAGAGTATTTGGCATTTTTTTCACTAGAGTATTTGTATGACTATAAAGAAACCTCTTTTCCTCACAATATTTTAAAATATTTTATCATATTCTAAAAAGTTTCAACTTCTATCACATCATTTTGTTGGACTTTGGGATATGCTGAAAATTGGGATAGTAATACACTACATGCGTGCATATACACAGAGAGAGATTATATAAAATAGGTTTAACGCTAATGTAAGTGAGGCTGTGTGCAATCCCAAAATTCTTAAATTCCTTGATTGCATATTAATTTGTCTTTCCATGGAGACCCATACGAATGTCTGTTGCTTATCACTAACAGATAGGCAAAGAATTTACATTCATGTGTCATAGTAATCTGAAATTGGTACAATGTCTGACTTCTTGTTAATGAGCAGCATAGTTGTGCATGCTTGACTGGCCATTGCTATTTTGCTTTTACAGCATGGGAGAATGCCTGCCCGTGGGTGTGCCAACAAGCCAAATGTCATCCCTGTTTTTTAAAGACTCCTAACAAGCCAAATACTGCAGGTTTCTAGTTCGTTTGATGGTAACAGGCTAGAAGTTCCAGTAATGCTGAACAAATCAACACTGAAGGTTACCTCATTTGTTTAGCAACACAGCAGTTCTGCTTTATTGTATATCAACGAGCCAGTGAAATATGCAATGACATTATTTTTAACTAAAACAACAGTGCCACAATTCATCAATCTAGATTCCTGTCACAGTCCATCTGACTGACAGTGGAATTAAAAATCGCTTCATATATATTACAACATAGAGAAACACAGATTTCTAGGGCAAAATTAATGTAAAACCATGGCTTTTTTCCAGTCCCCCCCCCCCATTCAAGTTCTATGGGTAGCATTATTGAAACCTGTGAAGAGTAGCTCCCTTCAAATTAATCAAACTTGAATTAATCATGCCCAGGAATGGATTCATTCAACTGTTTTTTTCAAGGATAGGCTTGAGCAGGTATGGTTATGGGACCACATTTTGTTTTTAGTTAGCATGTAATTCTGAATTCGTTTCAGAGGTGGTATTCAGCCTGTTCTGACAGATTCTGGAGAACTGGTAGCGGAAATTTTTAGTAGTTCGGAGAACCAGAAAATACCATCTCTGATTGGCCCTGCTTCCATGTATTCACTGTCTCCCAAGTCCCAGTTGATTGGAGTCCCAGATGATCGGCTGGGTCTTCTTTTGCTGGAGAACAGGAGAACAGAGCTGGAAAGGAGAACAGGGCTGGAAAGCAGGTGGGAATTTTACAGTATCCTTTCCCTGCCACGCCCACCAAGCCACACTATGCCCACCAAGCCACGCCCAGAGAACCGGTAGTAAAAAAAATTCGCATGCCACGTGCATTGTGAAAACGTGGGTCAATAAGTTTTTAAAACTGCACAGGTTCATGCTAAAGGTACAAATGGATTTTTATTCCCCAGGATTCAATTGAACTCTTTTATATTTTCTATTCTTGAAATACTCAGTTTATATTTCAGAGTAGCAAAAATGGTTTGTGATAAGCACGATTATCTGTCTGCATTGCTCTCTCACACACACACACACACACACACACACACAAAACAGTGGAACAGCTTACCTTCAGAAATTGTGGGTGCTCCATCACTGGAAGTTTTTAAGAAAAGACTGGACAGTCACTTGTCTGAGATTGTAAAGGTTGAGCAGGGGGCTGGACTAGAAGACCTCCAAGGTCCCTTCCAGCTCTATTCTACATTCTACACACACACAGACAGACACTTTCTCAGATGTAATCAAAATAAGGCAAAGAGGCAAAGTCCCAGAAAGCACATTTCCTCCTTCTGTCGTTTGATATTGTAAAACTACAAAAAAATTATCAAAACAAAATCTTCAGTGAGTTCATCAGATGTAACAATGAGTTCCATTGTTTCTGCTCTTCATTTCCCAAAACTAAACAAATTTCCTGCTAGTGACTTCCCTGCAAAGATAAATGTGGTGAGCAATAATGGTATTTGGGAATTTTTAAAATAATACCATTATTACTGTTATAAAAGAAATGGTTTGCAAATGTGCATTTTGAACATGTTGGTGTTGAGCATCTTCAAAGAGCATCTGTTTCCAAAAGCAAAATCTGTTGTCAGTTGTCAAACAACTGGAAACTCTATTATTGCGGTTTAGGTTCTATGGCTCACAAACTATCAAATGAAACCATTGTTCTTTGAAAACATTTTTCTATTATAATCATACAAAGTTCAACTAAAAAGTCATCATGCTGTATATATTAGCTGTAACTATAGCGGCAGTGTAATGACTTTTTAGCTGAACTTCATATCATTGTAATAGAAAATGTTTCTATTGTAATAGTTTTGCTGATTCTTTGGGTAATGTGTTTGTAATCATATACAGAGTTCATTATACCTAAGCCTTAATGGTGTAAATAACCACTTCTGATAATATATAATGAAAGTACAAGATCCGTGGGTCTTGTTAGCATGTTGGGTAAGGAGCTGTTATCCTTTCACTCTTACATATGTTATAGACTTCCCAAGAAAACTAGTTCAATAGATTCATATTGACATATAATCAATGGATTGTTCTATGACCAATTTCCTGACTAACTCTTGTAATTCTGGAAGACTTCTGCAACATCAGTCATGGTAGTCCAACTTAAGCTTCTACAGAGCATCACAGATAAAATCTTTGTCTTGTGGTGTTTGTAGGTATATATTGAATATATTTTCCACGGTCTTCATTGCTACTCTATCAAGTACCAGTCTTTACTATTAGTTTACCTATGATAATTGATCCTAAAAATAAGAAACTATCCATCATTTCACTATCTTTATTTTCAGTTTTAAATCTGGTTGCTCTATCTGTTACTGTTATTTTGGTGATTTAAATATTTAAAATTAACCCCATTGTTACATTTTATTCTTTGGCTTTTATTACTAGAATGTGCAGCTTATTTCCATTTTCAGGTATGAGAGTAATGTCGTCAATAAAGCAAGAGTAATTAATGTTTCTTCTTCTAGTTTTAAAACCACACTCATCATTCTCTAGTACAGCTTCTCTCAATATATATTCAACAAATAAGTTGAATGAATAAGAGGAAAGCATACAGCCTTATATTATTCCTTTGCAGAAATTTGAGCCAGTCTGTTTCATTGTATTCTATCTGGATCATGAGATATTCTAGGATTCCAATTTTCTTAAGCATGTTTGTTAGATTGACATTGTCAACATAATCAAGGGTCTTTCTATAATCAATGCATATATTGACCTTTTTGTAATTTTTTTTGCTTTTCTCAGTTTTGTAGCATGTGCCAGCAACAATGTATGTTGTTCACCTTGAACATATGGTAACATTTTCCATGTACAGTTCATACATATGCTTGGATGTTCTTAATCATTGTATATCAGTGTATGAAACTATGGGTATTGATCATTGTTTATATACTTTGTTATCCTTTCTTTGGTAATGGTAGGATGACTGATTTTTCCAATCTGTTGGGCCATATTTCATTCTCAAAATTTGCTGACTCACTTAGTTAGAACTCTTATAGATTCCTTTCCTATTGCTTCTATATTTTGTACTTATTCTATCAATTCCTGCAGCCTGACACGATGAAAACTAGGGAACGTAAAACATAATATTCTAATACTAGAGGTGTATGTAAGCAAGGAATACTCCCTAGGGTATCTTGAATGTTGACATCTCTATTATACTTAATTTCAGTATATTCCTTACATCCTTGTTTGATCTTCTTTGAATCAGTTATGTACTATCTGTTCATTGGTATCCTTTAGCATACCAGTTCAAGGTTGCAATCTTCTTGAATCCTGAATTTGGAGATATTTTGAAAGACTTTCCTTATTTTTTTTCCATGCTTGTTATTTCCATCTTTGAATTTCTTGGGTTTAGCTTCTCATCCCTTCACAACAACTTCCAATCATTTGCTACAACTTCCATTTTGCTTTCTTCTGTTTTCGTCCTTTGATTACATGTCATAGTTCCTTTGTTTTTTAATCTATGAAGTTCAGAATTTCAAAGAAAATCTGATGTTTTCTTTGAAAATAATGGATATGCATTCAAACTAATATTGTGGAAATTGATTGGCTTTGTTATTCTATTTTAAGTTGACTTGAAACTTGCACTCAAGCAGTTTGTGATCAGTTGCCCAGTTAGCTATTGGTCATATCTTTGATTTAGAACTCAGCTCCTTCATTTCACTGTAGCAATAATAAAGTCAATTTAATTTCTGTGTGCTGTCTTTGATGTTTACATAGAGAGACATTATTTTGATTGTTGGAAGAAGGAGTCAGCAAACAATAATCATTAGCAGAAATTGATGCATCATTATCCTCCCTTCATGTTAGTTTCTTAGACCATTCTGTACAACTCACACCAATGACTGAGAATTCTTTTTGGGTCTAACTGTGGTTCTTTATTTCCCAAGGTCATTCTCACATGCCATTACACCTATATACCTGGATTTGCTATATTGCATTTTTAAAAACAGGTGACTTCTTAGAATAAGCCATTCTTAGAAATAGAATCTAGCTGTTTTAAAGGTTTAACTATCCTTTTTATATCGTTTGGGACAGTATTACATTAGTCATCCAACTTTTAATCAGTTATTAAAGTACTCGTGTATTTTCTAACCAAAGAAACAACTTGATGCTCAGAACTTGAAATATATTTGTTTTACAAACTGACTGAACTATTAATTGTTTTTATTTTTCTTCTGCTTAGAAATGCCTTTTTTAGCATTGCACTTTTGTTATTGTTACTTTTGATTTTTTATTATTGTACTTGGGATTTTAATATTGTATTTGATTTTGGGTTCTATGAACCATCAAGACAGCATGTCCTCTCTTGTACAAACTCTGAAAATAAAGATATAATTACTAAAACAAATACCTCTGTGCTATTTTTCTCTGCTAACATACTTAATGAAAAATCTTGGTACGTGGCTGCAATTGAGCAGTTTCTCAGTACAATCAATTGTTACTATAATTAATTATTGGAATTAACTAGAAAACATAGTCTAAAGAAATAATAGCAAAGAACTAAAATTGATATTGCCTTCTAATGTCATTGATTTCAATTTAAATAGCTAATCTAATCTATTAAAGGTAGGAATGTATCACACTAACAAGAGAGTTATAGAAAGTATTGGGCCAACTGTAAAGGTTTTCCAAAGTGTAAGTGAAACCAAGTGTTCTTCTTTTGCAATAGAAAGCACTGGTATATAAAAACGTAAATAGGCTTCTTACGATTTCACTATAAATCAAGAAAAATGCTTACATACATATCACACACATTAAATAATATGATTGTTTCCTTAGAGCCACTCAGAACTATAGTAAATTCCTCCATATCTGTCAAGCACTGGAGAAATCAGAAGATCCAGGTAGTTCAAATGAGTTATTTCAAGCGTAAGTTCCCTACAAGAATCTGAACTACTAATAGCCCAAGCAAATTGGTGATAGATAAGAGTTGAAGGAATTCAATGATCTCTTAGATCTCTTTTGGGTGTTACGAGATTCATGACTGATGATGCATTTGACCCGTCCTTGGGGCTCAGTGTGGTTATCTCCTACAATCTCTATATACCATGCCCATCTTACAACAATATTTAGAAACAAAGAAGACAGAAGTGTTTTTTTTTTAATGCATTCAAAATAAACATAGTAAGCTGAAATTGTGGATGATGTTCAATGACTAGCTTGTCATTCTTAAGGTCTTAAAAATGTATCTCATTTGGCTAAGTAGGCCTGAAAGAACTACTCAACCACAACCTACAGCTGGGTCACAAATGACCAGATATTATTGTTCATTCATGAGTTGGATTGTTCAAGAATGTAGATTCTAGCTGGCTTTAAGAGTGCCAAGCAGCTCCATGACTCCTAGGAGAGGAAGTTGTTAAACTTATATCTAGAAATATTATTGCTTTTCATCCTAGCCGACATTGTATATAACTCTTCTCTTTCCCTGTTAGAGAGGGTCAGATTTTCCTATTCCTGAGTTAATTTCTTTTCTCCTTACTTTGGACTATGCTGATAAGGAAACAGCAATGTACTCAAGATGCTTTGAGTGTGTTGGAAAAATTTAAGGCTTTGGCCATCATTTCTATGAAGCCTTTGCTGTTTATACTGGCTGTGAATAACATTACTCTGGTGTGAACCTTTATAACAATTATAGCATTATCATAACATTTCTGCATGCATTCATACTCAGATCTAAATTAATCCTTTTGGAGATGGTAGTTTAATACAATTTCCCCTAATGTAGCACTTTCCTGGTTTAACAGTTGCCTAAGTATAATAGAATGGAATGGAATAGAATAGAATAGAATAGAATATTTTATTGGCCAAGTGTGATTGGACACACAAGGAATTTGTCTTGGTGTAAATATTCTCAGTATACATGAAGAAAAGATACATTCGTTAAGAATCAAGAATCATAACGTACAACACTTAATGATAGTCCTAGGGTACAATAAACAATCAAATCATACTAGGAAACAGTCAATATAAATCATAAGGGTACAAGGGACAAAGTTACAGTCTTACAATCACAAGTGGGAGGGGATGGGATGGGCAATAAGGAGTGATGAGAAGATTAGCAGTAATAGTAGTATAGACTTTGTAATAGTTGAACAGTGTTGAGGGAATTATTTGTTTAGCACAGTGATGGCGTTCGGGAAAAAACTGTTCTTGTGTCTAGTTGTTCTGGTGTGCAGTGTTGTTTTGAGGGAAGGAGTTGAAACAGTTTATGTCCGGGATGTGGAGGGTCTGTAAATATTTTCACAGCCCTCTTTTTGACTCGTGCAGTATACAGGTCCTTGATTGAAGGCAGGTTGGTAGTAATTGTTTTTTCTGCAGTCCTAAATATCCTCTGAAGTCTGTGCCTGTCCTGTTGGGTTGCAGAACCAAACCAGACAGTTATAGAGGTACAAATGATAGACTCAATAATTCCTCTGTAGATCTGTATCAGCAGCTCCTTGGGCAGTTTTAGCTTTCTTTGCTGTGCTTTTTTGATGATGTTTTTGATGTTAGGTGTCCATTTTAGGTCATGTGATATAGTAGAACCTAGAAATTTGAAGGTCTCTACTGTTGATACTGTGTTGTCTGGTATTGTAAGAGGTGGTAGTATGGGAGGGTTTCTTCTAAAGTCTACTACCATTTCTATGGTTTTGAGTGTGTTCAGTTCTGGATTGTTCCGGTTACACCATGAGGCAAGTTGTATAAACTCCTGTCTGTATGCAGATTCATTGTTGTCTCAAATGAGACCAATCACTGTTGTGTCATCAGCAAACTTCAGTATTTTAACAGATGGATCGTTTGATATGCAGTCATTGGTATATAGGGAGAAGAGAAGTGGAGATAGTACACAGCCTTGGGGGGGGGGCTGTGCTGATTGTACAGGTATCGGATGTGATTCCGCCTAGCTTCACCTGCTGCTTCCTGTCTGTTAGGAAGCTTATGATCCACTTACAGGTGTGTTCAGGTACCGCTAGTTGGTTTAATTTACTTAGAAAAGTGTCTGGAATGATTATATTGAATGCTGAACTGAAGTCTACAAAGAGGACCCTTGCATAGGTATTTGGAGATTCAAGGTGTTGTAGGATGTAATGCAGAGCCATGCTAACAGCATCATTTGTCGATCTATTTGCTTGGTATGCAAACTGATGGAATCTAACAGTGGATCCGTGATGGTTTTCAGGTGGGACAGCACAAGAAAGATATGGTACAATATATCTGGACAACACCTGGTTGGGAAACTCTGACTTAACCAATCAAACCCAGAGTGCTATTAAAGTGTAACTCCTATGGGAGCTCTTGCAGGGAATTATAGTTTTCTATCTATGGTTGCATTGCTATGTCTTGAATAATCTTGAATAATATATAGAAATAAATAAAATAGATCATTAGAGCAAAGCCAAATATATTCAGGATAAATAATTAAAAAGCATTATGGTAGGTTTTGAAGAATATGATTAGCCATGATATCTTTGTGAATACAGTTAGCAAAGTTAAGAATGAGCAAAAAAAAAAAAAAGTTGGCAAATCTCTCCCTTTGTCTTTTGGCATGGGAAGCCCTACAATGCTTGAAAATGGTATGCTGCCAATTCTATAAGCAAGGACTTGGCTTCGATAGGGTGCTTCAGCACTGCCATTCCATCTATACAGCAGCAATCTAATCCAGTCAATGGATTCTGGAATTTGGCATTAACATATCTCCACTAGAGCAGAGTGTTTTAGGAAAAAGAATTGGTTTTGTGTGCTTTTTCCTATTGATATGAAGGTGGCAAGTTGGAATTAACTTGGCATTGTTGCCTCAGTCCAATCACGACTGAATGAATAGATATATAAACACATAACACTGATGGTGGTTTTACTCCCCCCCACTTTTTTTTATAATTGTTACCTTTCCTTGCTGTAAACAAGGCAGCCGTGCCAATTTTCCACAGAATGGAAACTTTCTGTATCCTTCTGCAAGAATACAGTAAATAGTGCACATAATGGAAATGCTCTTCTGTGCCAGCATAATAGAAATGTGAGTGTTAACTCTCAATGGAGAGTTTGAACATAATATTTTTGTTATTAAGGAAGAGATTTGGGACCAGAGGGTGTGACAAGGCAACTTGGAATCTGCAAACTGAATCTGGCTCAGCATAAACCAACTTTTGAAATGTTTCCTATAGTTCCTATTCAAAGCAAATGGCTCATAAGCCATTACTTCATGTGCACATTTGCCTTTCCAGGGTTTCAAACAAAATTCCTTCTCAATTGTTCTTCGGCTTGGAAGAAATTGAGTCTAGGAATAACAAATGCGTTTTACCAATGAGCTTTCAAAGTAGTCAAGGTATGTTGCTTCTGTTGGAAGTTAAAACCCATCCCTCTCCTAGAAAAATGAAATATTCTAGGAAATATTAAAAAGGCAGAATATTATATTTCCAAACAAAAATACACATCAAGACCAAAAATCTTAAATAAGTCAATTGTCTATGCATAAATAGAACTACATCTTGGAAGGGTTTAATCTAAGCTGGGACCTATGTGGTTATTGGTTGACATGGAAACTATCATTCCTCAAGTCCTTCTGGACTCCACATGTTCTATATTAGCATACTCCAAATACGCGTATCTGATTGGTCCACACATGCTAGAAGATGAATGGGTAACTGAACTACAGTGATTGGCTCATTATGAATCAACCGCGATTGGCCGGGCCGATTGCGGGAGATTCAAAGAGCTGTCATTGGCTGGTGAGCCATGAGCAATCCCTATATGAAGGGCTGCCGTGGCTCCAAGATCTTGTACAGATCTATACATTAAATAAAGAGCTGAAAAGTCACACTGGTCTCAAGTGTCTCTTTCCAGATTTAACACCACACATAAGACATAAAGATTGAAGTCACCCAAGCAGCAGCTACTTAGTACCTCAATAGCAAGAATAGCTTGTATCTGTGGTTCAAGTTCACACACAGGGCTCTGACCCAGAGCTCCTGATCAATGCTTCTGGCCACTGAGTGGCCTCATGAATTATTGTTGACTATCCCTTTTCCTGACTTTGGTGTTGCAGCTACTATAGAAGCTGAAAGACAGATGGACACATTTTTGAAAAGGCTGTGTCCCATTACTTGGTCTTAGTAATACCTGGAAAGTCTGCAAACTCATCCATCAGCATGATGGTTGTGGTCTTATTACATATAGACATGGCAACATCTTGCAGTGGGAGACCAAAGTATCCAATCATGTAGGGTGAGGCTTAAAAGAAGGGGTATGTTGCACTGTGTATATTCCCCTCCTCTGTTAATAACCTACCTTGATAATCTGTGTGTGTATTTCTGTGTTATTCTGCAGTTTGTCCCAACCCACAAGAAAAGCGTATATTGTTGCCTGAATCCATATGTATTTGTGAACTTACTTACAAGTTTATAAGAAAGAAATAGAAAAAGAAAAATTAAGTGAATGAAATATATTTTGTAAGTTATGTTATATTTATAAATAGCTAAACATTCTTTTAGGGAATTATTTCCCAAGTGAACAATAAAGGCAAGTATCAAATGTAATTTTCCCTGTTTGTACGTTCAACTGTTGAAGTATAGAATAGATTAGATGTCAAAAAGCAAATGAGATGTAAAAACTACGAAAATTGAATTTCTCCATCACTTCATAAGTCACCCACCAGCTACAGAAATGTCCATTCATTAAACAAAGATCTGAAGGCAGAATTTTTCCGTATCCAATTTTCCATTTTCATTTTAAGCTATACTGACATTTAAGAACCTCTATAAATATCCCAAATGTATTGACATATTGTACAATAACTTAAACTGAACTAGGATTTTCAATCACAAAAATGTCATTCAATAGTATGTTGAAAACTATATTAGTGTTTTACAGGCAAATAAAAACACAGGGACATTAGCGTCTTCTGTAATAATTCCTCAGAAATAACCATTCTTGTTTGTATTTATGTTTCTTCATGCATTTAAAAATATTAATCCATATCCTAGACTTAGACTGTGAATAACTTTATTGTCACTTTGACTGTACACTAATTGGCATACATTAAAATGGAATTTCACTGCATACAGCTCTCAAAGGATCACCTCCTCCAATATATACTATATAAACAGGACAAATAATAATAAAATAAATAAATAAATACAAAATTATGCATATACCCACATATATTATATGACACAGAGAAAACAACAGTCTAGTTCAGATGTACACATGTACATAGCGAGAAAAACAAATCCTGCGAGTTTACCAGATGGATGGCATAGGGAAGAAAGCTGTTAACGAATTGGGTAGTCCTGCTAGAAATACTTCGAAACCTCCTCCCAGAGCGGAGCAACAGAAACAGACCATGAAGTAGGTGTATGGGGTCTCTAGCAATGCTTTGAGCTCTAACCACATAGCACTTATAAGCAGTATCCTGAATAGCAGGAAGCAAGCTTCCTATAATCTTCTCAGCTGTTCTTACCACTCTCTGAATGGTCTTTCTAACTGAGGCACCGCTGCCATCAAACCAAACAGTGATGCAGTTTGTTAAAATGCTCTCAATTATGCCTCTGTAAAAAGTGGCCAGGACAGAAGGAGAAAGGTGTGCTCTCCTCATCTGATACAGGAAATGTAGATGCTGGTTTGAATGTTTCCCTAAGGATGACACTTTACTAAGGAATGCATATCGCTAGGAATGTTGAGGTACACGTGAGTGTGACAAATATATCAGTATGAAAAACATATTAAGTATAAGAATATGGCTGAATGTTCATTAAATCTATTATCAGAAATATTTTATGATTACAGTGAGCACTAAAAGGACTTCTAAACCATCCATTATCCAACTCTTGTTTTTAAGATAAAATTCACTCAGGATTCACTAGTTTGGCATCTATGCCCTGTCTCCCATTCTTTGTAACACTTCCCAGAAGTAAGACTGACTAGAGTTAGTTTGCCATAGATGGGCTGCACCCTCTCTTTTCTTCTAAGAGGCCTATAAAAGGTAGACTTGTAAACTTCAGAGAAAGCAGTTGCGTTACACAGAATATTTCAGTTCACACATGTAATAAAGATATATTGAAATCTTGTATGGTTACAGTCTTCTTTTCCAACATAATTTGATTATTAGGGCTTATCTAATGCCAAAATTGAATAGTACCCCTTTTTTCACAGTAAAGCAATAATTTAACATGGGAAATTTTAGCAGTATACTTGATATGGCATGAATATTGTACAGAGAACCCAGGAAGGGTAGAAAAGTGTACAGTATATTTTCTAAATTCATGGTATCTCATAGAATTTATCTAAGTTTATGAGATCTGTGAAAAGTACATTTGGTATCTATTGATACAGAATTATGTTAATTAAATTTTCATAACCTACACTTCAACTTTATTTATGCATTTAAACCTATATAAGGTATTTTTTCAACACTCTCTCTCTCTCTCTCTCTCTCTCTCTCTCTCTCTCTCTCTCTCTTTTACATGCCGGCTAGTATCTCCAGAAAATACAGTCTTGAATACTAAGAAAAGCTTGCAGAATAGATTGATGGAGAAAAAGAGAGGTTTTATTTTGCAAAAATACAAAGAAAAAAGAAAAGCTATTTACAGTTATTACTGTGCTCTTCTAAAATACAAGTTTTTTAAAGTATTTAGATTATCATATAAGCTTTGAAATAGCTCAGATCCCCAGACAACTTTTTTTAAAAAAATTATTATGTTTCAGCAAAGATTGCCACATGCATTCATTGACTTTTAAATTACCAAAAATTCTAAATTCATGATTATGCTTTCGCATTTAAAGCTTCATATATATAATATAAATAAATATATATTTATTGTTGTAGAAGGTGTCTTCGAAAAACTTTCAAAAAGCCACTTTCACTCTGAAGAAATAGAAATGAATTCTTTTATAGATATTGCTTTTTGAATGCTTGCAGAAAAAAGTCAAAAAAATCAGCAGTAATTTAAAAAGCACATAATGTTAGTGTTTTTAACAAAAAAACCCTAGATTTCCCATGCACAGAGCTCACTTTATAAGATACCATAGATGGAATTTCATACCTAATTTTTGTGTAAATGAAGTTTTTAAGACCCGCTAATTTCACTACATACAAACTTCTTTTTAGTGTTAAATAATAAAAAGCTAAATCTAACTTTCTGCAGGAGCTAACATTAATTACAGTGCAGAGTTGCCAACTCAATAATGATTTTTGGATGATTAAATGTCTTACTTTAGTCAATGTATTTGATGAATTAACCAGCTTAGGTAAATGTTAAATTAGCTCAAAACAAGTGACATTGGAAGAACATTGTAGATAAATAAAATATGTTGACTAAATATGAGAGCTATTTGATTTCTTTTGTGGAATATTGAAGATATGGATCAGTTTTAAGTTGAAAAATCTAAAAGTATCAATTAATGTGTATTGTAACCCAATCCATTTATTTATTTAGTGTATGGCATGACATAAATTAAAAACATAATAAAATATGAATGTTAAACAGATCTCTATTCAGATACCAATATCTAGGCCATCTAACCATTGAATCTTCTTAATAGCATATGTAATCCTACTTGTGGAAATGATAATAAAATCATATCATCAGTACAGAGGAAGCTGTTGCCGTATGTATTTAGAATTGTAGGCATATATACCATGGGATCCTTCATTAACCCTGACAAGTCATTGATATATAAACTAAATAATAATGGGGCCAGGATACACTCTTGCCTTACACCTTTATTTGTGTGAATCCTGTTAGTCAGAGCCCCATTAACCCCATACCACACCCTCAAACATGTACTTGTGTAAAAGTCTTTAATCAAAGCCAGCAGTCACTTGTGCTGACATGTGAGCCACAGGCAAATTTACCTCACTGTGCATGTGTGCACCTCACAGCTGATTTTTTTTTCTGGTTGGTTTGAGGCCTTTTTCGGCCTCCCAAAGGCTTGGAAAAATCCTCTGCAAGGCATTTCAGGATGAATTATAGGCCCTGTAATACCGAAAGTGACAAAATGGGCCTATAATTCGTCCTGAAAAGCCTTGCAGAGGCTTTTTTCAAGCCTCTGGGAGGCCGAAAAGGCCTCAAACCAGCCAAAAATTCAGCTGTGAGGCGCAGTGCAAGTAATGGGGGAGGGATTGCATGCACATACGTAGGGGGCATTCTGGGTGCTGGCACGTGAGTGCGTGCATGCTGACGAGCACAATTTTTGGCACAGGAGCCCAAAAAGGTTAGCCACCACTGGTAGGTTCTATTTTAAGTACCATAGTACTTCTCTGTTTACCATATCAAATGCCTGTCTTTCCCCTCCTTATTTAACCACCTTTATCAGTAATAACTGTTCTAAAAACTTGTTGTAATTAATGGTGAATCAATCACACCTACTTTGTATGAATCTTCCATAGCCCAGTCATTTACAGTGAACTACTTCAACCCAGTAACATCTGGAATGGGGGTGGGAGGCTTAATATCAGGGGTGGGATTCTACCAGTTCGCACCTATTCGCTAGAACCGGTTGTTAACATTCTAAGCAGTTTGGAGAACCGGTTGTTAGAAGAAATTACTGGCCTAATCCTGTAAAGGAAGGCAGGAAGGAAACATTCTGGTGTTGCTTACAGAACCTGCCTCTCCATTAACCCTTATTACATTCTTGGCAGGACTAGACTTCCTGTCTCAGGAACTTCTTTGGAGTTTTTTTTTTCTCCTTTGCTGGTACTTTGCTTATGTGGAGTGACCATTCAAAGTTACAATGGCACTGAAAAAAGTGACTTATGACCATTTTTCACACTTACGACTGTTGCAGCATCCCCATAGTCATGAGAGGCCAAACAAGGAGATGCCTCGATGTGACTGATATTCAGTTGGCCACACCCAGACAATAACATGACCACCAAGCCAGGCCCACCACCTAAGCCATCCCCACAGAACTGGTTGTTAAAAATTTGAATCCTACCACTGCTTAATATGATCTGCTGCTTTTAGATCCTACCACATTTCTATGAAGTATAGTTTTTGACTTTGACTTGGCTGTTACAAAACACTGTTTCTGTTTTTTGCAGATATTCCCCTTTTTGTATGTTTACAATCATCATGACCTTGACTCATGGCCTTACATTCTTCTGTAGAATTCTCTAATATGTAGAATAAAATTCATGCTTTCTTTAACTATGACAAATTGCAGGTCCTGAGGAGGTAATGCTATTACCTCCTTTCACACTTAAGATTTTGGCACAAGGTTCTTATTGAAGAATAGGTTCTTTATTTTCTGCTAAACATAGTGATATCTAAGTTGCCCAAAATATTTTGGTTTTGACTATCTTGCATTGAACATTCCTCCAAAAATAGGAAGAGCAATCCAGATGTTACTAGCAAACTTGAGTTGAACATCAGTGTTTTTCTTAGCAATAATTTCAGCCTTCTTTTGCTTCCATGAATCTCATTTCTTTACTTTGTCCTTTTCTGATGGTGGGGGTCATGAACATTGACAATCAGAACAAGCCAAGCCTAGAGACCTGTCAATGGGGTAGTGGTTTTAACTTTGTGATTCAGATAGACAGTCTTGGGAAGCTTCTTTGTACCAAATTATTGCCATTTCAAGATTATGCCTCTGCCTGCAAACTAGTTGGGTCTCAGAACTTAAGAAATGGATTTGTAATTCAAACTGATAGGTATCAAGGACTTTTTAAAGTCAGAAATGTCTTTTTAGCAGGACATAGTATGTGTCTAGATTCCATATAGGAAATTGTAATGATGATGAGAAGAACTTGTGAATTTGTGAGATTTACATAGAGCCTGCTTGGCTCCAACTATCTTAACTCAATAATTACACAACTGTCCCTAATTATCACCTTAATTGAACTGATTGAACTATGGGAATAATTACTTTTTCACACTGGAACATCTCTTGTATGACAATATTTATAAAATAAATGAAATGACTACTGAATTTTGGTGCTATTTGTTCATTTAGACTCCTTTTATATATAATAGGATCCACAGAGAGTTCTGATAACATTCAGTGGTGAAGAAATGCAAATACTCAGAAAATTTAATGTAGATATAGCCAAATTCTGCAGATATAGTATCAGTTGAACTGAGGATAGGATATACAATCCAACACCATGGATAGATTTTACTATTTATTTATTTTTTATCCCTTACTATTTTTAGAAATAATGTACCAAATATATCCAATATACCTTCTTTCTCCTATTTTTCTCATACTGTAACAACACCCAGGCAGGTGGATTAAGCTGAGAAAAAGTTATTGACTCAAAGTCACTCAGCTGGTTTCCACAGCTAAGGCAGTTAAACTTGTGGCCTGTGGGCCAGCCCGGATGTGTCACATGTTGGCCATGCCATGCCTGGTTTAGCGAAGGGGGAAAAAGTGATGATACATCACGTGATGCCACTGTGATGATGCATGTTTGACATCCCTGCCTTAACCATTAGACAAAACTGGCTCTCAATAATTTGCTATTTTAATTTTGAATCTCAAGATTGTTTTGCACTTTTCAAGAAGACCTGCATTATTTCTGATAAGGATAAATTTGGTACACATAGCTCATTGATATTAGGCAAAATTAAAGTGAGTACTGGGTCAGGTCTTGAAATAAATTTTGTTCCTTTTGGATATTGCCTAACAAGAACTGAGGCAAACCAAATGTAAGACCTCAGTCACTGGTGAAGCTCAGTTTGGGAAGCAGTTTGGAAGCAGGGCTGAGAAGATATGTAGTCAGTTGTTTTCAGTATAAATATTTGACAGTGCTGCTGAGAAGATAAAAAGTTGTTGGTAAAAGGTGAACCTAATATATCTTTTGAAATCCTTAGAGAAACAGAAAGAATGCAAATGATTAAAGAAACATGCAATCTGGGGATGAGGTGAAGAAAAAAGACTAGGTGGCAACCCTGGGACTGCTTGAGAGTCTCATTTGTTTGTATAGTAGCTGATGTGGATGCGATTCCCAAAAAATGTGGAACAAATGCAGCCCATATTGACTTTTCTTGCTATAACTGAACACAGAATTTAAAAGTGTGGATGTCCTTTTACACGCAATAAAGTCTGCTTGTTTTAGTACTGCTAGTTTACTAGTTTTGCTTTCTACTATAGAAGGTTCAGGAATTTAGCTTGGCTGTATTTCATACTACTGGCGGTAAGTGTTACTTTTCCTTTCCAACTGTACCTATTTATATCATCTTTTTTGTTAAGGTTTCAAACAATCAAGATTTTTAATTGCTGGTTAATTCTGCTGACACTGTTGGATGGATAAGAAACGTGGTCAGGCCTGCTGATTCATTCAGTTTTTCCTAACTGCAGTTTACCACCACAGCCTCAATTTTACTGTATTTTGTTTTTCATACTAATATTCATTTCAAAGCTACCTATCCCAATATAAATTGTTCATCACAATTATCTTAACTGTACGTGTGTGTTTGCCACCACAGTTTTTCACATTCTCTCTGCTTCTTTGCTCAGCACTTTGAAAGCTGATTTTCATGAAGTCTGTTTGACCTTATCATTTACTGCCAAGGCCTGTAAGGCGCGCCCTAAAGAAGCTGAACAAGCAGCACTGATCCTCTGAACCAGTTTTTTCTCCTAAAAAGAAGGATCCAGATATTTACAACCATCTTGTATAAATTCTAATAGTCAAGTGATAAACTTTGGTGAAAGTAAATGAGAAAATGAAAATTTGTTCTTTGATTTTTAGAAACACTAATGTTGTTCACGGATCAGAAGCCATCTTTTCCCCAGTGGATCTGTCTTAGCTCAGGTTTAGTTATAGTGTAAAAATGCATCAGTCTTAAAAATGGAATGCACAATTGATGATAGCTAGTAGCACTGAGTATAACCTACAACCTCTCCAAAAGTTGCCATAGGCTTCAATGATGCGAAACGCATACGTTATTAAACTAGCTCAGTACCTATGCTTCGCTACAAAACTATGTGGTCAGGCTTAGTTTTGGGGGAGGAAAATAAGGGGAAAAAATTCTGCCTCTCCCTACCAGCATCCATCGGTATTCATCTGGCTAGCGTCCTGTCAGTATGTGAGAGAGTTGAGAGCTGTTTGGAAACAGAAACAGTATTTGCTGTGTGAGCAAGGAGACAGCAAGGAGCCTGGGCCTGGCTTAGCTCAACTGTTCCGTACTAAAGCTGCTTGGTGATATGAAACTGAAACTGAAAATCCTCTACTTTGCTTGTGTTTTGTATTTGGAACAGATTTCTTTTCAGGTGGGGAGGGAGAGTAGATTTCCTTAGCATCAGAGCATATTAATTGTTAAGTTTGGGAAAAGAGAGGCTGAACCAGAGCATGAGTGCAACAATACTTTATTATAACAATAAAGGGCTGACCGTGCTTGCCAAGCCGGGAACTGGCTCGCAGCGATCAGTAACTGGTTGGACCCCGCAGCCTGCTTTTATAGCTGGCTGCTGGGGAGAACCAACCAATGAGTGAAGGGGGAGAACGCCCCCGCAAAGTGAATGGACCTGAGTGAGAACTCCTAGGGTTCTCAGAACATAACACCCCTTCCCCCCAGATGCGAACACGCATAGTCTTTGAGGTAGGCAGGAGGTTTATGCTGGCGCCCGGAACGGCGCAGCTCTGGAACGCTGTCTGTCCGTTCAGGGTCTGCCTGGGAAGGCAGAGCTGGTAAAGTGTCACCAACGTGCCCCTCGGTTCGGACAGGTCCGGGACTCGTAGGGTTGGTCACTGGGGACGTGCTCCCGTAGACTGGATCGGACTGGTCAGCCGTCTGGGCGCCGCTGTCCGTGTTCGGGCTTTCTGGAATGGCTGCCGGTGTAAACTGGTCGCCGGGAAGGATGTGGATGTGGGGTTGATGTTGAGGCCTCCCTTCGTTTTGTAATTCTGGGTCCCTGCTAGCGAGGGTGCTGAGACGCCTACGCAGCTGGTCCAGGTGCCTTCTCCAGACACAACCGTCCTCCAGCCTGACTCGATACGACCTGGGTCCGGTGATGGCCACGATCTCGCCCGGGATCCACAGGGGGTCTCCAGCGAAGTTCCTCGCGAATACTGGCTCCTGTAAGATAAAATGTCTAACCCCCGATGTGGAAGCGAGGGGAGAGTCAGGGCAGTATTGTGGGTGCAGTCTGTCCAATACAGTCCTCAGGCGCCTGCCCATCAGGAGCTCAGCTGGGGACTTATTGGTGACTGAACATGGAGTTGAGTGCTGGCTCATCAGGAAACGCACGAGTTTGTGGTGCCAATCATCCCTGCTGAACCTCGCCAGGGCTTCTTTAGTGGTCCTGACGGCCTTTTCAGCCAATCCGTTACTGGCAGGATGAAATGGGGCTGTGAAAATGTGGCGGATACCCAGGTTGGCAGCAAAACGGCTGAACTCGGTTGATGCGAACTGTGGGCCATTATCGGAGACAATGGAGTCGGGTAGCCCGTGTGTTACAAACAGGCGAGTTAATACTTTGGTAATTGCTTGTGTGGTGGTCGTGGATAGCTGTGCTACGTCAATCCATTTAGAATAGGAGTCCACGACTACTAGGAACATTTTCCCATGCAAGGGGCCGGCCAGGTCGATGTGAATTCTGGACCACGGAGCGCTGGCGCTCTCCCATTTAGTAGGGGTGGCAATAGGAGGAGCAGGACGGGATTCCTGGCAAATGTTGCAGGAACTTACCCATCTGACGACGTCCTCGTCGAGGCCCGGCCACCATACGTAGCTGCGTGCTAATGCCTTCATTCTAACGATGCCAGGGTGTCCCTCGTGCAACGCCTCCAGAACTCGGGTACGCAGTGAGGTCGGGATGACCACTCGAGTGCCCCACAGTAGACAGCCCTGCAAACTGGACAATTCCTGCATGCGGGTCTTGAAAGGTGTGAATTTGTTTTCAACATTACAACCCGGCCACCCCCTCCTCACCCAGTCGAGCACCTGGGCGAGCGTTTTGTCTGCCTTGGTTTTAGCGGCAATGTCAAGGGCAGTGATGGGGAGGTCCAGTTGGGTGACCTCAAAAATAGCGTGGACCGGAGCAGGGTCTTCAGTTGGAGCCGGCAAGGGACAGCGGCTGAGAGCGTCAGCGTGGGACAATGTTTTACCTGGGCGGTGTATGAGTCTGTAGGAGTAGGCTGCAAGGAAGAGGGTCCATCTCGTCATTCTAGGAGAAAGGACCTGAGGGGTCTGTTTGTCCCCAGCTAGTAGACCCAGGAGGGGCTTGTGGTCCGTGACCAGCTCGAAAAAATGGCCAAAGAGAAACTCGTGAAATTTTTTCACTGCTGCAACAGCTGCTAGAGCTTCCTTATCGATCTGGCTGTAATTGCGCTCTGTTGTAGAGAGCGTCCTGGAGAAAAAAGCAATGGGAGCCTCGGCGCCATTGGGAAGCCTGTGACTTAATACTGCCCCGATTCCAAAGGGAGATGCGTCTGCTGCCAGCACTAATGGAAGGTTGGGGTCGAATTGAATAAGTACCGCCTCTGACGTGAGTAATGATTTGACAGCATGAAAAGCAGCGTCTTCTTTGTGCCCCCAGTGCCAAGGTGATTTTTTATCCAGTAATCTGTGTAGGGGTTCAGCTACTGATGCTTTATGGGGCAAGAAGGAGGCGTAAAAGTTCAATAGCCCCAAGAAGGCCTGTAGTTCAGTTTTGGAGGTTGGAGTGGGTGCCTCGTGAATTGCCTTAACCTTGGACTCCAGGGGGTGAATGCCTGAGGCGTCAATTTTATAACCCAGAAAGTCCACCTGTCTAGTGGCAATGGCGCATTTTTCTTTTTTCAATTTGAGGCCATGCTGTCTGAACCTCTCTAACACTGCTCTGACTCTCTGGAAGAGTTGGGGTCTGTCCCTGGCCGAGACTAAGATGTCGTCGAAGTAGGGTACTATACCAGGGAGGCCCTGCAAAATCCGCTCCATGAGGGATTGAAAAATACCTGGGGCAACACTTACGCCAAATTGGAGACGCTTGCATCGGAAAGCACCCCTGTGAGTGACAATGGTCTGGAGTTCCGCTGTTTGGTTGTCAACAGGGAACTGTTGATATGCTTGAGACATGTCCAATTTGGCAAAAATGCTGCCGGGTTCAAAAGTGTGTAATAAATGCTGAATGACGGGCACTGGGTAAGCGCTGACTTGTAGAAACTTATTGATTGTGGTCTTGTAGTCCGAGCAAATTCTCAGGCTACCGTCTTTTTTTAGGGGTGTGACAATGGGCGTCTCCCATTTGGCGAAATCTGTTGGCTCAATGACCCCTTGTTTTAACAGTTTATCCAATTCTGCATCTAGTTTTGGCCGAATAGCGAATGGGACCCTCCGCAGTTTTAGTCTGATTGGGACTGCCTGGGGGTCGACTGAGAATGAGATAGGGGTACCGTTATAACACCCCAGCTCATCGCTGAATACATCTGAGTAATCAGCGAATAAGGAGTCAGTGTCAGAGGTTGAGACAGCATGGACTCCTGTTAGCCCTAGGCCGAGATGGGGAAACCAATCGAGCCCCAATAAAGTAGGGAGATTGCCGTTAACTACCACTAGAGGTAGGTGACCTTTAAAAGCTCTAAAATTGATAAGGAACTTGCCTCTGCCGATTACAGGAATGGTCCTCCCCTGGTAGTCCTTCAGACTAAACTGGCACTTCTGGAGCCGGCTAGTTGATAGGCTGGGCTGGAGCCTCTTGAGGGTGTTCCACGAGATAATTGAGAGCGCTGACCCTGTGTCAACCTCCATGCGGCACGGTTTACCTTCTAAGTAAACGGAGAGAGAGATTTTACTAACAGTGTGGCAAGTGTGCTTGGCATGGTGGTGAGTGCGACAGTTCAATACTTGCCTCTGCGGTCCAGAGTGTGAGAAGGGGGGGTGCCTTTGTGCTGAGTTTTGAGGGGCTTGGCAGACTCTCGCGATGTGCCCCCTTTTATGGCAGTTATTGCAGGTGGCTCCTTTGAACTTGCAGGTGGCCCTCAGATGAGATCCACCACAGGCTAGGCACAGGGTGATGTGCTTGGGCGGACCGATGTTTTCTTGTTTGGCTCCTACCTGCAGCCGTTTGGTGTTGGAGAGGCGGTGGACGTCGTTTTCATCACTAGGGGCTTCCTCTGCTACCACCTCCTCGGAGTGGACTGGAACTGTCGTTAGCTTTGCAGTCGGGCCATGGATTTCGGTGGCTGATTGCGCTGCCAGTTCTGCTGCCAAGGCCTCCTCGACGGCTTGCGCTAGATTGAGGTCCTTTTTAGCGAGAAGGCGCCTCTGAAGGTGGAGGTCCTTGACCCCGCAGACTAGTTGATCGAGGAGCATGTCCTCCAGGTAGGTTCCAAACCCACAATGCAGTGCTGCTGTTCTGAGGGCGGCCATGTACTGATTGATGGTCTCCTTGTCCGATTGCTTCCTCATACGGAAGGTGAATCTCCTGGCAATCTGTGAGGGCCTGGGAGAATAGTGGTTAGTGAGGATTTCAAGTAGTTCAGACCAAGGAACGTTTTTCAACTCACGTGGAGCCACGAGGGCTGTGGCAGTATCGAAAACGATGGCTCCACAGTAGATCAGGAAATACGATTTTTTCCGATGCTCCACAGCATCAGCCAGCCCGATTGCATCGATATAATGGTTGAAGCGGTTCTTGTATGATTCCCACTTCTCCTCATCCGGTTTGAACGCTGGGAAGACTGGATTGGAATTCATGGTGATGGGACCGGTGGAACAACCTGTGGACAAAATCTCTCTGGGGCAGCGGCAAAAGGTTCTAGTGCCTGTGGCAGGCAAGTGATTTCAGCTCTGGAGAGGCTTTTCGCAATCCTCTCTCTCTCTCTGGGCTAGCACACGGTTTGGCTATCAGCCGTTGGCAGCGTTTGAATTCGCGCCTGTGTGGGCGTCAGTGACTTGACTACAGCACCGCGCTGTACCTTTTAGGTTTGAAATTCAAATGACAGCCGTTTGAATTTTGCGCCTAAACAAACGAGCGGCTGCGGCTCGCAGCGCTTCACTTTCCCTGTAGCTGGGCTAACAAGCGACTACAGACGCTTCTAACTTTCGATTCTGACCGCTCTCTCTGGCTGCGGATCAGTGTTCACTTCTTAGTGCTTGCTGACCGCTTTCTCTGTCAGCGGATCAGTGTTCGCTCTTTTTGCTTGCTGACCGCTCTATCTGGCTGCGGATCAGCGTTTGCTCTTATCGCCGGCCGATCGCTCTCTCTCTGGCTGCGGATCGGCGGCTAGTGACTCAGCGGTTGCATGGTGCTTCTGGTAGCCATCCCATCCTCGTCGCCAGTGTTAAGTTTGGGAAAAGAGAGGCTGAACCAGAGCATGAGTGCAACAATACTTTATTATAACAATAAAGGGCTGACCGTGCTTGCCAAGCCGGGAACTGGCTCGCAGCGATCAGTAACTGGTTGGACCCCGCAGCCTGCTTTTATAGCTGGCTGCTGGGGAGAACCAACCAATGAGTGAAGGGGGAGAACGCCCCCGCAAAGTGAATGGACCTGAGTGAGAACTCCTAGGGTTCTCAGAACATAACATTAATAATAATAAAGGAAATACTAATGCTCTGATGGTCATTTTGAAAAATCCTTTCATAGTGAGCACCTAGAAGCCAAGAGGAACATATGTGCCAAATTTCAATTTTGCAGGCTTTATGGTTCTGGAGATTTTGTGATGATGCGTGAGTGGTATTTCACTTTTATATATATAGGTAGAAGATAGAAGATACAGGATGTCTACTTACATTTCGCATTTTTTAACCTGGTAAACGTACCAGGTCCCCTGCAAGCCATTTTTGAGCTCTTGTCTCAACCAACTTGCTGTTCATTATCAACATCAACTTTTTCAGTGGGAGAAAAGGCTTTTACTGTAATAACAAAGCTTATCTGTAATGTGTGTGTGTGTGAGAGAGAGAGAGAGAGACATAAAATTTTCCTGGCAATTTGAATAACAGGGTCTTATAAGTTAGTTTGTTAATATAAAAATAGGTTCTCTATTCTGGGTAGTAATCACAGAACATTTAAGACTTTGGAGGTAATAGTTTTCCAGCTTCGTTTCTCTTTAAATTAATTGCCTCCTTTTCAAATGTGTTATCATGAAACCCTTATAAACATTATAGTGAAAAGAGCCTTGGATTTCCCCCTCCCCCAAATTTTCTTTTATTGTGGTGTTACTGATTGGAAGCAATTATTCTACTGTTGCATTTTTAGTATTTAAGCTTTCATTATCTACTCTTGGAGTTTATGAAGTAACACTAAAAGTAGTTATAAGAAACTTCTTTAATGATTCATGCTGGCTGGGAAATTCTGAGAGTTGAAGTCCATACAGCTTAAAGTTGTTAAGGTAGATAGACACTGATCTAGATAATGAAGTAACACTGAGAGTAGTTATAATAAACTTTTTAATGATTCATATTTACTTGTAGCTATTACTTCACAGATGCTATGTCAAATCCCACATGAATCCAATATCTCAAGCTCTTTGATATTTCATCCAAGCTTTTCTCCCAGGTCTGCTATTTACATGTCTTGAGCTTGCAACAGATGCCCCTCTTGTTTATGAATAACTTATCTTCCAAAATATGTGCAATCCAGTGAAATTTGTTCGAAGATTTCTTAATCAAAAAAGCATTTATAGGAACCATAAGTTGGCAAAAACCACCACAATTTTCAAGGAACAGTCAATAAAAACGTTAAAGGAATAGCTCCTACAACAAATCACTGACAATATGCAGAAAAATATTTCATAATATCATGGCTTGCCTAACTGGGTCAGTTCTGAAGAAATGGTGAGGTACTGTATGTAGGACACCAATTAAAATGTAGGTCACAGCTATGCATTGCATCATTGATTGAATCATCAAATATTTTCCACAGAAGGACATTAAGTCTAAACAGCAATTCAAACTCCCTCTGAAGTTTGAGAAAATATCTAAGCACAGGTGTTATACTTGTGAAACTTTACGCTTCATGATTTTTATTTGTGTATTTATTTTGTTAGAAAAAGTTCTTTTTTAATGGTCATAAACATAGTCATAATTAGACATAATTTGGAGAAACTTCCTTGTGTTACCCCAAAGGTGCTTTTTTCCCCCCAGGAGGCAACTGGACTTTCTTATTTTTTCTTTGAAGATGCTTCACTTTCCATCCAAGAAGCTTCTTCAGCTCTGACAAGATAGTGGGATAGTGAGCTGAAGAAGCTTCTTGGATGAGAAGCAAAACGTCTTCAAAGAAAAAAACAAGTCCAGTTGCCTCCCTGAAAAAAGGTACCTTTGGCACAGCTATGACCTAAGAATCTCTTCCTTGTGTTACCCATATGCCAATTTTCATATTCAGAATTATTGTGGGCTGACACATCTAGAAACTCCTGCTTTCAGTTGGCAATTAGATGAGGTAAGCTGACTATTACAGAGTTAAATTAGAAGCCTTATTATTAGGGACTGGAGCCAGATTCCACAGCTGGACCTTGCTTTTGTGTTATTTTAAAGTTTTGTCCCTCTGCTCTGTAATAAAATGACGTATGCATCAGCCTGCAACAAGAGTGAGCAACAGCAGCCTCCTGCTTACTGTT